>CM059450.1:27871929-28344429 GCA_030390025.1 Squalus acanthias | reverse complement strand
GCAACGAGATGAATGACCACTCAGTCTGGTTTTTTTTTGGTTGATGGGGAAATGTTAGCCAGGGCACCACGACAACTGCATACTCTTTTTTTTTAAATTAACTTTTTTTTAGAATTCCTAATGTTCAGCTAAAAACCCATCTGGTTCACTAATGTCCTTTAGGGAAGGAAATCTGCCGCCCTTACCCGGTCTGGCCGATATGTGACTCCAGACCCACAGCAATGCGGTTGACTCTTAACTGCCCTCTGAAATGGCCGAGCAAGCCACTCAGTCACCACCACCTTCTCAAGGAAAATTAGGGATGGACAATAAATGCTGGCCTTGCTCCCATGAATGAATGTAAAAAAAAAAGGCAACTCAACATCTCATCCAAAGGACGGTACCTCCAGCAATGCTTAAGATTATGAGCTCGAACCCTGGCGAGAGACTTGAACCCACAACCGTGTGACCTCACTACCCACTGAGCCAAGTGCACTACAGACTTCAATGCACGCCAAAAGGTGATACAATCCAAGTAGGGTCGTTCAAAACTTTTCACAAAAGCAGTTGAGAACTTTTCACGCCACGTTTCTAACTAATACAAAAACTAAATTTGCAACTCTCTCAATCTGGCCACAAACCTTCCCTGATGTTGAGGAAAGGATCTGTGATGGCCAGCAATATGGAAACCACATGGTAGCTCGGGTCGAAATGAGAAACCCAAAGCATTGGGACCATCACCGACTACAATTTACCTTATTTGGTGACGGCACAGAGGAAAATACCTGTCTTCGAGTGATTTCCGTATTAAACAGGGTATAAATCAAGACTTGCCCGCTCAGAAAACTCAATGTCACGTGTTTCATCAACCACTGTACTGATGTTACCCCACCGACACCTGGGAATCCCTGGCCCAAGACCGCACAAAGTGGAGGAGAAGCATCCGGGAAGGCGCCGAACACTTCGAGTCTCTTTGCCGGGAGCAAGCGGAAGCCAAGCGCAAGCAGCGCAAGGAGCGCACGTCAACCCAAGCACCCCACCCACCCGCCCCTTCAACCACCGTCTGCCCCACCTGTGACAGAGACTGTAGGTCCCGCATTGGACTCATCAGTCACCTGAGAACTCATTTTTAGTGTGGAAGCAAGTCATCCTCGGTTCCGAGGGACTGCCTAAGAAGAAGTAGTTACTCAGAAATTAAACAAAATGTTTTCTAACAAAGTTAGCCTGAATCTGAGATTGTACATCTGGGGTTCCTTTATGGCTCCATAACTCAGGACAATTGCTGAACCAGCAGGATAATCCCAGTAATTCTGGTGTGGTTGGGATCTCCATGTTGCCTCCATGGAGAGTGAATGGAATTGAGATTTGTATGTAATCAAGCACACTCAATACGAGGTTCCCCAAAGATTGAGAGAATTTTTTTTTGAAGTCTGCATTGTGGTTCTTTTTCTACATTTTCAGTGTTGTTCTCCTCGGGGGCAGAGAAGGTTGAGAGGAGATTTGATAGAGGTGTTCAAAATCATGAGGGGGTCTAGACAGAGTAGATAGAGAGAAACTGTTCCCATTGGCGGAAGGGTGGAGAACCAGAGGACACAGATTTAAGGTGATTGGCAAAAGAACCAAAGGTGACATGAGGGGAAACTTTTTAACGCAGTGAGTGGTTAGGATCTGGAATGCATTGCCTGAGAGGGTGGTGGAGGCAGATTCAATCGTGGCTTTCAAAAAGGGAATTGAAGGAAAAAATATTGCAGGGCTACGGGGAAAGGTCGGGAGAGTGGGACTAGCTGAAGTGCTCTCGCAGAGAGCCGGCACGGGCTCGACGGGCTGAATGGCCTCCTTGTGTGCTGTAACCATTCTATGATTCTACTCCAATTCCCCAGCCACCAACTCTATCCCTCTCTCTGGCAACTGTCTGAGGCTGAACCAGACTGTTCGCAACCTTGGTGTCGTGTTTGACCCCGAGACGAGCTTCTGACAACATATCCGCTCCATCAGCAAGACCACCTACTTCCACCTCCGTAACATCGCCCGTCTCAGCTTATCTGCTGCCAAAACCCTCAGCCATGCCTTTATTACCTCTAGACTGGACTATTCCAACGCACTCCCATCTTCCACTCTCCATAAACTTGAGCTCATTCAAAACTCTGCTACCCCGTAACTTAACTCGCACCGAGTCCCATTCACCCATCACCCTGTGCTCTCTGACCTACATTGGCTCCCGGTCTGGCAAAGCCTCGATTTCAAAATTCACATCTTTGTGTTCAAATCCCTCCATGGCCTCGCCCCACCCTATCTCTGTAACCTCCTCCAGCCCTACAACCCTCCAAGATCTCTGCGCTCCCCCAATTATGGCCTCTTGCGCAGCCCCAATTTTAATCGCTCCACCATTGGGGAGAAGGATGCAACTAGCTAAATATGTTACGGTCCTTTTACATTAGATAGTTACTTCTATATCTAGCGCAAAAACCGTGCCAGATCCCAACACACTCAGCCACCCAGACCCAGCACACCCGATAAGTTTACTTAGGGCCCCAGCTGGCGTCACTGGCACGGGTCTTGGTGCAATATAAAAGCAGCCGAGGGCAGAGGCGTGGGTCTCTGTCCATCAGCTGCGCTCCATATGGGAGCCAGGCTAAAGCAGTGTGTACTGTGGTAGTGCCGGTTTCCAGGTAAGCACATTTAAAACAGCCGCCGACAACACCAAAGACTAAAATTGTCCCATTCGCTGAAGCTGACAAATGATCGGACCGAGTTTTTACACACCAGGAACTAGCAGCTCCAGCACAATGTAAAAAAAAATAGCTGCAGTTACGCAAACATGGGAGAGCCAGTCCCACATGTTTACTCTCAGTCTGTCTCCCTATGAAATCGGTGCCCAGTGAGCCCACAAAACCGGCTTCCCAGTCCGATGACAAAGCACATCGTACACCACCGCTCTCCTGAAACAGGATACAGGAAGAGAAGCTTTTGGGATACTGATAAACCACAGTCCCCTTTGCCCACGCTCAGCCCCACAGCAAGAAACCACATGGAAGTCCTGGAACAGACTGAACTAGTAAGCGAGAGTACGAGCTGCCAGGCAGAAGCAACAGCAAGCAAGCCCCCCTTTAATTCCCACTCAGGCACTGCTTAAAGTAATAGTGCTTCTACCCCTCGACTACATATTTACAGAACACACTGACAGCACTGTGCAAACTCTGGTGCTGGTGTCCGGTGTCAGGAGGAAAGGCGGGAAGGGAAGGCTTACCTTGCAGCTGCTTGAATCTTCCCTCCAGGACACTGGAGTACTGTGTTGAGTTGACATATGCCGCAGGTGACAAGGGTGGTGTCATGGCTCTCCTCTGCACCTCCATCTGATCGAGCTAAACCGAGAAGGTTTCAAAAGTAAAAAAAATATTTTTTTTTAAAAAGGGGGGGGGGGGGGGGAAATCCCCTCGAGTCTGAAAGCCAGGATCCTACAATCTGGTCACTGGATCTTTCATACAGTGAACATCAGCGGCTCCCTGGTTCAAAAGCCTTGTGATGGGCACTTAGGCTACAATGCTGACTGGGAGGGAAGGATTCCCTCTGGCATTTCCCCCCCCCTGCTCAGCTCGTGTCCCGAGTTCAAAAAACTCTTGCAGCCACGGACACAACCAAAAAAGCTCAGCCACTCTAATCCGGAGGTCGCCTTGCCTCTTTTTTCTCTCCCCCTGTTCTTTTCGTTTAGGTTCCAATGGAGGTGATCATTCCCAAACTCAAGAAGTAAAAGGGAAACGAGATTCCTCTGCTACAAGCACCCTGGGGAACGGTGTGCACCGAGCGCACACACCTTGTTGAATATGCAAAGATGCTGGCCCCCTCCGACCAGCAGCCTGGAGTGCTCGGTTGTGACATCACTCAGCTCATTATCATAGCAGTAAGGTAGCCAGGATCAGTCCATTCTACAAGGTGTGCAGGGGGAGGAAGAGGGAAGAAAAAGTTACTCGGATACTGAAGTCAGCAAGCAAAAGACTGCACCATAAACTCTGGCTGTAAAGCTACCTCTGCGATGCAGCCTTTATAGAAAGTAGCTTTTAAACACTCGCAGTCGTTCGAAGACCGCCTACTATTTAAATGAGCTGATAACACCTTGTTGTGAAAGGCTGAATATTTTTCAAATGACAGCATCACAAACATCAAACCCAGATTACGCCACCCACATCTTCTGAACTTGGCTGCTTCCCTTCTTAGCCTTGCTTCTCTGTTTGTTTTCCACAACCCCCCACCCCCACCAACCCCCCTCCCCCACGCACTTCCTCCTTGTGATCACTTTGACACATCTGCCTGTAGTTAGTAGGGTGGTCAAACGGGCTTTGCAACTTATGTAGTGTACCGCTCACAGCACCCACCCCTCCAACAACTACCAGACTTTTACCCTGCCAGCAGATCTACCTGCCGCTTGTTATTCTTTTAAATCAGCATGCACTGCTCAAAACTCACTCACGTTAAAGGCCTGCTGTCTAACAACCAGTAATAAAGCAATGATCTGGCTTCCCAACATCTTCAGATCAGTTTCTGCAGAGCTGTAATAAGTGGAATATCATGGAATGTGGGTCACTGCATATGTCACTGAACATAAGACGCCAGTGTCATTTGTTCCAGTTTAACAGCAAATGCCGTTTGTGACCTGGTGCCTTAATTAAGGTACCACCGAGGGTAGCACTCGGCCATTACAGCAGAAGGTCCCCGATTCAGACCCCCAGCCTTTGCTAAATAAGCTCATCTCAGCCATGGCTGCAGCAAAGACCTCAGCGTCCCTGGGCTACAGGGAGGGGGGAAAAAATCAGCCAGGGTTGCTGCTTTTACTGGGCTTTGTCCTGGTTTCTCGAGATATTGGCCCGATACAAAAGGAACTACTGCAGTTGACTGGAAATGTAGTTGCTTATTTATTGTTGGGTATTTATGGGCTGGAGTGACATGGGATCAAATCCTTGTCTTGTCACGAATGGGACAAACCAATAGCCTCAGATCGTAATGCAAATGTTTCAACTCTGGAGCACCAGGAGAATTCCATCAAAGTGCTGCTGCACAGAATAATAACAACTTGTATTTATACAGCGCCGTTAACGTAGTAAAACGTCCCAAGGTGCTTCACAGGAGTTTTATAAAACAAAATTTGACACTGAGCCACATAAGGAGATATTAGGGCAGATGACCAAAAGCTTGGTCAAAGAGGTAAGACTTAAAGGAGGAAAGTGAGAAGTCGCACAACACCAGGTTATAGTCCAACAGCTTTATTTGAAATCACAAGCTTTCGGAGCGCTGCTCCTTCGTCAGGAGCAGCAGCAGCTCCGGAAGCTTGTGATTTCAAATAAAACTGCTGGACTATAACCTGGTGTTGTGCGACTTCTCACTTTTGTCCACCCCAGTCCAACACCGGCATCTCCGCATTAAAGGAGGAAAGGGAGGTAGCGAGGTGGAGAGGTTTAGGGAGGGAATTCCAGAGCTTAGGGCCCAGGCAGCTGAAGGCACGGCCACCAATGGTGGAGCGATTAAAATCAGGGATGCTCAAGAGGCCAGAATTAGAGGAGCGCAGAGATCTCGGGGGGTTGTGGGGCTGGAGGAGATTACAGAGATAGGGAGGGGCGAGGTCATGGAGGGATTTGAAAACAAGGATGAGAATTTTAAAATCGAGTCATTGCTTTACTGGGAGCCAATGTAGGTCAGCGAGCACAGGGGTGATGGGTGAACGGGACTTGGTGCGAGTTAGGACACGGGGCAGCCGAGTTTTGGATCACCTCAAACTTACGGAATAGTACAAAGCAAGAAAGTATACATCCACGATTCTCTATCTGGCAGGGTCCCAATAGAGAATCATGAATGCACACTTGTTTGCTGCATTGCCTGAATGGGATAAGGGGCTGAGTGGAAGCTAAACACTGTCCAAAAGGAAAAGATGGAATATCACCAAGGACAGCTCCCAGGCAACTAATGCACATGTCCCACCAGTCAGCTTAACTGTGACACTGACAGAGGCAAGGGAGATGGCCATACTCTCAGCTGGTGGCGCAGGATAACGTCAAGAAGGGAAAAGGATTTTTAAAAAAATTATAGGGCTGAAATTCCACTGAGTGCGTAATGTCCTGGTTAACTTGTCTGTGTAAAATTCCTATGTGTGCTATTTACAAAGCACCCTCCTCTCTGAGTCAGAAGGTTCAAGTTCCACTCCAGTGACTTGAGCACAAAAATCTAGGCTGACGCTCCAGTGCAGTACTGAGGGAGTGCTGCACTGTCGGAGGTGCCATCTTTCGGGTGAGACGTTAAACCGAGGCCCCGTCTGCTCTCTCGGGTGGACGTAAAAGATCCCACGGCCACTATTCCGAAGAAGAGCAGGGGGAGTTCTCCCCCGGTGTCCTGGGGCCAATGTTTATCACTAAAAACAGATTATCTGGTCATTATCTCATTGCTGTTTGTGGGAGCTTGCTGTGCGGCAAATTGGCTGCCGCGTTTCCTACATTACAACAGCGACCACACTTCAAAAAGTACTTCATTGGCTGTAAAGCGCTTTGGGACGTCCAGCGGTCATGAAAGGCGCTATAGAAATGCAAGTCTTTCTTTCTTTTTATTAACCTCAACGGGTTAAAATGTCATTAGATCGCTACTGGAATTTTACACCAATGCATTTAACCAGTATGCAATAGATAGAACCCAGTGGAACTGCACCCTATAATTTCCCACTAGAAAGTACTTCTGTCCAGTTCCAATTGACAATGTGGAGGATTATACATTTACAGAGCATCAGATGTTACAGGACTGTGACCGGAGCAAATTTTGAAAGCTGCAAAGGACATTCAGTAAGCAAAAGGATTGACGAAAAGCCAATTATCTTAGCTTGCTGTCACTAGGCTGCATCAATGCTTTGTGTAGACCTTTCCCAACGTTTGGCAAGTTACCAAGGTTAGACAAAAAGCTGCTGTTTAAAACAACTGCATGTGTTAAGAGATTATGCATGTGCACTTTTAAAGTTGTTCTGGTGGAAGGAAGCGGCCTGATTTCTACAGCAGCCAGGCGATATTGCAGAATCTCTGTTTGAAGGGGGTGTGTAACATAAAGAGGGTGTTAGCTAGTTCCTGTGCTGTGATAATCTGCCGCTGGATTGACATTGGGGAGTCGCCCCTGATGTTCCTCCCGCATTGGCTGATTGCTGCAGAAATCAGGCCGATTCCTGTATAATCCTCCACGTGAGCATCAAATTCCACGGCACCAGAGCACAGCTGTTTTAAAAGTCACAGTTTGCAGCTTTGTTGTCTGGGTATCGGATCTTCCGCACCGGGGAAAGGGCAGAATGCACTGTTGGCTTGCACAGGCAGGCTGAGCATCCAGCCCCAGCCAGAAAAGGTGGCCTCCTCTCCCTCCAGCGACAGCGCTTACAATTGCTGCTGAGGTCCTCCCGCCTTCAGAGAAACTGGCAAAACCACCTCTTTGAATGAAGTCTCGGTGCTCGCAGAGGAAGCAACACTTCGCACTTCCCTTACAATACACTGCTGAAAACAAGGCTGCTGTTTGGTGCAAGTGCACCTCAATGATTATTCTGAAATTCCCCTCTTTATTTTCAAACAAAGTTTAAAAGAACATTTTAACACCTTATAAACTGCCTCTGTTCAGCACTTTTTTTAAAAATCACATGAACGTTAAATCACCACTGCCCCGCCCCACACCCCACCTTTTAATCCTCAATGTATGAAAGCTTTCTGCCACATTCCTGTGGGCAGCTGCGAAACAGAACAAACAGTCTTACTTCACAATCAATATTTAGGAGCAGATAACAACTCTGACCACATCGCTCACTCTGTACACTTACCAAACAGGAATGAAGTTTAAAAAAAGAATATGCTGCATGTTGCCCACTCTCAGAGTCAGCTGCTGCCAGTTAATTGGCACCCTGTTAATGACCACCTATTAGTGGGACCATTTATTTAAAATCAGCATCTACTCAAGAACTACCAATTCACTCCCCAGAGTCAATGGTGCCTCACAGACCCACTGTCAGCCAGGCTAACTAGTAGAGCGTGCGCTGGTATGGTCTAAGACGTAATTGTGTATCGCATCTGCTGCCATGGTTTTAAAGCTGCCTCGCTCCCCTGCACCCATATCCTTGCCAAGCTTCACTCGCTCCCAGTTCCACTCTTCATTTTCAAATCCTTCCATCTCGCCCCAGCCCACACCCTTCTCACCTTCGTCTTGGGTTTAATCTCCCCAATCCTCAGATGCAATAACTTCAGTCACGACATACCTGTTCGTCGAAACTCTCCCAAAATGACTTTGCCTCAATACCTCTCCTTTCCTGCAAAAACCTCCTGAAAATCTCTCTCTCTTTGAGCGCCTATTCGGTTCCCTCCCTCTCCTCCCACCAATCCCATCTCCTCCTGTGTAAAGCATTCTCAGACATTCTGCTATATAAATGCAAGTTGTTGTTGCTGGGTAAGTGTACCACATTGTATGTAACAATACAGACCAGATTCCTGATTTGTGGTAAATTAGCTATCTCAGCCTGGGCTGCATGCACATCACCGTCAAGCGTCATGTACTTAGTGGGGCATCACACATTTCCATAGTGGGAAACTCACTATTGAGCCAACTGACAGAAATATCCTGCATCTGCAAGCTTTGACCACGCTCGATCAGCTCCGATGGACGGGTCACATTGTCCGCATGCCCGATACGAGACTCCCAAAACAAGCGCTCTACTCGGAGTTCCAACACGGCAAGAGAGCCCCAGGTGGGCAGAGGAAATGCTTCAAGGACACCCTCAAAGCCTCCTTGAAAAAGTGCAACATCCCCACCGACACCTGGGAATCCCTGGCCCAAGACCGCACAAAGTGGAGGAGAAGCATCCGGGAAGGCGCCGAACACCTCGAGTCTCTTCGCCGGGAGCAAACGGAAGCCAAGCACAAGGAGCGCACGTCAACCCAAGCACCCCACCCACCGTCTGCCCCACCTGTGACAGAGACTGTAGGTCCTGCATTGGACTCATCAGTCACCTGAGAACTCATTTTTAATGTGGAAGCAAGTCATCCTCGGTTCCGAGGGACTGCCTAAGAAGAAATCTGCAGCAGCATCCTAAATGGGTCGCTATCGTATCACTGAAATAAAACCGATGTACGGTATCATATGCTTACCCAATGTTCCTACGGCCAATAGGGAGAAGGCTTTTCGATTTGAAATTCAATGCTTGGTACCTAAACTTCAAAAACTAGGCACTTTACCCATTGCTTGGCTGGGATATAAAACGTAATCTGTCTAGCCAGGACTGCCACCCATGGTTTGGAGGACCTCAGCCTGAACAAGACACAAGAATCAAAGAGAACCCAACAGGAAGACAACGAGAGCAAAGGAAAGATGAACCCACGAAGCACCTACAGCAGGGGAATGGCAATACTGCCACCTTATTCTTGGAGGACTACATCAGCGGCTTGACCTTCATTGTTTATATGGTGCTATTTTTCTTATCTTATGCAATGATTTTTGTTAAATGCCCTTTTTACATAAGCTCATTATTTATTTTAACTCTTCTGAAAGTTAAAATTTTCAGATTTTAACTATTTGTAACCATTATAACTTGCAATAATCTTTTTAACACCAATTTTAAATGGCTTTCTATGCATTTTGTTTAAGTTAGACCACATCAATTTTTTGTTAAACTCTTTAAACTAATGGAGGTTATGGTGATTATATTTAATTTTTAAATGGTATTGTAGTGTGTTTTTTTTAAGGTTTCAGTTTCTTTTTTTTTTATTTCAGATTCCCGTAAACTTGAGGTCATTCAAAACCCTGCTGCCCTGTGTCTTAACTCGCACCAAGTCCTGTTCACCCATCACCCCCTGTGCTCGCTGACCTACGTTGCCTCCCGGTTAAGCAGCGCCTTGATTTTAAAATTCTCCATCCTCGCGTTCAAATCCCTCCATGGCCTCGCCCCTCCCTATCTCTGTAACCTCCTCCAGCCCCCCACCCCCCGAGATCTCTGCGCTCCCCCAATTCTGGCCTCTTGAGCATCCTCAATTTTAATCGCTCCACCACTGGCGGCCGTGCCTTCAACTGCCATGGGCCTAAGCTCTATAATTCCCTCCCTAAACCTCTCCGCCTCTCTACCTCTCTTTCCTCCTTTAAGACGCTCCTTAAAACCGACCTCTTTGACCAAGCTTCTGCCCTAATATCTCCTTATGTGGCTCGGTGTCAAATTTTGTTTGATTACGCTCCTGTGAAGCGCCTTGGGACGTTTTACTACATTAAAGACACTATATAAATACAAGTTGTTGTTGTTACCCATGTGAGTATTTTCCATGCTCTTTATTAAACTGCTGCAGACAGTATTATATTTTTTGTAATTGCTTTTCCACGTTTCCCCAGTTTTTCTGGCGTTTAAAATGGACAATGACTGAATTGAGAATAATGCTGTCATCACCACACAGAAAAAACAGAGTTACGACTAAGAGAAAAAGAAATACAGCAGAGAGGAAGCCAGATATAGTGAAGGGAAAGAGACACAATAGAGAAGAGAGCGAGATTTAGCAGAGAAAAAAGGCAACAGATAGGTAGCATTCAAGAGCAGCTGGATCACAGCATTTGACTATATCACGGAATTAAAGAAATTATGCAATTTACAGCTTAGGAAGAAAAGCTCCAGCCCATCACACCCAGGTCTGCATTTTCTCTTCAACTAACTTTATTTCTCTGCCTTTCCCTTTATCCTTTTATATTCTTCTCCCTTTTCGAATCCTTTTCCAATTCTATTTAAAATATTAGGGGGAAAAATTGAGTCGTGCCCCCTTTGGGGCACTAACTTCGCTACCTTTAGCACCCCGAAAAAATTAGCGCCCCCGCGGCTGAAATTCATCGGTAGCGCTCCAAGAGGGAAGCGGGGTGCTACTGGAAGCGCCCCGCCTCCTTCTTGGGGCACTGCGAGGTAATATCGCGCCGCGGTACTGCAGGCCTTCTTCCCCTTCTTAAAGGGGAGGGGCCTAGCGCAGCGCGACCCAGCTGGGCCACCAGGGATCGGAGTGCCAGCAAAAGAGCCCGGCACTCAAGAGAGGGGGCTGCAGGGGAGGCCGGGGACGGCAGAGGGGGCAGGTACTGGCAGGCGGCCAGCAACAAAAATGGCCGCCCGGCACCTTCCCTTTAATTAGCGCCGCCCCGGCCGCAGGTAGGCCCCCCTGACCCCGTCGGTCACAGCGTCCGGCAGTGAGCCAGGGGGCGCTACCGAAGATCGCGGCTGGGGCACTGCGCACGGCGATGACGTCATTGCCGGCGACGCAGCGCCGCGCTAACGGTTACCGCTGCCGCTAACCTCCTGCTGAATTTCGCGGGAGGCGTTGGCAGCGCTGCGCCCGGGCGCTAGTTGCTTTGCGCCAAGAGGGCGCTAATGGGAGGCGCAAAGCAACCGAATTTTTAGGCCTTCATTTCTGCCTCAATGGCCACCTGTGGTAAAGCATTCCACGTTCTAACAACAATCCAGGTGCAAGACATGTCGTCTAACTTACCTCTTTGTGCTCATCCCACCTCTACGCCCCTTTGACACCATATTGCCAACCAGTCAAAACAGCCTCTCTCTATTTACCCTTTCAAAATCTTTCATACTTTTGAAAACCTTTATTCGATTCCCCACTTAACCTTCTCTGTTGCAACAGATCGGAGTGTTTGAGGGTAAATTTTTGCCTTTTGTATTTCTTGCGGATATGACTTCACGGTTGGCTGTGGTGGGCACTCGGAGATGCCGCGACACAAGAAGTGAGCGACGCCATCGCGGCGCAACCTGTCCTTTTCTTGTCGAGTTGTACGGAGGACGCGCTGTGGTCCCACGGAAGCCAAGAAATGTTCTGGGTCCAAAATATCAATCTGTTGTGGCAGAGACGTGTGTGAGGCCTCCTTCTGTGTGTATCCAGACCTCAGGCACTGGTGGTGTTGAATTGCTAGTAATCTTTCTGGGATGTTATGGTGAGAATCTATGAAAGAATGATTTTTTTGTTTGGATACGCCGATGAGCTACATGCCTCTGCATGCTATTTTTAGACAGTGCAACATCACACAAGAGGAATGTGGTACGAGCGCATTAAGCATTTGTACCTGAACTTCGCTAATCAGAAAATATATCCCCCAAGAGAGTACGTTCAACTGTGATGAGCGCCACTATTAAAAAGCATGTTGACATTCACTGTCTCAGCTCAGCTATGAAGAATAGCCAATAGGGCTATTGAATACCCATCCAGCCATACCTCAGCATGAATCAATAGCTTCAGGACAGTAACAGAAAGGGCACCTGGGAACCTATCTGTGGCTATTCATGGTGCAGTAGGTACAGTGCCTTGCTAACCTTTCAGAGTTAAATGGTTCATTAACTGAGGTTGCCTGAAAATACCTGCTGTGGCAATAACTCCCTTTATAGGGCACAACGCAATAACGAAGGGAAAAAGGAGGACAAATTATGAAGAGAAGCACTATGTTTACCACTGCAGGAACAGGAAAGAGTGGGGAATTCTTTGAAAAGGATACCATTACATTAGTACTAAACACTACAGCATATGAGAGCCGGAGCTTTCTGTGCAATACCCTAAGGACACACTTATTTCTGGGATGAGCTAAGCCTCATGTCGAGGACTTTAAACCAAAAACTAGCACTTATATAAATCTGGAGTGAAAGATGTGATGATTTCACGTCTGATTATGTTGTAGTACAGACAACATACACCATTAGCCCAGTGAGGCTCTTCTGCAAGTACTATTTAACTTCTCTTTTTTTGTCTCTCTGTAATGAACCAACGTCTTCATTTAATGTAGAAACAATCTTTAATTAGCCAGTCTTTCACTTTCTCATTACAGCTCTCCTGTTCTGTCCTTCTCCATCTCTAATGGAGAAACTGGATCAAATACCTTCCCCGTTGAACATACCTCATTTTAACCAAGACCTCCAATACACTGCAGATAGTGCCACAGAATTTGTTTCCTGCGGTGGAATTGGAAGCAGGAGAGCCCGCAGGAGCAGAAGAGGCACGAGAATCGGCAGAAATACAAACAGCTTTTGCAATAACCCTCTTAATTAACATAAAAGACTTGGGCTCTCCGTGAGACTCGCAGAGCAACTAATCCCACTGTAACAACAGACTGTGTTATTTCACATTTCTCCCATTCCCAATTATTCCAACTCTTCTGCTCCCGCCAGCTCTCCTCTTGGTTCTGTCTCTTTAAATCCTGTCATCTCTCCTGTTCTGTTGTCACTTCAGGTGATGATGCCACTGCTCCAACTCCCATAACCTGGGAAGCTTGAACCCTCAGAAAACACTGGAAAAACTCAGCAGGCCAGGCAACATCCGTGGAGAGAGAAACAGAGTTAACGTTTCAGGTCGAAACCCTTCGTCAGAACTGAGAAAAGATTTCCTGCTCTTTTCTCAGTTCTGACGAAGGGTTTCGACCTGAAACGTTAACTCTGTTTCTCTCTCCACGGATGTTGCCTGGCTTGCTGAGTTTTTCCAGCGTTTTCTGTTGTTATTTCGGATTTCCAGCATCCGCAGTATTTTGCTATCGTAAGCTTGAACCCTCCCCTCCTGGCTGGTGGTGGCTAGTTCAGGTTGGCTGCAAACTGGCTGGATGCTGGTAGTGTTGACTAGTGGGTGGTAGGGTGGCTGCAACAGGCTGGCTGGCTGCTCCTGGTCCCTGTCATTTGTTCTGCTGCCCTCGATCTCCTCGCCTCCTTGAGTACTGTAAGTTTATAGTTTAAGTGTCATTCTATAAACTTGGGCTGTTTTTTTTTAAACTGAAAATTGCTGCGATTATACTTTTCTTAAGACATAAAATATGTGCAGAGCACTTCATAAAGTGCTGCACAACCTACTATTTCTTTGCCACAGAAATAGGATTTGAATTGCTGCAAAATTTTAGCAACCCTGACTCCAACACTCTGATATACCAATGGTGCGCAGTCAATGGCACTGCCAAATATAGACTTACAGGGTTCTGTTCCGCTGACAGAAGTGATCCGCTGCAATGGGCTTCAAATGCACCGAGCCAGTTCAGTACAGCAGCATGCTTACCTCGTGACATGAAATTACAAAATGACACGAGCACACATGACACCTCTTGGCGATTCAAAATTTTTTTTTTTTTTAAATCCAATTGAAGAATCCTCTGTACTTTCCTCAGCCTCTGCTGGGGGCAACTTGGAAAATGGGGAGCCAGTGCTGTGTGCAGGAGAAACCCCGGGGAACAGAAACACAGAATAAGTAGGCTCGCTTTGGCGTCGCTTTCCCAACACTCGGGGCAAGTATAAAAACGTCTTTAGACAACAAAAGACGATGATGTCAGAGTAAAGCTGACCCAGGGACTAAAGTGGCACTTCTGAATTAAAGCAAATTGCTCCTAGATACAAAATTCCGCCCCTCTGAAGAGATTCCTGTCTGGT
Organism: Squalus acanthias; assembly: GCA_030390025.1. Classification (NCBI taxonomy): domain Eukaryota; kingdom Metazoa; phylum Chordata; class Chondrichthyes; order Squaliformes; family Squalidae; genus Squalus; species Squalus acanthias. Next base: position 28,330,040 of record CM059450.1, on the reverse strand, counting down.
CTCTGCTCATTATCTTTTTGATGCGGAGCATCCTACCTTAGAGAAACTATGTTAAGTTCAGAGATTTATATCCACAACTGTAAGAATTTGCAAATCGATGTGGGTGCTCCCCCCATGTGACCTTCTATTTCATCTTCGTTCCCCCTATGGCCCTGATCCGGAATTGCTGATGTCTCCAGAGATATCCTAAATCAGCAAAGGGGGAGGGTTTGATTTTTTAAGAAGGACAGATCAGGTCCTGATAAAGGACCTGCATGAGAGAGCAACCTGGACGGGCTTTTCCTGTATCTTATATTTTGGTGACACAATGTCATTTTTTACCCGAAATTTGAAAACGGTACAATGTCTGAAAATAAAATATATTCAAGCTACAGAACTATTATATTCTGCGGCTGAATAAATGTTCCCAGAGTGATTTCTAAAATGTGCGAGAGAGAGATTTTGGGGGTTGAAAAAAAAAGAAAGCTGCAAATCTGAAATATGAAACAGAAAGATGGTAGAAATCTAACTGTGCTACACCTAACCTGGGAGTGGCCTGCCGACACTGGGGGCAATTTTGACACTGTGCGACAGTGTAAAACTGGTGATAGCAGGTCGGCATCCCATTTCACATCTCTCCTTGATTTCCATGCTGCCGACTCGCTATCACCCGTTTTACACTACCGCACAAAGTCAAGATCTACCCCACTGTTTCTCGATTAATGCCTGACGTGTGTACACAAAGAACAGACTGACAATGGAGGTACTTGCGTGAAGCTGATAACATTTGTTTATCTGTTGGCAAGTTTGAATTTGCTGTTAAAGAATCATTCAATATTTACAAATGATCAACTTTTTTTTATTCGTTTATGGGATCTGGGCGTCGCTGGCAAAGCCAGCATTTACCAGGCCATCCCTAGTTGCCCTTGAGAAGGTGGTGGTGAGCCGCCTTCTTGAACCGCTGCAGTCCGTGTGGTGAAGGTACTCCCACAGTGCTGTTAGGGAGGGAGTTCCAGCGACGATGAAGGATCGGCCGATATATTTCCAAGTCAGGATGGTGTGTGTCTTGGAGGGGAACTTGGAGCTGGTGGTGTTCCCATGCGCCTGCTGCCCTTGTCCTTCTAGGTGGTAGAGGTCGTAGGTTTGGGAGGTGCTGCCGAAGAAGCCTTGGCGAATTGCTGCAGAGCATCTTGTAGATGGTACACACTGCAGCCACGGTACGCCGGTGGTGGAGGGAGTGAATGTTTAAGGTGGTGGATGGGGTGCCAATCAAGCGGGCTGCTTTGGCCTGGATGGTGTCGACCTTGAGTGTTGTTGGGAGATGCACTCATCCAGGCAAGTGGAGAGTATTCCATCACACTCCTGACTTGTGCCTTGTAGATGGTGGAAAGGCTTTGGGGAGTCAGGAGAAGTTTGTCTGTCACGTTTTGAGTTGGTAACAACCTGATCGGCAATCGACAGGATGTGACTAGTGATGTCCCGCAGGGATCTGTGTTGGGGCCTCAACTATTCACAGTATTTATTAATGACTTAGATGATGGCATAGAAAGTCATATATCCAAATTTGCCGATGACACAAAGATAGGTGGAATTGTAAGCAGTGTAGATGGAAGCATTAAATTACAAAGGGAGATCGACAGATTAAGTGAACGGGCAAAACTGTGACAAATAGATTTCAATGTAGGCAAATGTGAGGTCATCCACTTTGGACCTAAAAAGGAGAGAACAGAGTACTTTCTAAATGGTGAAAAGCTAAAAACAGTGGCGGTCCAAAGAGACTTGGGGGGTCCAGGTACATCGATCATTAAAATGTCATGAACAGGTACAGAAAATAATCAAAAGGGCTAATGGAATGCTGGCCTTTATATCTAGAGGACTAGAATACAAGGGGGTAGAAGTTATGCTGCAGCTGTACAAAGCCCTGGTTAGACCACACCTGGAGCACTGTGAGCAGTTCTGGGCACCACACCTTAGGAAGGATATATTGGCCTTGGAGGGAGTGCAGCGTAGGTTTACCAGAATGATACCCGGACTCCAAGGGTTAAATTACGAGGAGCGATTACACAAACTAGGGTTGTATTCCCCAGAATTTAGAAGGTTAAGGGGTGATCTGATTGAAGTTTTCAAGATATTAAGGGGAACAGATAGGGTAGAGAGAGAGAAACTATTTCCGCTGGTTGGGGAGTCTAGGACTAGGGGGCAGAGTCTAAAAATTAGAGCCAGACCTTTCAGGAGTGAAATTAAGAAACACTTCTACACACAAAGGGTGGTAGAAGTTTGGAACTCTCTTCCGCAAACGACAACTGATGCTCGATCAATTGTTAATTTTAAATCGAAGATTGATAGCTTTTTGTTAACCAAAGGTATTAAGGGATGTGGGGCGAAGGCGGGTATATGGAGTTAGGTCGCAGATCAGCCATGATCTAATTGAATGGCGGAACAGGCTTGAGGGGCTGAATAGCCTCCTCCTGTTCCTATGTTCCTAATCCTGGTTTCGACTGAAACAGAGAACACATCAACAAATACCCACCGCAAAGAGGATTTGTCGTTACTTTATCGACTGCTTTCCATGATTTCTCTGAACTATGTAACAAGAAGCAACATTTTTCTTCCGTATTGCAGGTGCTGACTTCTTTACGGGGGCCCAGTTACACAGGTGCTGTCCACCCTCCAGTATCTCTCCCGGGTGGCCATTCTTTGTCTGTGAGCCAATACAATGAACGTCAGCAGGTTAATCAACCATGAAGGGCACCACAGCCGCGTCCGATGCAGTCCTTGCCTGACATCCACAGACGCACCCTTTCCGACAAGGTCAATGTAGAGTGATGGCCCAACTGCTGCCCTGGCTGAGGTCAGCTAACTATTGACAGACCCAAGGATTAAACCTGGGATCTTTCTGTATCACAGTGGGCAATGCGTTACCAGGAGTCATCAGGAGAAGTGGAAGCAATGTTTAATGCCAAATTTTGATGCAGAGTTTATGGACAAATTCCTGGATCTTTACCTCACGGCAAGAGAACGCCTTAAGCCACCACATGGTTTTATTGGTAGAAACAACCAGCATCATAAACAAAGTCAACAACTTTATTGGCAAGACTTTTTCGCTAATGCCCTTCAACTTGTCCTGTATCCCTGCAGTAAAAAGACTGTTCGACACGTAAAATATGGGTACACACCTTTGTTATACCCATATTTACGTTTCTCTCTCTCTCTGCTCCCAAACCCAAGACATTCATGGAATACTTGTGACTTATTATGTAAGCACAATATACCTTATAATGCATATAAAATCACAAAGGTCAGTGCAGATGAGGCCATTCACCCCATCCAGCTTATCCTTCTATAGAAACCTACGGTTCCCCCCAACTCCCATCATAGCATCCGATTCTAAAATGATTCTGGCCTCCGCTGCTCTACCCAGAGGCCATTCCAGCCATTCGAGCAAGCTGTGCTTCCTGACTTCAGTTGCAAACTTGCCTTTCACCAGTTTGTCCCTACATCCTCTTCCCCGACAGTTGTGGTGTAAGATTTCCTTGTTCCACTAAGTATCTTGTGTATCTCTATAAGGCACTGGAGGCTCTTTCAGCCCCTCAGACCTGTGCTGTTGCCAGGTGGACATTGGAGCTCTCTAATCTCATTACTCCGTTCATTCCCCATGCCCTATTATAAGTGCTCATGCAATTCTCACATGCATGTTGTGATTGCCTCGGCTTCAATAGCCCTTGTGGTAATGGATTCCAGATTCTAATAACCTTTTGTGTTAAAAACATTCTTCTAATTCCCCCTTTATTCTTCATCAACCAGTGGAAATAGTTTTTCATTATTTACCCACTCAAACCCTTTCATAATTTTCTATCAGCCGTGGCTCAGTGGGTAGCACCCTCGCCTCTGAGTCAGAAGGTTGTGGGTTCAAGTCCCACTCCAGAGACTTGAGCACGAAAATCTAGGCTAACACTCCCGGTGCCGAGGGAGCGCTGCACTGTCGGAGGGGCAGTACTGAGGGAGCGCCGCACTGTGGGAGGGGCGGTACTGAGGGAGCGCCGCACTGTCGGAGGGGCAGTACTGAGGGAGCGCCGCACTGTCAGAGGGGCGGTACTGAGGGAGCGCCGCACTGTCGGAGGGGCGGTACTGAGGGAGCGCCGCACTGTCGGAGGGGCAGTACTGAGGGAGCGCCGCACTGTGGGAGGGGCGGTACTGAGGGAGCGCCGCACTGTCGGAGGGGCAGTACTGAGGGAGCGCCGCACTGTCGGAGGGGCGGTACTGAGGGAGCGCCGCACTGTCGGAGGGGCGGTACTGAGGGAGCGCCGCACTGTCGGAGGGGCAGTACTGAGGGAGCGCTGCACTGTTGGAGGGGCGGTACTGAGGGAGCGCCGCACTGTCGGAGGGGCAGTACTGAGGGAGTGCTGCACTGTCGGAGGTGCAGTCTTTCGGATAAGACATTAAACCGAGGCCCCGTCTGCTCTCTCAGGTGGACGCAAAAGATCCCATGGCACTATTTTGATGAGCAGGGGAGTTCTCCCCGGTGTCCTGGGGCCAATATTTATCCCTCAATCAACATCACTAAAACAGATGATCTGGTCATTATCACATTGCTATTTGTGGGAGCTTGCTGTGCGCAAATTGGCTGCTGTGTTTCCTACATTATAACAGTGACTATACTTCAAAAAGTACTTCATTGGCTGTAAAGCACTTTGGGACGTCCGCTAGTCATGAAAGGCGCTATATAAATGCAAATCTTTCTTTTCTTTTTTACTCTTCTATTATCTCCCCTTACCCTTCTCTGCTCCAGTAAATACAGCCCGTTTTTCAAGTCTCTTATAACTATATTCTCTCATTTGTCTCCTTTCCATGCTGAAAAGTCCTAGTTTATCAAGCCTCTCCTCGTAACTCAGTCCTCTGACATTAGTGGTCAGTCTCGTGGCCCTTCTCTCAAATGCTTCTGCAAACTATTATCCAGTAACAGTTTAAAAAACATATATTTAATAAATCCCCTTATATTTCATTGTGTTTTTCCAAGCTCTTCCTTTAGGATGCCCCTCCCCGAGTATACAACTATTCTTTGGCCACGTTAGCAGACAAGCAGGCCGCTGCCACTGCTGATCGATAACTGGCCACTGGGAAGTGTACAAGAGTAGGCTGGGATGTAAATGGTGGAATGCAAATTTGCATTTGGGGACCGGAGAGTATTTTGTTTTGTAGAAATGCAAAATCAGCCGCTTTTTTTGTCCACTTGGGAGTTTTTAGGCATTGCTACTGCAGTTCTAGTGAAGACATTCCAAGTGAAACTAGGAACAATTAAGAAGGGCACTGGGGTGATTTCACTTCCGACTCTCCCTTCCTCCATGTGAGAAAGTGCATCATTACCATTTACCTCCACTCAAGGAAGAGCCAAGATCAGAAAATCAGTGTGTGGGGGCTTGAAGCTGGCATGCTGTGCCACCAGGACGCCCCATTTAATTTTTTTTTAAAAGCAATGCTTCGTGCAAGTGGTGGCTGGTTTATTTTACCATTTTAACTGTGATTGAATGCTTCAATTCCACACTGTGCTTCAGTTCTGAAAAGACACATGGCGCTAGCGAGATTCAAGATTTTTTTTTTACCGTGAACAGGCTCAGTGTCTGGCTCGGGAAAATAGGCTGCGGCAAACCTTGTTCCCACCGACAGCTACCAGAACTTTAATTTTAGCTGCATTACTCATGTGCTGCTGATTTTTGCTCCCTCCCTCGCTATCTGAGCAGTTATAGCTGCAGGTAAAGTTCTCGTACAATCTGCTGTTTTTATCCATTTAAGGAGAAGGTCAAAGGCTAACAGATTTCTAATTTGGATGACGATACATGCTGCAACAGGTAAAGATGAAACCGCATATACTTCAGTGTCACAGGACTAGTTACACATAGAGTAACAAATGAGCACAGATTACAAGCCAGTTACACAATGAAGCCATTCAAGTGATATCCTAAACCACAAGAGTCTAGCTCCGGTTATTCACAAGATCTGAGCGGCTAGTCTCTGCTCTCAGCACGGACACAGGTTGGAGAATCGGGCACCGTGGTCAGCACACCCAATTCACAGCACTCACCGTCGTTTGGCCATTAAAATCAAGGGCCGATAAATCAGGAAGCCGCGAATCAGGTCTTCAAAGCTCTGCGCCAGATTCTCCAGCATGCGCTTCAGGTGAGCGATGCTGGAAGTGAAGACTCGAAGTTTTGTAATAGGAACAGAAAATGCTGGAAACACTCAGCTGGTCAGGCAGCATCTGTGGCGAGAGAAACAGAGTTAACATCCCCAGGTCGATGAACTTTCGTCAAGAAGTTCTGACGAAGGGCCGTTGGCCTGAAACGTTGGGGGGGGAATTTTCCCAGCCCTGAGGAGGCGGGTTTGGAGGCGGGACTGCCGGGAAAATGGCAGAAACTGGGAGCGGGTACCAACCCCGCCCCAACCCGCCTCCGTGCCATCTTCCCGGGAGGCGGGTTCCCGAGTCGAGGCGGGAAGGGGATTACAGCCAATTAACTGCCTGTTAACAGGCAGTTTTGAGGCTTATCCCCATTTTGCCCCTGCAAGTGTAGGCTCCCCGATGGCTGCGAACCTCGCCAGGGTCAGCGAGGCGAGCAGTGGGTCTGCGGGGGTGAGAGGGATCGAAAAGTGCGCTGTGGAGGTGAGTGATGGGTGCAAGTGTGGAGAGGTAAGTATGAGAGGTGAGTGTAAAGTGTTAGAAAAAGTTTACTTACCTTTGCTTCTTCATTCAGGCTTCAACCCTTGGGGATCCGGAGGTGCCTCATCTCAAAGGCAGAGATGACAGAATGGCTGCTGCATTCTCAGATGCAGCAGCCATCTGATTTCTGCTGAGGAAAGAGGTTTTGGTGAGCCTTCAGTGCAAGGACTCACCATAGAACAGTGAATGTCAGTGTTTGACAGCTTCACAGAGCTGCCAAACGATGACAATTCATCTGTCAAAAATTTTTGACAGATGAAACGTCAAACGCTGACGTCCTCTGTCACCGGCTTTCCCTTAATTGGCCGGCTAAGCCCGCAGGGCAGGCTTAACAAGGTCAATCAAGAGAAAAGAGCGTGGGTTGGCCGGACGTTGTTGGGGGCAGGACTAATACCCGACAACCAGCAGTCCCGCCCCCAACGCGCCCCCATTGATAAAATCCAGCCCGTTAACTCTGTTTCTCTCGCCACAGATGCTGCCTGACCCCGCTGAGTATTTCCAGCATTTTCTGTTTTTATTTCAGATTTCCAGCATCTGTCATATTTCGCTTTTGCTCGAATTTTTGTGCCTGTAGTGTCACCTTAACAATAAGATTTGTGTGAGTATTTTTTTGTTGAGAAACCAAGGGTCACCTTTACTGGACTGTACTGCTGGCTACCAGCAGGATTGTAAGGAGTGAAAGAGAAGACAAGGTAAATCTAAAAGTCGTGATTAGCTGATGGCAAGCTTGAGTTTTCAAACCCAGAACACTGTGGCTGAGGAGTTCCACTGTTTTGGGGTTCTGGGAGAGAATGGGCTGGATTTTCTGAATGGAGACGAGCTGGAGGCAGGGCTGCTGCCTGTCGGGTTGATGTCCCGCCTCCATCAGCTTCTGGCCAACCAGAGGGATTTTCCCCTGATTGACCTCGTTAAGCCCGCCCTGCGGGCTCAGCAGGCCAATTAGGGGGAAGTCACTGACAGAGCACGTCAACATCTGACGTGCCATCTGTCAAGACTTCTTGAAAGAAGAAATGTCAGCGTTTGACAGCTCTGTGAAGCTGTCAAACACTGACATTCTGTGTAGTTTGATGAGTCCTTGTGTTCAGGACTCATCAAATCTTTCAACTTTGTAGATTTCAGATGACTGTTGGTTCGGAGGATCCAACAGCCAGTCTGTGAAATCTACAAGGAAGATGTCGGGACTCTGGATCCAGAGCGGATGAAGGCTGTCGGCAGAAACCAAGGTAAGTGAACATTTTTTAACACTTAACACTCACCTTACATACTTACCACTCCACACTTGCACCCATCACTCACCTCTACATCTTACTTTCAGGTCCCTCTGACCCCCGCAGACCTCCTACTCGACTCCTCCAACCCGGCGGGGTTCTCCGAGGTCGGGAAGCCTTCACCTGAAAAGGTAAAATGGGACTAATCCTTTTTTCTGCCTGTTAACTACCTGTTAACAGGCAGTTAAAAGGATTTAATCCCTTTCCCGCCTCGAGGAGACGGGACCCAAAACAGCACACCTTCCCGCCTCCTGGCAAAAGGGCACATAGGCGGGATGAGGGTGGGTTTGCCATCCGCCCCCACTTTCTGCAACTTTACCGGCAGTCCCGCCTCCATACCCGCCTCCTCGGGGCTGAGAAAATCCAGCCCAATGAGTTTGATTGAAGACAGTGCCAAAGAGTCTCGATTTCAACAGAGAGAATGCAAGTAAAAGGGAGAATTACCTTAATGTATAACACAGGACAAGATATTTGACATTGATATTAAACAGAGTGCAAATGCAATGCAAAGTGCAACACTAGTTGGAGCCTTCTAAAATCTCAAAGTCCTGAGCAAGTCACCTGAATTCCTGACAGGCACTCCCAATAGACAAAGATCTGTACCTTGTAGTGCAATACCTTAAATTTATCTCTAGTGTCATTATTCATCAGTAAACCTTCCTGGAATATACTTTCAAATAAATAACAGAACAAGGTGTATTAGTTTCTACAGTGTCAGCCATGGCTCAGTTGGTAGCACCCTCGCCTCGGAGTCAAAAGGTTGAGGGATCAAATCCCATTCTCGAGACTTGAGCACAAAAATCCAGGCAGACACTCCCAGTGCAGTGCTGAGGGAGCGCCGCACTGTCAGAGGGTCAGTACTGAGGGAGCGCCGCACTGTCGGGAGGGTCAGTACTGAGGGAGCACCGCACTGTGGGAGGGGTAGTACTGAGGGAGCGCCGCACTGTCGGAGGGGCAGTACTGAGGGAGCGCCGCACTGTCGGAGGGGCGGTACTGAGGGAGCGCCGCACTGTCGGAGGGGCAGTGCTGAGGGAGCGCCGCACTGTCGGAGGGGCGGTACTGAGGGAGCGCCGCACTGTCGGAGGGGCGGTACTGAGGGAGCGCCGCACTGTCGGAGGGGCGACACTGAGGGAGCGCAGCACTGTCGGAGGTGCAGTACTGAGGGAGCGCCGCACTGTCGGAGGGGCAGTACTGAGGGAGCGCCGCACTGTCGGAGGTGCCATCTTTCGGATGAGAGGTTAAACCGAGGCCCCGTCTGCCCTCTCAGGTGGACATAAAAGATCCTGTGGCACTATTTCAAAGAAGAGCAGGGGAGTTATCCTGGGTGTCCTGGCCAATATTGATTCTTCAATCAACATCTAAAACAGTTTATCTGGTCATTATCACATTGCTGTTTGTGGGAGCTTGCTGTGTGCAAATTGGCTGCTGCATATCCTACATTACATTGGCTTTTATTGCTAGGGGGATAGATTATAAAAACAGGGAGGTATTGTTGCAGTTATATAAGGTATTGGTGAGACCGCATCTGGAATACTGCATACAGTTTTGGTGTCCATACTTAAGAAAAGACATACTTGCTCTCGAAGCAGTACAAAGTAGGTTCACTCGGTTAATCCCCGGGATGAGGGGGTGGACATACGAGGAGAGGTTGAGTAGATTGGGACTCTACTCATTGGAGTTCAGAAGAATGAGAGGCGATCTTATTGAAACATATAAGATTGTGAAGGGGCTTGATCGGGTGGATGCGGTAAGGATGTTCCCAAGGATGGGTGAAACTAGAACTAGGGGGCATAATCTTAGAATAAGGGGCTGCTCTTTCAAAACTGAGATGAGGAGTAACTTCTTCACTCAGAGGGTAGTAGGTCTGTGGAATTTGCTGCCCCAGGAAGCTGTGGAAGCTACATCATTAAATAAATTTAAAACAGAAATAGACAGTTTCCTAGAAGTAAAGGGAATTAGGGGTTACGGGGAGCGGGCAGGAAATTGGACATGAGGCTGAGTTCGGATCGGTCGAGGCCCTGTGGGTGGCGTAGCGGGCCCAGGGGCTGAGTGGCCGGGTCCTGCTCCTACTTCTTGTGTTCTTTAGATTTGAGGTGAGGATCAGATCAGCCATGATCTTATTGAATGGCGGAGCAGGCTCGAAGGGCCGATTGGCCTACTCCTGCTCCTATTTCTTATGTTCTTATTACAAGAGTGATTACATTTCAAAAAGTACTTCATTGGCTGTAAAGCGCTTTGGGACGTCCGGTGGTTGTGAGAGGCGCTATAGAAATGCGATTCTTTCTTTTCTCTTTTTTTAAAGTTATGCGGGTCTCGTTCTCTCCACTCCACTCCTGAGGGTTTCTCTTTCTATTCTATCCCCAACTGTGGCACGCCGTCCCCCACCCATGCCTTTAGCAGGGTCTCTCCCCTTCTCCCTTGGCCCCTCCGCTCAAGACGGTCTCTTTCCCTCTCCTTGCACCTCCCCTTCACAGCAGTGTTTGGCTGCCTCTTTTTTTTCCTTGGTCCACAGCACTGCTGGAATAAATAAATCAAGAGCTTATCCTGCAGATGCTCATGGCACTTTCTCTCTTGCCCCGAATCGTTCATATGTAGTTGGTGGCTAAGTTTAGTGATAACTATGGACAGGTGGTCTCTCGGATAGGTTTCACAAACTGGGAGGTTTGGAATACAAAGGACGGTTGACGTTTCAATTAAACAGCACAGTGAGCAACAAAACTAGGCAGCCAGCCAAAAGAGAACACGAGAGATTTATACACTGGATGCTCCAGTTGCACATTTTCTCACGTCTTGTTTACAAAGCCTGCTAAAGACATCCTGGGAAGAAGATCATTAATTTGCCATTTTCAGCTCCTTGATCCCAAATTAGATTCCTGCAAAATCAGATGTGGGTCACAGAAAGCAGTCCTTTCAGGATCCTAGATATCGCAGCAACATGAACTTTGTGTAATTTGCTGCTGGAAATCGGGGATAGTCCTATGAGGAGAGATTGAGTAGACTAGGCCTATATTCCCTAGAATTTAAAAGAATGAGAGGCGATCTCATTGAAACATATCAAATTCTTACAGGGCTTGACAGGATAGATGCTGGGAGGCTGTTTCCTCTGGCTGGGGAGTCTAGAATGAGGGGTCACAGTCTCAGAATAAGGGGTCGGCCATTTAGGACTGAGATGAGGAGAAATTTCTTCACACAGAGGGTGGTGAATCTTTGGAATTCTCTACCACAGAGAGCTGTGGATGCTCAGTTGTTGAGTATATTCACGGCAGAGATCGATAGATTTTTGGACTCTAGGGGAATCAAGGGATAGGGCAAGAAAGTGTAGTTGAGGTAGGAGATCGGCCATGATCTTATTCAATGGCGGAGCAGGCTCGAAGGGCTGAATGGCCAACTCCTGCTCCTAATCCTTATGTTCTTATAAAACTAGTTGTCCAACTATATGTTCCCAAGAAATTCTGTGATGATCCCAGTAGAGAGGATGTTCAAAGTAGGTCCAAAATCATACCGAGTGGGTTCAGGAGACAATTAGTTGTATTTCTGGAGAGAGAAGGGATTGAGGGATATGCTCGGGTGGGGTTGGTGGGGTTGTTCTCTTTTTTTAAAAAAAGGGCAAGCTCATTAGATCCAATACCATTTCCTGCTCCTAAAAATTCTTACATTCTTAAAATCTGTCCTGATGTGAATTTGCGTTCACCAAGTTGGTACCGAGGCACTGCATTCTGAAGCAGAATTTGGGTTCATACATGGGTGGATTACCAAACTCAGCTGTGGTACCTGGTGGAACTGGGTGAGACAATTTCCGACACAGCCTACTCTAATGTTTCTCCCAACAGCCATCTCAAGACCCCCACTGGCAGAAACCTCGAGGCAAGTCAGCAATCAATGGTGTGTTGGGATGGGACCATAAAATGGAGACAGAAGTTCCACAATGTCTTGTAGGTAAAGGCACTACCCTGTGTTGTGTGAAGACATAAATCCAGAAGGCCCAACGCTCGATTCCTAATCTATACTCCAGCTGTGGTAACAGTAGCACACTACAACTAGCCTTGTGTGAGGACAGGACTAGGCTTGGGCATGGAGCCGCCCACAAATAGCCTGCCAACATTCACTGCTCACACGTGAAGAATACCCATCTGGGTGAGGTATCAGAGGGGCACCCAATGCCCCACGAAAGCGAACTGCAACAAGGAGTCAACTCCTCCAAGAGAGATGGGGAGAGATTTGGTGGAAAAAGGAGGGGGGACAAGCTCTCTGGATATAGAATTATTTGGCATAAACATGAATCCCACCCACATAATAGGGCTAATAATGCACTCGTGTCATCCGTAGCACTGATGTCAGTGGTGCCAGTACCCGATATTATTGGCTACTCAAAGGCCAACGGGCAACATGGGCTGGACCTGCTTTTGGGCACTCAAAGCCTGCCTCCGTACAGTCTGTGTGCGAGACCCATTAAGGCTCCAGAAGTCCAAAGTGTCATAATGCACCTGGATGCTGCAGGGGACGTTCCTCCCAATGTGTTTGATTCTTGGTTTCTGAGGGGTGAGGTGTTGCCAGTACCTGCTTTGTTTGATTGCAGCTATTTCTGTCTTCCTTTCATGTTCTCCTTTTCCCTTCTTAATGTATTGATTTGTTTGGCTCCTTTGCAACAATTCCACCTGCTGGCAGCCTCTTAAAGCTGCACCCCTCTCCGCTTCTGCTCCTTTCTGAGCTTTTGGATGCTGCTCCCCGATAAATTGCCCCATGCCTACGGCATTCCCCAGAGTGTCATGTGCTATGTGCCAGGAGCACTGAACATTTATTTAACGGCCCGAGGGCAGCTTCGTGCCCCACAGGCGTGAGCAGCGGCAGAAACGCCATGGCGCCAGGATGGCATCATCGGGCCGACAGTGCCTTTGCCGATGAAAACAAAGCCCGACTGTGCGGATTAGGCTTGGAAATAAACACTAACTGCTGCCATTTGTTCAGAGGTATCTAATGTTCCTCAGATACCGCCAGCCACTTCCATCTGCGCACTTGCCCAGGATAACTTTACAAAGGCAGCAGACCATTAAACCTCCAGAGTTTTGCCATTCTGCGCTCCTTTTTGATGCCTTGTCTTACGCTACACATATGGTTGAATCAGCCCATTCTTTAATAGGTCATGACTCACTGGTTTCAAATTGCTGAAACTTGTGTTGGAATCTGAAGCAATAGCAGGAGCGTGCAGCCTCGATTCTTTTGCATGACCGGTCACCAATACCCGTTGCAATGTTTTTGGGGTCCAAAGTGGTTCACCTTTTCCTGTCTTCCCAAATTGGGACGGTAATGGAGACAGGGTGACTACTACCCATCTGGCTTAAAACAAGACATTCATGTTTCAGGGTGCGGCACCAAGCATATTTGGTCATTTGAAAAACCAACAGAAAAGGTCAAATTTTTGCATGTGCGGAAACAATGTGCGTGGGTGTGAGCAGCACGGTTTCACTTTCGTGAACGCACGAGCGGGCCCACGTCACGCCTGCTTAGTGGCTTTTAATACCGGTTCAAACACCGGTGAACCCGGATGGGTAGCGCGAGATTTTTAAATCTGTAAAATCGTGGGAGAGTGAGGCACCCGTGGGCAACATCAGGGTATTCCGCAAACCTGTGCGCATCCACATTCCTACACACAGCCACTTCCTAATCTCAGCCGTGTTACCTGGGCTGGCACCGGAAGAGTCGCTCCGTGGGACTCTCGCACGCATCTTTTTGTCACCAGCGAAAAGGTGCAAGAGACTAGAAATCAGTAAAAGTTCAAATCTAACTGTAATTCACGTGAGCCAAATGGTCGAGTGTGTAAGACATAAAAATGTCCAAAATAGCCAAGAATATTTCAAACTTAGGTTGCAAAATTGGGTATCAATTATTCCCCTCAATCTCTGCAAATAGGCATTAATAAGGCCTGTTATGCAGACAACAGGCTATCTCCTGCAGTTCACTGTGGGGCAATTAGAAAGCCATTAACACGGCAGTGAGTATCTGTTAGCTAGCTGCCCTACCGAGAAAGCGGCAACTCATCTTGTGGGTTGTCAATCAGTGGGCTGTTCTGGTAGATTGTAACTGACCGGCCACAACAATACCCGAGCTATCATTGCAGATGCAGATAGGCCACTATCCCCTTTCTCTCGCTCTCTCTCTCCCTCCCATTAAGCCAGTCCCTCTACCCCTCCCTCTCTTAGATAGAGGGAACCTATTTCTGCTGGTTGGGGAGTCCAGGACTAGGGGGCACAGTCTAAAAATTAGAGCCAGGCCTTTCAGGAGTGAAGTTAGGAAACACTTCTACACACAAAGGGTGGTAGAAGTTTGGAACTTTCTTCCGCAAACGGCAATTGATGCTGGGTCAACTGTTAATTTTAAATCCGAGATTGATAAGATTTTTGTTAACCAGAGGTATTAAGGGATATGGGGGCAAAGGCAGGTCTATGGAGTTAGGTCACAGATCAGCCATGATCTCATTGAATGGCAGAACAGACTCGAGGGGCTGAATGGTCTAACTCCTGTTCCTAGCTTTCTATATTCCTAGCCAACATCCCCAGCATCGAAGCTTTGACCACGCTCGATCAGCTCCGATGGACGGGCCACATCGTCCGCATGCCCGATACGAGACTCCCAAATCAATCGCTCTACTCGGAGCTCTGACACGGCAAGAGAGCCCCAGGTGGGCAGAGGAAACGCTTCAAGGACACCCTCAAAGCCTCCTTGAAAAAGTGCAACATCCCCACCGACACCTGGGAATCCCTGGCCCAAGACCGCACAAAGTAGAGGAGAAGCATCCGGGAAGGCTACAAACACCTCGAGTCTCTTCGTCGGGAGCAAGCGGAAGCCAAGCGCAAGCAGCGCACGTCAACCCAAGCACCCCACCCACCCGCCCCTTCATCCACCGTCTGCCCCACCTGTGACAGAGACTGTAGGTCCTGCATTGGACTCATCAGTCACCTGAGAACTCATTTTTAGTGAGGAAGCAAGTCATCCTCGGTTCCGAGGGACTGCCTAAGAAGAAGGTATTCCTAGCAGATGTGAGGATCTATATAATATAAAGAGTAAACAGCCTGACCTGAGGACGCCATTGAACAATGAAACACAGGACATGTTTGTTTCTGGTCCTGGAAATAGTACTGCATTCAACTTAGCTGCTTTTACATTGCTCTGGTTCTACCAGCTCCCAATGTGAAGTTCCCACACAGCCTGTGGTGGCACCAAAGTAAATTTACTGGATTAGCTGGCCAGTATAAATACTCGGTTAAAAAAAAAGGGTCTTCCCCTGCCACTGACCTGGTGAATTTACTTTGGTGTTGCCGCTGTGCTTCAAGGAGCTGGCAGCATTACCGTGGCGCTGAGCGCAGTATAAAACCAGCTTCTGATTTCAAATCTTTGGAGCTCTGCTATGCTGCTGTGTTTGGCGTGGAGCCCTCAGTATTCTTTGGTAATCTGCTGCTGCCTTAATAAGCTGCTTTTGTCTTACTCCCAAGCCATCCGAACCGAGTAATATGAAGGGGCTCCAGCCACGCTGAGTCAGGCAGTGAACCTAAGCCCAAGTTACAAAAGCACTTTACAGCCTTCTGGACTCAACATCGAGTTCAACAATTTCAGACCATAACCTCTGCCCTTATCATTTTTTGCATTTTTTTTTCTCTCACATGGCAGCTGTCGATCATTCAGCCATCGCCATTTACACTTCATCTAGAGTCATCTTTTGTTTCTTAACTTGTCCCATTACCATCTCCTTTTGCCTTGCACCATCATCCCTTTTGTCTCTTAATCGCTCCTGCCTTCCATCCTATCACAGACCTTCCCTTTTGTTCTTTCCTCCCCTCCCCCCTCTCCCTGACCCTTACATTTGCTTAAAAACCTGTTCCATCTCCAACTTTTTCCAGTTCTGACGAAGGGTCATCGACCTGAAACTTTATTTGATAGACAGATTTTTGCAAGATAAGGGAGTGAAGGGTTATGGGGAGCGGGCAGGGAAGTGGCTTTGAGCCAAAAGATCAGCCATGATCTTATTGAATGGCGGAGCAGGCTCGAGAGGCCAAGTGGCCTATTCCTGCTCCGATTTCTTATGTTCTTATGTTAACTCTGTTTCTCTCTCCACAGATGCTGCCTGACCTGCTGAGTATTTCCAGCATTTTCTGTTTTTATTACAAAAGCAACACTGGCAAAAGCCTGTGGTGGGCAGATTCTAAGGGGGAAAAATTCGGTTGCTTTGCGCCTCCCGTTAGCGCCCTAAGAGGGCGCAAAGCAACTAGCGCCCGGGCATGGCGATGTTTGCGCCGCTCGCGAAATTGACCAGACATTTTGTGGCGGCGCTAAACTACCGCCACGATCTCCTGCGCCCGCAGATCGTGACGTCAGTCGAGCGTGCAACGTCCCAGTAATGCCCCGGAGCGGATATTGAGTGGCGCCCCCTGCCTTACCGCCTGCCGCTAGCAACGACAGGTTGAGGGGAACGTTTTGCAGTCGGGAAGGGACTGGGGTTGCGCTATTTAAAAGGTGACCGCTTCCTGCCTTTTTTTGTCGGCGACATTTTTGCACCACACATTCTGAGAGAGAGAGAGAGAGAGAGAGAGAGAGAGAGAGACAGACTTCTGGGGAGATTCAATGCTGTGTGAAGGAGTTTTGGGTACTGAGCAGCACTTTACAGGTTCATTTTGATTTGACCTTCCTTGCATCGATTTAGAAGAGACTGTGGGGGCTGCACTCTGAGCTCTTTCCCTGGGCCTCTCCATTGTTCTTTCCAGCAGAATTGATGTACAGGTCTCTCCAGGCCGAGATTCAAGGCTGCAATGAGCAGGATGTGGATGGAGAGCAAGATCGACCCTCCCCTTTAAGAACTAGCCGGGGCCATTGTGTCTGTGTTCCATTGCTGACTGACATCACATGAGCTTCGCCAGCGCTCTGAGGTAGCGCCTCGCTCCTCGGCGTTAGCACCTTAAGAGAAGTGTGTAGCGCCTGATTTAGTGCTGCAATCACCTCCAGGGGCAATAGAAGCCAAGTTTGCAGTCGGAGGCGATAATTAGCGCCAGGCGCTAAACTTTGCGCCCGGCCGATAATTGCGCCTCAAACGGGGAGATACCGAATTTCTCCCCCTAAGATTCTGAGAAAATAAAAGAAATTAAAACCTTGGTTATTTTTCCACTAACCTCAGAGAGTGAGGTGCGTATCTATTTAATATATTACAAGGGCAGGGGCGCATGCAATGCACGTGAATATCGCACGTCAGGCATTACGCACCAGATGTCACATTTTGTTAAGAGATGCAAAACAATCTTAAAAAGCTGGGCGCTTCTGAGCTGCAACCTGAAACGGACAAGCACATTCCAAGGTGCTGAGCTGCTCGACTGCAATTAAACTCTGTGTGGAGCATAAAGACCGGCACGGACCAGTTGGACCTGTTTCTGTGCTGTACATTCTATGCAATTCTATGCAACTGACCTGAGCCTTTGCTTTACAAGAATTAGAATTCATGGCCTTCAAGAGACACAGTTCCAGCACAGCAGAAAACATTGTGCGTTACGTGAAATAACCCCCCGTCATTCTAAAGGAGTGAATTATTCAGCTGCCCGCAAGTAACCAGCGTCATTCTTTACTCACTTCATTAGCAGACTTCATAAACAGCAGAGAGTGGAAGTGTGGGGTTGTGAAGTGGTGGCACAGTGCCACATGATGGTTAGATTCAGGTTTGCCCTCCATAGAATCATAAGAGATTTATGGCACAGAAGGAGACCATCCGGCCCATCGAGTCTGTGCCGGACGAAAAATCCTGCACAAACTGAACTACCAGCTGCACTATAATGGGGAGGAGGAGAGAGCTCTGAAGAGACCTTACAGGAACAGAGGAAAAATGGGATTGGGGGGTGTCAAACCTGAGCTACTTTCACAACTCCCAGCACACAGCTTCAGAGCCGTGCAGCATTAGCTACTACTTTAAGAAATTAATTGTGACCAAGGCAGCTGGTGATCGAATAAGCCAAGTTACATTTTCATTAAATGGAACCTGTGTTTTGGGATTTCATTCTGCAATTCCTTCCACTTTGCCGCGACAGCAACAAACCACTGGCCTGATCCCCTGTTGACGCAGGAGGTAAGCTGTGCCTGTGCGGTGGAATAGGGTGCCGAGTGGCACGTGGTAAACGTGGACGAGGAAGGCCACTCAAACCCAAACCAGCGCATCCACCCAGAGGACCGTGGAACCGCACTCGACCAAGAGTGAACTGCTTCAGCAGGGAAGCAATGGGAAAAAAATTGGAAGAGAAATAAATCATTGTTCACCAAATCATATGAATGTTACAACGTGATAACACAATTGCACAAATATTGATTCTGTTGCATGTACAAGGGTTTAATTCATTTTTTTCCCCGATTGAAATCCTTTCTTTCGTCTCCAGTTTCAAAAGTACTCTCATTTTAAGATGGTGACAAAGATTGCAGAGCTCAATATAAATTAATCCTCCGCTCCACCAAAATATATCAATTCACTAATGCTTAGGTGTGGATTACTGGTAATAAAAAGATTAGTTTATGCTGGTGACAAAGTAAAGAGTTTAGCCATGTTATTATACGAGCATGTGGATCATTTATAAAGTCAACAAAAGAATGAATGATGCCTTTGAGAAATAAAATCTCTCCAGGTTTTTCCAAAATTGGTGTCTGTGTTCTGAGGAATATTCTACAAAAGCAAGATAGGATTTATGTAAGTCAGGTCATTTGTTGTGATCGTTAAACCTCGCAAACATTAGGATCCTAAACTAAATCATAAACAGCTAACTCGTCCTTACAGAGGGAGGCTCTTTCATAGAATTCCACCAGTTAAGCTCCTCTGCTGCGGAGTGAAGAAAAGCAATATTTGGTCTACGAATGAAAGAAAGGAAAAAAGACTCCCATTTCTCCAGCGCCTTTCACCACCTCAGGACGTCCCAAAGCGCTTTACAGCCAATGAAGTACCTTCTGAAGTGTGGTCGCTGTTGTAATGTGGGAAACGCGGCAGCCAATTTGTGCACAGCAAGCTCCCACAAACAGCAATGTGATACTGACCAGATCATCTGTTTTAGGTGTTGGTTGAGGGATAAATATTGAGCCAGGACACCATGGATAACTCCCCTGCTCTTCTTGCAATAGTGCCATGCGATCTTTTACATCCACATGATAGAGCAGACAGGGCCTCGGTTTAATGTCTAATCCGAAAGACACCACCTCCGACAGTGCGGCACCCCCTCAGTACTGCCCCTCCGACAGTGCGGCGCTCCCTCAGTACTGCCCCTCCGACAGTGCGACGCTCCCTCAGTGCTGCCCCTCCGACAGTGCGGCGCTCCCTCAGTACTGCCCCTCCGACAGTGCGGCGCTCCCTCAGTACTGCCCCTCCAACAGTGCGGCGCTCCCTCAGTACCGCCCCTCCGACAGTGCGGCGCTCCCTCAGTACTGCCCCTCTGACAGTGCGACGCTCCCTCAGTGCTGCCCCTCCGACAGTGCGACGCTCCCTCAGTACTGCCCCTCCGACAGTGCGGCGCTCCCTCAGTACCGCCCCTCCGACAGTGCGGCGCTCCCTCAGTACTGCCCCTCCGACAGTGCGGCGCTCCCTCAGTACCGCCCCTCCGACAGTGCGGCGCTCCCTCAGTACTGACCCTCCGACAGTGCGGCGCTCCCTCAGTACTGACCCTCCGACAGTGTGGCGCTCCCTCAGTACCGCCCCTCCGACAGTGCGGCGCTCCCTCAGTACTGCCCCTCCGACAGTGCGGCGCTCCCTCAGCACTGCCCCTCCGACAGTGTAGCATCAAGAGTGCCAGCCTAAATTTTTGTGCTCAACTATCTGGAGTGGGACTTGAACCCACAACTTTCTGACTCAGAGGTGAGTGTGCTACCCACTGAGCCACAGCTGATTTCAGCTGGGCGGTAGTCAAGGTGCTTCAATTGAATTTTAAGGCATTGAAGCCGTCATTGTAGAAACCACAACAGGATGGCTTTTAAGCTTTGTGAAACTGTTCAGTGTGATCAGAGGCTCTTCCCAAAGTACGTTTAATCTGTGTCAGCCTAGGTCTTGTCCCGGAATGCTGCAGACACCGGTGGTGAACCTGCACTCACCTGGGCGCTTTGTTTATGCATAAACTTGAGCTACCATTGCAAATTTCCCAATGGGCCTCACATGAAGCCACGCTCACTTAGAAGGAGCTTTCAGAATACAATCATTTGTCCCAGTTATCCACCTTTTTTGATCCCACTTCACAAGACATATCAGATCAACCAACTGCAAAGGTATTTGAAATTCAGACCTCTCATTTCAAAACAATGTCCTTAGTATGCTATGACTTTCTCAGGATCTCTGAAGTACATAATCCCAACAAAATTTAAAATTCCTTGGAAAATGCTGAAAAGTGTAAAAGTGCACTGATTATACAACTTGAACTGTGAGTGCAGAACCAGAGGACACAAATACAAAACGTACAAGCCTCAAGTGAAACTAAAGATTAGAAAATTATTTTTTTGTAGCTTAAGCAGTTAATCCTGCGTCAATTCTCTCAAGCAAAAAAGAGCCGAATAAATACCTGGGATAAATAGAAACGGGACTGAAGATTACAGGGCAAGGTACAGGCAGGAATGGTCGGATATTCTAAGGGCACAGTTGATGCTGGGAATATTGGAATGTCATTTGTGGAAAACAACTGGTTATGGTTGATTAGTGAAGGTGTAAGTTAGTAGCATATGTAGCGTAGTTTTGAGACCTATTTGATTAATACCTGCATAAAAATAGCGTACATAGGACTTAGTATGATCACCTTAAGCGTTCATCCATGACCTTTTCCATTCAGTTCTATCCCAGAGTCAGCCGTGGCTCAGTGGGACGCACTCTCGCCTCTGAGTCTGAAGGTTGTGGGTTCACGTCCCACTCCAGGGACTTGAGCACAACAATCTAGGCTGACATTCCAATGGAGTGCTGCACTGTCGGAGGGGCAGTACTGAGGGAGCGCCGCACTGTCGGAAGGGCGGTACTGAGGGAGCGCCGCACTGTCGGAGGGGCGGTACTGAGGGAGCGCCGCACTGTCGGAGGGGCAGCACTGAGGGAGCGCCGCACTGTCGGAGGGGCGGTACTGAGGGAGAGCCGCACTGTCGGAGGGGCGGTACTGAGGGAGCGCCGCACTGTCGGAGGGCGGTACTGAGGGAGCGCCACACTGTCGGAGGGGCAGTACTGAGGGAGCGCCGCACTGTCGGAGGGGCGGTACTGAGGGAGCGCCGCACTGTCGGAGGGGCAGTACTGAGGGAGCGCCGCACTGTCGGAGGGGCGGTACTGAGGGAGCGCCGCACTGTCAGAGGGGCAGTACTGAGGGAGCTCTGTACTGTCGGAGGGGCAGTACTGAGGGAGCGCCGCACTGTCGGAGGGGCGGTACTGAGGGAGCGCCGCACTGTCGGAGGGGCGGTGCTGAGGGAGCGCCGCACTGTCGGAGGGGCGGTGCTGAGGGAGCGCCGCACTGTCGGAGGTGCCGTCTTTTGGATGAGTCATTAAACCGAGGTCCTGTCTGCTCTCTCAGGTGGACGTAAAAGATCCCATGGCACTATTTCGAAGAAGAGCAGGGGAGTTCTCCCCGGTGTCCTGGGCCAATCTTTATCCCTCAATCAACATAACAAAAGCAGATGATCTGGTCATTATCACATTGCTGTTTGTGGGAGCTTGCTGTGCGCAAATTGGCTGCCACGTTTCCTACATTACAACAGTGACTACACTCGAAAAGTACTTCATTGGCTGTAAAGCGCTTTGAGACGTCCGGTGGTCGTGAAAGGCGCTATATAAATGCAAGTCTTTCTTTCTCATACAAGTTAAAACAGCGACAAGCAGCCTGCCTTACAAAACCACTGTATGTTGACTCAGTGCTGTTGCCCTTTGTAGTTTGACTGCTTGTGTAAAACCTGTCGCACCAAATCCAAGGCTGAGCCAAAGGTAACATTTCCCGAGTCTGCTTGTGGCTGGAATGCCAACGCGCACAATGAACAAATCTACTGTTATTTGCTAATCAGCCCTCTAACCCATGTCCGAAATATGTTCAGATTAAGCACTATTTCTACTTGTACAGATACGCCGTGATGCTTTGAGTTTGGCATCAGTACATAATGGGCGTACTCTCGCGTATTCCCTCTGCAATTGCCGGTTTTCTGCATGCCCTGCGCATGCGCTGAAAACCGGCAATTGCTCTTTTGAAAAGGGGGCGGTTCCTCGGTGCATCGCATGCGCGCTACAGGCTGCGCGCACGCTGTGCACTTCATGCTTTGGACGCGCAGGTAAGTACTGAAGATTTTAGAAATGGAAAAAGGAGTAAGACCCACTTTTAACAAGGTAAGTAGTGAATTAAGTATTTTTTTGAATTTTTTTTAACAGGTATATCTTTTTTAGAGACTTTAAAGACAGGTAAGTTTATTTTTATAACTTTTTAAAAGATTTTAAATTTTTTCAAAAATTTAATTTTTTATTTAAAATGGTTAATTTATTTAACTATACAGGAAACTTTCGTTTATCCGGCACCCTAATATCCGGAATTCTCGCTTAACCGGCAAAAATCAGGTAAGTTTTATTATACAGACAAGACCCCGATTCTGACCTTTCGCCCCCACGAAAGGGGGGTCAACGTTCTTCCGACTCCGACCTGTCGCCGCCACGGAGGAAAAAGCCGGAGTCCCGTTTACCTTCCCTCTCCGGGTCCCAATTGTTCAGCCTGTGGCCGTGTACGGGGCTCTCGTACCTTGGTAAGTATACCTCTCTGTAATCCGGCACTTTCGATCAACCGGCACCACGCCGGTCCCGTCGGTGCCGGATAAACGAAAGTTTCCTGTACTTATTTTATTAATGTGATGGTTTTTTTTTTAAAATTTAATTGAGGTTTAGCTGTTATTTTGGGGGGGGTGTAAGATTCATAGATTTCACAGCACGTATGTGAAACTTATGAATGGAAGATGGTGTGCTGCCATTGGCTCTAACTGAGTCACGTGATCCCACAGCTCGCACGAATTCACTACGCCGGTGGGATACGCAAGCACTGCCCGGCTGATGTCTGGAACATCAAGTTCGTGCGAGCTGGATCTGAAAAAGCACAAGCGGAGTGAGAGATCGCGGGGAAGGCTTACCCCCGCGGGAACAGAGCGAGATCAATTTCTGGGCCATTGTACTTTTCTGTCTCCTCACTGGCTGGAACCACTGACCACCCTCCAGTCACTGGGTAATCTTCACACAAACAAACACTGCGCCAAGTCCCAGGCTGATGGTTCTCATAGAAATGATGTTTGCAGTCTTGTATGGCACACAGACCTACTCAGTCTAGGCAGGACTATCAATATAGGAGAGCTTCTCCACATAGGTAACCACAAAAGGAAACTAAAGCACCAGGCATGCCACCAATCAATGGGAACAATAATGCAATGGCAGACACCTGATGTACAGCACGCACCAGAGACCTGTCGGAGCGGGGACGGAAACAAGGCCTTCAATGTGCCTCATGGGCTCAACACAACACAGTGCAGCCGGCCAGTGGAAAAGGCCCAGGGAGGCTGTGCCCACACTACGCACAGGATATATCAGGGCTGGCAAAAATATTTAAATTAAGTCCTGCCAACAGTGCGACTGGAGCACCCGATCAGTGTTCTAGTTGCACAGCACCCGGTTGGAATGGGCACTGGCGGGGGGCCGGGGGGGGGGAGGTGGTATTAAAAATGTTGGGGAGAGAATTGTCCATGGCATCCCACATGAGTAAAATATTGGACACAGTCCCACAGAGCTCAGAGGCCTCTTCTGGTCTCAGATGCACAGATATTTCATTTTAAACATATTCACATTTCTTTTTAAAATGGTGATAGCAAGGAATGTTCAAATCAACATCAATACCCACTTGGCCCGCCACTAACTGGAAGTAGAAAGAGAAATGACAAGAAATCCAGTTGACAGTGGTACACAGCGGAATGGTCACCGCACTTGATACTGAAGCTTTTTCTCCTCCTGCTCCTCTCCGCTTGTTGCACTGGGCGCCCTCCAGTACATTGCCCAAGTGACTTTTTTTTTAATAGACCCAATTTTAACTCGGGGCGCGTTCTGGGCGGGCGGGAGCGGGGCTATAGGGAAACCCCCATGGCCTCCTCGGCACGAGGTCATTTTAACTCCCGGGGGCCTCATTGAAACGGTTCTGCTCTGTTTCCGGCCCGACGCTGGGCTCCTACATTTGGACTTGGTGTCTTCGGCTAAAGGAGGTAAATAATCAGCCGGGATACCCACTTCTAATCCCTTCCCAGTGAACCCCACTGGAAAGCGTGCATGTAGAGACTGAGTGAGGGTGGGGTTAGGCCGCACTGCAATGTCCCACTATGGTCAAGCAGAACGGTCACTTGGCAATACACTGGAGAGGAAATGACACCCACAGAACCGTACCCGCTGTAAGAATCAACATTTTCAGGAAAGACAACTGGCAAAAGACCACCAGAAATAGAAAAAAGGAAACGTTGAATTTCATCCTACCTCCTTGATTTTTTAAAAGAGAGAAGATTCCCCTCTTTTAATTTAGGCCGCCATTAAGCTGCTGATTTCTCCTTTCCTGCCTTGCAACAATTAGTCTGACCCTATCAGTGTTTTCTGCCTACCTGCTAAGGCCTTGATACGTGAGCGTTCGAAGAGTCGTGCGGAGCTGTTCTCGTTGTCCCATTCCTCCTCGTTGGCATCCCAGCGGTTGTTGATGTCATTGTACTGCTGCTGGATCTCAATGCTGTCATAGTCGGTGGCTGTTGACATTGTGCTGCTCATCCTTTAGGACAACGTGTGCTCCTCGATCACAACTGCAAAACAAGAGGAGATTTGTTTCATCACTGAAGTGCATGTTCACTGGTACAGACAGAAAGATCACTGCTCTGACGATTCAAAATGCAAAGGGAATTTGTAGCTGAGGCACATGGAGCAGGTGGCTCCCAGGAATGATCCCTGATGTGTCCTGAGGTCCCTTCCCCTGCTCACTTATCACGTGAGTGTCTCACCTCCTGTCTCTCCAAAGCCTTTCCACCATCTGCAAGGCACAAGTCAGGAGTGTGATGGAATACTCTCCACTTGCCTGGATGAGTGCAGCTCCAACACTCAAGAAGCTCGACACCATCCAGGACACAGCAGCTCACTTGATTGGCACCCCATCCACCACCTTAAACATTCACTCCCTCCACCACCGGCGCACCGTGGCTGCAGTGTGCACCATCTACAAGATGCACTGCAGCAACTCGCCAAGGCTTCTTCGGCAACACCTCCCAAACCCGCGACCTCTTCCACCTAGAAGGACAAAGGCAGCAGGCGCATGGGAACACCACCACCTCCAAGTTCCTCTCCAAGTCACACACCATCCCGACTTGGAAGTATATCAGCCGTTCCTTCATCGTCACTGGGTCAAAATCCTGGAACTCCCTCCCTAACAGCACTGTGGGAGCACCTTCACCACACGGACTACAGCGGTTCAAGAAGGCTGCTCGCCACCACCTTCTCAAGGGCAATTAGGGATGAGCAATAAACGCTGGCCTTGCCAGCGACGCCCACATCCCAGGAACGAATATAAAAAAAGATTCCTGCTGGAAAGAGCATATGCAGGGATAGGATCGGTTATACTTGTTATGCCCGCCACAGTTCAACAGCCTGCCAGTTCACACATGAAGAGTGGCCACTTAGGTTAGGTACTGGAGGGCAACCGGCCACTTAGGTTAGGTACTGGAGGGCAACCATGGAACCGTACCCCAGCAAAAGTCAATGCCTTGGGGGAGAAAAGGAGAGAAGAGAACTTTCTTTGAAAGAAAAATGGCATATCCAAGCTTTTATGATACAGACAAGGTATTGTGGCACGGTGTGGCTCAACATCAACACTTGCACAGCAAACTGAATTGTACGCTGACAGAACCCAATTCTACGAGTAGGGTGAGATGTGGGAGTTAAAGAGGAGCCATACAACAATGTACGCCTCTCATGCAAATGGCGCACATCGCGGTCCTGTACAATTGCTGCACTTTACATTGCAATTCAAACTGGGGATTGGGTGGTGCAAGTGGGTTCGCAGCACAACGTTCTTTCAGGCCTGGGTCTGAATCTAACCCAGATTGAGTTCTTCATGCACTCACTCTCTCGGCTGCCTCTACATGCAACGAGTTCGTAACAGTTTAAATCCAGTCTCAAAAAACAGGCCTAGAGGTTGACACTAATGTCTATCTCACTCGGAAAAGATATTAGGTTGAATTAGGGAATGGAAGTGTCCGAAATTAGGATCAGCACACATAATGGACCAGAAGAAGTATGGGGCGATTTTGTCAATGGGGGCGAGTTGGAGGCGGGACTGCTGCTTGTCGGGTTTTAATCCCGCCTCCATTGATTTGTGGCCAACCCACGCTATTTTCCCTTGATTGACCTTGTTAAACCCGCCCAGCGGGCTTAGCAGGCCAATTAAGGGGAAGCCGGTTGCAGAGCATGTCAATGTATGACGTTTCATCTGTCAAAAATTTTTGACAGATGAATTGTCATCGTTTGACAGCTTTGTGAAGCTGTCAAACAGTGACATTCTCTGCAGTTTGATGAGGTCTTGCATACAAGACTTCATCAACCTTCTTTCTTTTCCAGAAATGAGATGGTTGTTGCATCTGAGAATGCAACGGCCATCTGTCATCTGCAACACGGAGGTGCGAGACTCTCCGCATACACACCGACTGAAGCCTGCAGGAAGAAACAAAGGTAAGTACACTTTTAAAAACACTTTGCACTTACCTCACATACTCACCTCTCCACTCTTGCACCCATCACTTACCTTCACACCACACTTTTGCACCCACCCGACCCCCGCAGACCCACTACTCACCTCGCTGAGCTGGCGGGTTTTGGAGCCTTCGGTAAGCCCGCACTTCAGCACGAAAAATGGGGATAATCCTATTTTCTGCCTGTTAACTACCTGTTAACAGGCAGTTAGTAGACTTTAATCCCTTCCCGCCTCCAAGGAAGATGGCATGGAGGTGGGTTGGGGGCGGGCCATTTTCCCGGCAGTCCCGCCTCCATACCCGCCTCCCCAAGGCTGGCAAAATCGCCCCCGTAGTCTGCATCTAGCCTGTACTACATTTAAACTAGGACACCTCGACAAGCACTTAATGAACATTAAAAAGTCACAATATAACTCGAATCCTGTGTTTTTCCACTCTATCCTCTGCCTAGCTCTTCACACACAGTTTTGAGCGAATGGGGGCAGCTATATGCAAGGTAACCTTGTAGCTCGAATCTTTCGCAGCATACTTTTAAAAACCTGCTATTTGCAGCACTGAGCAATAAAAGGCCGGATTAATTGTGTCAACAGCTTCTCACCTTTACACTCCTTAGTAGCTCTTGAACAGAACTCGAAGCCATGAAACGTTATCTGGAAAGTATCAGTGCTGCTTTTGCAAAGTCATTTATCACGTTGACGTTGCTCACAGATCTGCTGTGTATTTCTGTTTTTATTTCAGATTTCCAGCATTTATATTTACTTTTTTTAAATCTCTGGATTTATCATTCTGCTGCTAAACTGGGTGTTACCACACAGTCCATTCTGAATCACGCAGAGCTGGAGCAAGTAAAATATTATTTTAATAGGGAGGATCATCAGTTCTCAGAATTAGGGCCTGGTTCTGGTGCTCCCTGGGTTGACTCCAATACATGGTAGCAGGCCACTGAGATTCAGATCTGATAATTATTAATCCACAGCCACTGGCCACCCACTAGGAATAGCTTACATAGGATATATGGCACAGAAACAGGCCATTCAGCCCAACCTGTCCATGCCGGCGTTTATGCTCCACTCGAGCCTCCTCCTGTCTTTCCTCATCTAAATCTATCAGCATATCCCTCTATTCCCTTCTCCCTCATGTGTTTATCTAGCTTCCCCTTAAATGCATCTATACTTTTTGCTTCAACCACTCCCTGTGGTAGCGAGTTCCACATTCTCACCACTCTCTGGGTAAAGAAGTTTCTCCTGAATTCCCTATTGGATTTCTTGGTGATTATCTTATATTGATAGCCTCTAGTTATGCTCTTCCCCACAAGTGGAAACATTCTCTCTGTATCCACTCTATCAAAACCTTTCATCATTTTATAGACCTCTATTAGGTCACCCCTCAGCCTTCTTTTTTCAAGAGAAAAGAGACCCAGCTTGTTCATCCTCTCCTGATAGGTATACCCTCTCAGTTCTGGTATCATCCTTGTAAATCCTGTCTGCACCCTTTCTAGTGCCTCTATATCCTTTTTATAATATAGCGACCAGAACTGAACGCAGTACTCCAAGTGTGGTCTAACCAAGGTTCGATGCAAGTTCAGCATAACTTCACTACTTTTCAATTCTATCCCTCTAGAAATGAACCCTAGTGCTTGATTTGCTTTTTTTATGGCCTTGTTTTCAAAATTCTCATCCTTGTTTTCAAATCCCTCCATGGCCTCACCCCTCCCTATCTCTGTAATCTCCTCCAGCCCCACAACCTCTTGAGATCTCTTCGCTCCTCTAATTCTGCCCTCTTGAGCATCCCTGATTATAATCGCTCCACCATTGGTGGCCCTGCCTTCTGTTGCCTGGGCCCTAAGCTCTGGAATTCCCTGCCTAAACCTCTCCGCCTCGCTACCTCTCTCCCCTCCTTTAAGACGCTCCTTAAAACCTACTTCTTTGACCAAGCTTTTGGTCTCCTGCCCTAATTTCTCCTTATGTGGCTCGGTGTCAAATTTTTGTCTTATAATACTCTTGTGAAGCGCCTTGGGACGTTTTACTACGTTAAAGGCGCTATATAAATACAAGTTGTTGTTGTTGTTAACCTGTGTTGCTACTTTTAGTGATTTGTGTATTTGTACTCCGAGATCCCTTTGCTCCTCCAGCCCACCCAGACTCGCACCCGCCAAGTAATAAGTGACCTCCCTATTCTTCCTACCAAAATGTAATACAGTACCTCACATTTATCTATGTTGAACTTAATTTGCCAATTATATGCCCATTCTGCAAGTTTATTAATGTCCTCCTGTAATTTGTTGCAGTCCTCCTCAGTATTGACTGT
This sequence comes from Squalus acanthias, assembly GCA_030390025.1. Lineage (NCBI taxonomy): Eukaryota > Metazoa > Chordata > Chondrichthyes > Squaliformes > Squalidae > Squalus > Squalus acanthias. The sequence continues at coordinate 28,301,030 of CM059450.1, read as the reverse complement.
CCCCACTAATTTGGTGTCATCCGCAAATTTAGAAATTGTGTTTTTGATTCCAAAGTCTAAATCGTTAATATAAATTATGAACAACAGTGGTCCCAGCACTGATCCTTGTGGGACCCCACTACCCACCTTCTGCCACTGTGAATAGCTACCCTTTACTCCTACTCTGCTTTCTGTCTTGAAGCCAGCTAGCAATCCATTCTGCTGCTTGTCCTCTGACTCCGCACTCTCTGACCATGTTTATTAGTCTATTATGTGGTACCTTATCGAAGGCCTTTTGAAAATCTAGATAAATTAATTCTACTGCATTACCATTGTCTACTCTTTCTGTACCTCTTCAAAAAATTCAATATACTGTCTGAACTGGTCGAAGCAACAGCATATACAACTTTACGGTGATTGGAGGCGAGGGCTCTGTCTTTCATCGTCTCTGTGTGTCTGTGTTCTCATTGGTACATCCTGAAGTAAATTAGCTACTTTATATAACAAATTCCCACAGAGTTTTAAAGCTTTGTCTGAGTAGCCTATTATAAAAATGCAATAAATAAGGGGAAAAAAAATAATTAATAAATAAAATTCACCATTAGACAATTTCTCACGCATACACCCCCCCAAGAGATGTCTCACGTACCCCCAGGAATACGCGTACCACAGTTTGGGAACACTTCAACTAGACGAGAAAATAGAAAGAAAAAGAAAGACTTGCATTTCTACAGGACGTCCCAAAGCGCTTTACAGCCAATGAAGTACCTTTTGACGTGTTGTAATGTAAGAAATGAAAGAAAAAGGAAGAGAAAGATATGCTGAAAGGCTGCGTTGAGGGAGATAGAAAAGGAGCAGACTCGTGTGGAGTATAAACATCAGGACAGACTAGTTGGGCCGAATGGCCTGTTTCTATGCTGTATATTCCATGTAATTACTTCTTAAAAACATGCATACTAATTTAAATTGAATATACAGGCAGGGCGTCAATGTAACCGAAGGATGGAACCTCCAACAATGTAGCATTCCCTCAGTACTGCACTGAAGTGAGGCTAGATCACACGCTCAAGCAGCAAGGGTCACACAGGTCATTCGACCTCGGATCGCCGAGACTGATCCCATCCTCACCTGGCATTCGTACACCCGCACGTTCCAACAGGAGTCACTGGACAGTGATGAGAATCAGAAACCCGAGCTGATTTTCCCCCTCCCTCGTCCAGGGACACTGAGGGTAGGTGTAGTAATCCCGCTTCTGCTCTAATTCAGGTCAGCGCCATCAGCCCAGACAAATCAAATCTGGGACCTCCGCTCCGGATGCCTCAGTACCACAACACAATCACTGGAGACACAAAATCATTTCAAAGACTCGCATTTCTCCAGCGCCTTTCACGACCACCGGACATCCCAAAGCGCTTTACAGCCAATTAAGTACTTTTTGAAGTGTAGTCACTGTTGTAATGTAGAAAACGTGGCAGCCAATTCGCGCACAGCAAGCTCCCACAAACAGCAATGTGATAATGACCAGATCATCTGTTTTAGTGATGTTGATTGAGGGATAAATATTGGCCCCAGGACACCGGGGAGAACTCCCCTGCTCTTCTTCAAAATAGTGGCCGTGCGATGTTTTACATCCACCTGAGAGCAGACGGGGCCTCGGTTTAACGTCTCATCCGAAAGATGGCACCCCCGACAGTGCAGCGCTCCCTCAGTACCGCCCCTCCGACAGTGCAGCGCTCCCTCAGTACTGCCCCTCCAACAGTGCAGCGCTCCCTCAGCACTGCCCCTCCGACAGTGCAGCGCTCCCTCAGTACTGCCCCTCCGACTGTGCAGCGCTCCCTCAGTACTGCCCCTCCAACAGTGCAGCGCTCCCTCAGTACTGCCCCTCCGACAGTGCGGCGCTCCCTCAGTACCGCCCCTCCGACTGTGCAGCGCTCCCTCAGTACTGCCCCTCCAACAGTGCAGCGCTCCCTCAGTACCGCCCCTCCGACAGTGCGGCGCTCCCTCAGTACCGCCCCTCCGACTGTGCAGCGCTCCCTCAGTACTGCCCCTCCAACAGTGCAGCGCTCCCTCAGTACTGCCCCTCCGACAGTGCGGCGCTCCCTCAGTACAGCCCCTCCGACAGTGCGGCGCTCCCTCAGCACTGCACTGGGAATGTCAGCCTAGCTTTCATGCTCAAGTCTCTAGAGTGAGACTTGAACCCTCAACCTTCTGACTCAGAGGCGAGGGTGCTACCCACTGAGCCACAGCTGGCACTGTATATTCTATGTATAATTAGTTGGTACATAATTAAATAAAATTACTTGAATTTGTGCTATTTTGAACAAAGAACAGAAGAAACTTTTAGCTATTACATTCTTGGACTGTCAAAACACTCAGAATATAATAATCAAAAGGTCCCAATGGCAGAACAAAGCTCAACTGCCCACAACAAACTGCACTTGGTATGGCTAATCATTCTCAATCGGTATGTAACTGTAGCTGGAAGGGTGGTGTTTATAATTAAGATGGTTATCCGTTGCCTCTCATCTTGTCCAGATAAACTCCTTCAGGCCATCAGCAGTGCTCCACAATCCCACTCGACAAATCAAATGAATGACAAAAAAAAAACTAGCAACGCAAAGGACAAACGTTTCAAAGCACAAGCTGAGTTGGAACTGCAGCTTTATCTTGTGTGAATCTAGCTGTTTAAATGGTGTGCTTTTACCTACTTCAGGAAAAGGTAAGACTTTTAGAAGTGGCTCAGGACCAGGAAGCGTATGGTGAAATTGAGACTGTTTTTTTACATTTAACCTCTGTGGTACATTCACAGTTAGTTTGATTTAGCCAAACTGGGGCAGTGAAACCGCTTTCCAAATTTAAAAATCTGTCAGGTAGAAATTACGAGCAGCGCTATTCCCGTAGGAACGTTTGATCCGTAGTAAATTTCTCTTGACACTATTCTGACACGTACATTAACCCATCTGAAAGACCGCAGGCCAGAATTTGGTGCAGGAACATTCACTGGAGGGTAATCTTGACTTTGTGTGATATCGTGTAAAATGAGCGATAGCGAATCGGCAGCCTGTTTTACATCTCTCCCGATTTTTATTTCCATTGGCTTCACCTCAATTATGATGACGACTCTGTGCCCACGATCTGGGACAGGGTCTACATTGCTAGCTGGGGGCGGACGGGAGTCCTACTGGCGGAGAGGGACTCTAGGAATTTCTGGCCCCTTGTCTTTGCCACGTTCAATAATGCCAACGTCAGTGTTCTCGCTCAGGCCAGCATTGAAGCTCTGACCACGCTCGATCAGCTCCGATGGACGGGTCACATCGTCCGCATGCCCGATACAAGACTCCTAAAACAAGCGCTCTACTTGGAGCGCCGACACGGCAAGAGAGCCCCAGGTGGGCAGAGAAAACGTTTCAAGGACACCCTCAAAGCCTCCTTGAAAAAGTGCAACATCCCCACCGATACCTGGGAATCCCTGGCCCAAGACCGCACAAAGTGGAGGAGAAGCATCCGGGAAGGCGCCGAACACCTCGAGTCTCTTCGCCGGGAGCAAGCGGAAGCCAAGCGCAAACAGCGGAAGAAGCGTACGTCAACCCAAGCACCCCACCCACCCGCCCCTTCAACCACCGTCTGCCCCACCTGTGACAGAGACTGTAGGTCCCGCATTGGACTCATCAGTCACCTGAGAACTCATTTTTAATGTGGAAGCAAGTCATCCTCGGTTCCGAGGGACTGCCTAAGAGAGGAGAATGCCAACCACGCCTATCCAAGCAATTAAAAAGGACAGTGTCTGGAACACGTCCATCACATTACACAATTTAAAAATGTCACGTCTCAGACATCGAACCTCTGTCAGACATAAATCATGATTGGCTTAAAGTCACTAGTCTGACGGACTTAATGTGAGTGAATTAAAAAGTAGCAAAAAGCACCAACGCGAACCCGCAGCAAGCTGAGCAACCACATTTCATTCAAAGCTACCAGTTACTCAGCAGCAGGTCGCACAAAAGCAATCAAATCGTTCAAATGATTTCTTTGCAGAGTTTTCGACTGCCAGGTCTCTTTGTCACTGAGTTGTTGAGTGCATACATCCAGAAATAACATTTACAACATAACGTTAAAAAAATGACACAATTCAGGAAAATATTGTTAAACTTGCCCCCCCCCACCCCCCAAAAAATGTTCATTTAAGTTCTAGATACCGGCAAGGTTTTTGTCCAGACAAGGCTGCATTTCTGTCTGGAACCTCGGACTGGGTGCTGAAATTTCTAGTGGTTGTGTGTGAAAATGTTGGTGTCTGTGTCTGCGCGTGCGTGCGTGCGTGCGTACACGTACGTGTTTGCATGTGTGTGCGTTTGAGTGAGAAAACGAGATGGACAGTAAATTATTTTCACCCTGTTCCTGTCAAACTACAACACCAGGACAGCCCGCATTGCACGTCAACCCTGTAGGAAAGGAGAAATTCTCTGACAGACAGGGGCATCAAGGAAGTTGCGGTTGCACCTGCTGCAGATGAACAATGCGTGGATGTATTTTGACAAACCAGATAAAGAATTTACAAATAACAACAATGATGCATGAACGGTGTCCAGGTTTTGTTTAACTTTTTTATGCTATGATCGGAACCAGCCAGTTTGAAAATAAAATTACTTGCATTTCTATAGCACCTTTCACGACAGGACGTCCCAGAGCGCTTCACAGCCAATGAAGTACTTTTTGAAGTGTGGTCACTGTTGTAATGTAGGATACGCGGCAGCCAATTTGCGCACAGCAAGCTCCCACAAACAGCAATGTGATAATGACCAGATCATCTGTTTCAGTGATGTTGATTGAGGGATAAATATTGGCCCCAGGACACCGGGGAGAACTCCCCTGCTCTTCTTCCAATAGTGCCATGGAATCTCTTATGTCCACTCGAGAGAGAGCAGATGGGGCCTCGGTATATCGTCTCATCCGAAAGACAGCACCTCCGACAGTGCAGCGCTCCCAGTACTGCCCGTCCGACAGTGCGGCGCTCCCTCAGTACTGCCCCTCCGACAGTGCGGCGCTCCTTCAGTACTGCCCCTCCGACAGAGCGGCGCTCCCTCAGTACCGCCCCTCCGACAGTGCGGCGCTCCCTCAGTACTGCCCCTCCGACAGTGCGGCGCTCCTTCAGTACTGCCCCTCCGACAGTGCGGCGCTCCCTCAGTACTGCCCCTCCAACAGTGCAGCACTCCCTCAGTACTGCCCCTCCGACAGTGAAGCGCTCCCTCAGTACTGCCCCTCCAACAGTGCGGCACTCCCTCAGTACTGCCCCTCCGACAGTGCGGCGCTCCCTCAGTACTGCCCCTCCCACAGTGCGGCGCTCCCTCAGCACTGCCCCTCCGACAGTGCGGCGCTCCCTCAGTACTGCCCCTCCGACAGTGCGGAGCTCCCTCAGTACTACCCCTCCGACAGTGCAGCGCTCCCTCAGTACCGCCCCTCCGACAGTGTAGCACTCCCTCAGTACAGCCCCTCCGACAGTGCGGCACTCCCTTAGTACAGCCCCTCCGACAGTGAGTACCGCTCCTCCGACAGTGCGGCGCCCCCTCAGTACCGCCCCTCCGACAGTGCGGAGCTCCCTCAGTACCGCCCCTCCGACAGTGCGGCGCTCCCTCAGTTCCGCCCCTCCGACAGTGCGGAGCTCCCTCAGTACTGCCCCTCCGACAGTGTAGCGCTCCCTCAGTACCGCCCCTCCGACAGTGCGGAGCTCCCTCAGTAATGCCCCTCCGACAGTGCAGGGCTCCCTCAGTACTACCCCTCCGACAGTGCAGCGCTCCCTCAGTACTGCCCCTCAGACAGTGCAGCGCTCCCTCAGTACTGCCCCTCCGACAGTGCAGCGCTACCTCAGTACTCCCCCTCCGACAGTGCGGAGCTCCCTCAGTACTACCCCTCCAACAGTGCAGCGCTCCCTCAGTACTGTACTGGACTGTCAGCCTAGATTTTTGTGCTCTGGAGCGAGACTTGAACCCACAACCTTCTGACTCAGAGGCGAATAATACTGCTACTCCCGGTGGGGGGGAGTAGATATGTTACTGACATCTTTACGAAGCTTTGTAATGTTATAGGCAATTAGTAATATGCCTGTATCTTTCAGTAACAGCAAGGCCTAGGACAGACTTACCTCGAGTCAGTCAGTGATCTACAGTAAATGAGCTTTATTCCAGCAGTGGGTCAAGCGTTCTTGCGTTTAGGCTGCAACAGGGCAGCAGTAAACGTCAAAAACCACTTTCCATGTCCCAGAATACACATTTGAAAGAAATAAACAATTCAATATATATTATACACAGAGCAAAAAGAACAGCTGGCATGAATTTAAGGCTTTCGTTCCGCTGACCTTCACAAACTGGTTAAACGTCATTCCCTGAGCTTAGGATGTCCTTGACATCCTTGTAACTCACTGCCAACTATTTATTATGCTGTATATTTTGTAGTTTTAATTTGTTCTTGTAAATTTTACAGCATAGTTTACAGATTTAGTTTCTCTTAATTAACTCATGTTTATTATCGATTTTGTGGTATAGTGTAAGAAGGTAAAATCACTATGTACGAACTGCAGTCAGATTCACTGAAGCAAGGGTCACTGGATAGTGATCAGGAGCAGGAACTCTGGCTGGTTTTCCTTCCCTTGCCCAAAGGCATCTCGGGGCAATCTAGTCCCTCTTCTAACACTAGGCTGAAGCACGTTAACTCAACACAGACAGCAATCAAACCTGGGACTTTCCGGTCAATAAGTCACTTGCTTTCTTTATTGCCAGAGCTGTCGGGGGAGCTAAATAGGTCACAGGTTTACACACACGCCTGCTCCCCTCATGTTGAATTCCTGATCTCGTCACTTCTCAATTATCCTGTTTTGGTTGGGACATTCGGACGTTAAACATCAGCGCTGAGAAAAACACCAGTGGCCGGCAAGTATGCAGTCGTACTGCTATGGGGTATCAAACTGCCCCTAATCTGACAATCTCAGAGCGATCACAAGGATGGCTGGCCAGGAAATGGAATATTTCACCTTGGTGCGGTAAAGCTGCAATTGCGAGGTTGGGGCTTGGGAGGAATTTTCTATCCAGACCCCCTCCTCTCCTGCAGGCAGGAACTGGTGCTGAGTTACAGGTCCACTCAGAGCAATGTCCCTCCAGCATCTCAGTCGATTATTACCCATTTTGTGAGAGCCAGGACAGCAAGTGGCAGCAGGCTATTTAAAAGCTGAACCCTGAATCTGTCCTTAACCGATGTCCACCCGCATGCTTCCAGCAGGGGCTGCTAGATAAGGATCAGGAAAATGAACCCTACCTGATTTTTCCCCTCCCATCGACATTTAAGTCAACAGTCATGACCCAATTAACAGCCTGAATCAGCTCAGAGAATTCGGCATCAACCTGGGACCATTCTTGGTCTGTACTACATCATGTGGTGCACTTACCCACTGAGCAATTGGGGTCATTATGATATTCCTGTCATCATAAACAACTATGCAGCCCTTTGTAACCTTCTGCAACCAAACTCCACAAGAGGCATAAAGATTTTACATTTCATTGAACAGCCCCATCAAGTTAGTTTTGCTAACATTGCCTGGGAACTGTTGTAGCCCGAGCAAAAAATAAAACTGCAATCTATTAAAAATAATACACAAGTCTTGCTTGTCCGTTCTCTGGCTACGGACATCATTGGATGTCCCAAAGAAATGGGATAATAATAGGCTCTGACAGCTTGGCACTAATTGGTTACGTCTCTGAATTCCCTGCATAATCCTGGTGTTAATTGGCTAAATCCCCGCTGTACTGTATAATCATCCACGGGGATTAAACACACAGCATAAAAAAGATAGAAAAGTGCTGGGTTATCAGAATTTTTCAATTATTCTGATCTAAATTGCACAAAGCAAACCTGATTACAGAGCACCTCATTGTCCCCGTTAGATTTCAACCTATTCTCTCTTTATCCACATTTTAAGCTCATGGAAGTGTAAACCTGCAAGAGTTGGACAATTCTTTTGTTCTGCTGTTGCTCTGTAATGCAGTGTGTTGATTTTTTAGACCCATTTCCCAAAGGTGGGACTGCTTTAATGCCCCCTTTACATTACAGGGATGCTTCCAATGACAAAAGTGCTGATGGAGGTCAGCTCAGATGGTAGCACCCTCGCCTCGGAGTCAGAAGGTTGTGGGTTCTAAGTCCCACTCCAGAGACTTGAGCACAAAAATCCAGGCTGACACTCCCTGTGCCAGTATTGAGGGAGCGCCGCACTGTCTTTCGGATGCGACGTTAAACCGAGGCCCTGTCTGCTCTCTCAGGTGGATGGAAAAGATCCCATGGCACTATTTAGAAGTCGCACAACACCAGGTTATAGTCCAACAGTTTTATTTGAAATCACAAGCTTTCGGAGCTATCGCTCCTTCCTCAGGTGAAGGAGCGATAGCTCCGAAAGCTTGTGATTTCAAATAAAACTGTTGGACTATAACCTGGTGTTGTGCGACCTCTCAATTTTGTCCACCCCAGTCCAACACCGGCATCTCCGCATCATGACCACTATTTAGAAGAGCAGGGGAGTTCTCCCCGGTGTCCTGGCCAATATTTATCCCTCAATCAACATCACTAAAACAGCTGATCTAGTCATTATCACATTGCTGTTTGTGGGAGCTTGCTGTGCGCAAATTGGCTGCCACGTTTCTTACATTACAACAGTGACCACACTTCAAAAGTATTTCATTGGCTGTAAATTTCAAAGTTCGATTTCAAAATTCTCATCCTTGTTTTCAAGTCCCTCCATGGCCTCGCCCCTCCCTATCTCTGTAATCTCCTTCAGCCCCCACAACGCCCCCCCCCCCCCCCCGCAAGATATCTGCGCTCCTCTAATTCTGCCCTCTTGAGCATCCTTGATTATAATCGCTCAACCTTTGGTGGCCGTGCCTTCTGTTGCCTGGGCCCTAAGCTCTGGAATTCCCTGCCTAAACCTCTCCGCCTCGCTACCTCTCTCCCCTCCTTTAAGCCTACCTCTTTGACCAAGCTTTTGGTCACCTGCCCTAATTTATCCTTATGTGGCTCAGTGTCAAATTTTTTGTCTTATAATACTCCTGTGCCGCGCCTTGGGATGTTTTGCTACATTAAAGGCGTTGTTGTAAAGTGCTTTGGGATGTCCTGAGGTCATGTTAGGCGCTGTATAAATGCAAGTCTTTCTTTCAAATAAGGTGCTTGCTGTGCAAAATGAATACACATGAGAACGAGTTAGTGTAATTGTGGCTTTCATTTGCTTAATTATCAACATGGTTGACAGTTCACACCAGAAGGCTGGGTGAGTCCCGTATTTTAAATTGCAACTTAAAAAGAACTATTACAGAACAGGGAGGCCCGGGAACGCGAGAGCAGGGCCTAAGGCTCCGAGGGAGACACCTGCAGCTCGAGCCCAGTGAGGTTGAACCAGGAAGAGGTGCTGCTTAAGACGAACTGGAGAAAACAAATTCTTCCAAGACCACACTCCCGCAGGTCATGTAGTTATCAAGGACCAAGCAGGATGCTAAAAGGTAACAAACACAAGATGGGACTATCAGATGGCTAGAAGGAAACTCAAACTCAACATTTTTAATAATGTAAGAGATCAACAGTTGGTATATTTATAACTTTGAGTTATTTTTCCTCCTTTTAGGTCTCCTAATTCCATGCGTTATTTCCGAGTGAAGTGAGCAGCAGGAAACCTGTTCCTCTGCGCCTACCAATGACATTCTTCAACTGGTCATCAGCTGTTAAGTCAGGGCAGTTTTGGTTGACCCATATTCCGTTTTCCCATCCCCATGTGAGGGGGCAGCTCATATCCACTCAATCCTGACTAAATACAGGTAAGGCAGGCTGGGATCGATAGCTCATTGTTCCATCTCTCAGGACACATCTCAAAACGCTTCACGTACAACGAATTCACAAAACAAGCCCTAGCCCTATCACCCCACAACACGTCAAATCATCCAACTAAGTTGCTCTTCTTAATGGTATTTATTCCAGCACGAACTGGTATACTGACCTTGCTTTGAAGGCAAAATAGATGTTCATTTAAGGGATTCATACTGCACTGCCTGACTGATGTTTAGAAGATATCTGGGAAGAATCCTTGTTTGAGAGAAAGGATATTTTTTTTATTTGTTTATGGGATGTGGGCGTCGCTGGCAAGGCCCAGCATTTATTGCCCATCCCTAGTTGCCTTCGAGAAGGTGGTGGTGAGCCGCCTTCTTGAACCGCTGCAGTCCGTGTGGTGAAGATACTCCCACAGTGCTGTTAGGGAGGGAGTTCCAGGATTTTGACCCAGCGACGATGAAGGATCGACGATATATTTCCAAATCAGGATGGTGTGTGACTTGGCCATGCCATAATTCGAATAGATGGGAGAGCCAGAAAGATGATGTTCACTTGATCAGCACCCCTGCCACTGAGCTCAATAGCTACCTCCTCCACCACTGGCACAGGGTGCTTACAGTATGTACTATCTACAGGATGCACTGCAGAAACTCACCAAGGTGTCATATTTGATCACGAATTGAGCTTCCTACTTTATATCTGTTCTATCACTAAGACTGCTCATTTCCACCTTCGTAATACCGCCCGTCTCCGCCCTTACATCAACTTATCTGCTGCTGAAACCCTTATTCATGTCTTTATCACTGCTGGACTTGACTATTGCAATGCACTCCTGGCTGGCGTCCCATGTTCTACCCTCCATAAACTTGAGGTCATCCAAAACTCTGCCGCCCGTGTGCTAACTCGCACCAAGTCCCGCTCACCCATCTCCCCTGTGCTCGCTGACCTACATTGGCTCCCAGTTAAGCAACGCCTCGATTTTAAAATTCTCGTCCTTGTTTTCAAATCCCTCCATGGCCTCGCCCCCTCCTATCTCTATAACCTCCTCCAGCCCTATAATCCCCCTAGACGTATGCGCTCCACCTATTCTGGACTTTTGAACATCCCCGATTTTAAATGCTCCACTATTGGTGGTCGTGCCTTCAGCTGCCCAAGTCCTAAGCTCTGGAATTCCCTCCCTAAACTTCTTCACCTCTCTCCCCTCCTTTAAGACGCTCCTTAAAATCTACCACTTCAACCAAGCTTTTGGTCATCTTCCCTAGCATCTCCTTATATGGCTCAGTGTCAAAAAAAAATTTTTGATAACACTCCTCTGAAGCGCCTTGGGACGTTTTATTACATTAAAGGTGCTATATAAATATAAGTTGTTGTTACTGCGACAGAACCTCCCTCCCCTGCAACCTCCACCACCGACAGGGACAAGAGCAGCAATGTCATGGGAACACTGCGGCCTCCAAGTCACACACCATCCCGACTTGGACATGACATGTATCAGCATTCCTTCATCGTCGCTGGGTCAATATCCTGGAATTCCCAAGCTAACACCGTTGTGGGAACACCATCACCACAGGGACTGCAGCAGTTCAAGTAGAAATACCGCCACCACTTTCTAAGGGCAACCAGGAATGGGAAATAAATACGGCCTTGCCAAACGTCGCAAACCTCCCAAGAACAAAAAAAACCCACTAAGGACATCTCGAGGCAGAAACCTAGTTCTACAGCATTACACCACTATTCCAATAAATTCTTAAGATCCCTCTTCCCAATAACTTCTGGAACATTTACCAATCAAACCTTACCAGGAAAATTGGGGTGAGTCAACAGTGAAACAAACTGTGAGCCTACACACACTATTAGTGAATCTGTCTGATCTTTACGGCACCTTTTCAAATACAAATGAGTTCATGATCAACAGTTCCACTAAGGGTCACAGCTTCAATTCCCCCTTGCAGCTGAGCTCCTGATCCCAGCCATGCTGCTGTGGGGAGGCACTGAGCAGATCCCAGTGCCTACCTGAATGGAGTAAGGGGAAATGAGAAGAAAATGTGCCCCAGTGCCCCTACCGTCACTCTTGGGGTGATTTTGCCAGCCCTGGGGAGGCAGGTATGGAGGCGGGACTGCCGGGAAAATGTCAGAATTTGGGGGCGGGTGCCCAACCCGCCTCCGTGCCATCTTGCCAGGAGGCGGGTAGCCGACCCGCGCCGGGTCCCGTCTCCTTGGAGGCGGGAAGGGGATTAGTGCCACTTATCTGCCTGTTAACAGGCAGTTAACAGGATTATCCCCATTTTGAGCCCTGAAGTGCGGGCTTCCCGAAGGCTCTGAACCCCACCAGGGTCACCGAGGTGAGTAGTGGGTCTGCGGGGGTCGGGGGGGTGCAAAAGTGTGGTGTGGAGGTGAGTGATGGGTGCAAGAGTGGAGAGGTGAGTATCTGAGGTAAGTGCAAAGTGTTAGTAAAAGTGTACTTACCTTTGTTTCTTCCTGCAGGCTTCAGTCGGTGTGTATGCGGAGAGTCTCGCACCTCCGTGGTAGAGATGACAGATGGCCGTTGCATTCTCCAATGCAACAACCATCTCATTTCTGTAAAAGAAAGAGGTTTGATGAGTCTTGAATTCAAGAACTCATCAAACTACAGAGAATGTCAGTGTTTGACAGCTTCACAGAGCTGTCAAACGATGACAATTCATCTGTCAAAAATTTTCGACAGATGAAACGTCATACGCTGACGTTCTCTGTCACCGGCTTTCCCTTACTTGGCCTGCTAAGCCCGCTGGGCGGGCTTAACAAGGTCAATCAAGGGAAAATAGTGTGGGTTGGCCAGAAGTTAATGGAGGCGGAACTGAAACCAAACAAGTGGGGAGCCCCACCTCCAAAAGCTCCCCATTGGCAAAATCGCCCCCTCTCTCCCTCAACACAAATTGAGGAATCACGTGTGATTCTGTGGGTAAATGCACTGGGTCCTGCACTGAGCCCTGATACATAGGACCAGTACAAGACCCATTTACCCACTGAGTTAGACTTCAGAAGCTATCAGCATCTTGACCTGAGCCACAGATCTTGCATTTTGGGCAACAAATTACCTTTGCATCGCATTATATGCGCCAATCAAATTTAAAATCACATCTTGGAATACATAAACTCCAAACGCCCCAGGCTGCCAAGTATTCCAACTGTAATACAGCACAAACAGGATGGCGAAAGCAATAAAGTTAACAGCCTCCATAATCGCTTCTGAACAGCGAACAATGGCCCTTTTTACTTAGATCAGCTTTCTCGGAGGTCAATGCCAGGCAAGAAAAGCACACAAAAAAACCCTTAAGTAAAACAGCGATACCTGTACAGAAGGGGGAAAAAAATGAAACACTGGGTCACAGTAGCGAGAGAAGCAAAAGGTCCGAGCCAGCAAATGTTCACAAACTGGTGACAAAACCAGCACTAACATTTGGGTTTCAGGAGAGCACAATGGGTGTTTGAAATTTTCACACTACGCTTACTTGAACAGTGAAAAGCACACAGCCGTTCAATTATAGATGATGTCCATCCAAACTTGGGTTTTGTTTGGAGACATCATTTTGAGCTATATAATATCAGGGTGAAGTACCGCTGGTTACACATCTGTCACTGGTGCTGAAAGCAATTTAAGGTGATGAATTAAGTGGATCATACAACAACAGTTTATTGGCTTAAGTGCATTCTTTTTCCCCCCCTGTAATATGTTGGCACCAATACACTAAACAAGCCGAGTGACTGCGCTGCACAAATCAGAACAAAGACATTATACAAAACCGAACGGAGCTGAGGGAGGATTCTGTGAGGTGAGGCAGATGCTATGCCGTGCATCTCTTGAGACACTGATTCAACACACTGCAGACTGAGTGTGCAGCAGAATGGTAATGATCGGCTCAGCAGGTAGCACTGGCTTTTATCTTTAACTTATTTGCAACGTTACTTATACTGCACCAAACTGATTTATTAATATATTTTAGCTGTTTTGGAAAAAAATCCTTTATTATTTCCCCCTCTTTTCAGTTGCCAAAAACCATTTCCTTGATGAGCCTGGGTTAGTAGCCTGCTCTCTGCCCTCTGCCAAGACTTCTTCTTCTTCGGCAGTCCCTCGGAACCGAGGATGACTTGCTTCCACACTAAAAATGAGTTCTCAGGTGACTGATGAGTCCAATGCGGGACCTAGTCTCTGTCACAGGTGGGGCAGACGGTGGTTGAAGGGGCGGGTGGGTGGGGTGCTTGGGTTGACGTGCGCTCCTTCCGCTGCTTGCGCTTGGCTTCCGCTTGCTCCCAGCGAAGAGACTCGAGGTGTTCGGCGCCTTCCCGGATGCTTCTCCTCCACTTTGTGCGGTCTTGGGCCAGGGATTCCCAGGTGCTGGTGGTGGGGATGTTGCACTTTTTCAAGGAGGCTTTGAGGGTGTCCTTGAAGCGTTTCCTCTGCCCACCTGGGGCTCTCTTGCCGTGTTGGAGCTCTGAGTAGACTTCATTTTAAAGGGTGGAAGATGCCTGTGCGTGAATTCTTTTAACATGGGGTGGCTGTTGCACACCAGCTACCACACGGGTTTGACAGAGCAAGGTCTTGCCAAGACTACTCTCTAACCAGATGCACAGAGACAGGTGAAAGTGGTGGTTGGCTTGCTGATTTACCCTCCTTACTTGTAAGGAAGCACCTGAACTCCAGTTGCCAACGTCCTTTATGTCACGCGGGCTAGATCAGGAACCTGCCACGGGGAATTACATTTCGAAATCCATGCCAAGCTTCAAATTAGTACACCTATAATCGGCAGGTCACTCTGCAGGCCTACACCCTGTACCACAAATCCCTGCAACGCCGGGTCATTCGATACCTCAACATCGTGGATCATTGGGTCTCTCTGCACACCAGTGCGCTGAACCACCAGGTGACCTTGATCAAACAGATATTATCTAACCACATTAACTTTTATTCCGACAGCTGCCTTAGCCACCGAGAATGATAGCAGAGTCAGTCATGAAATAAGCTGGCCATTTAACAAGAAGTCTTGCAATATAAGGCACGTCCTTCAGCAACAGGTAGCCTCAGATCTCCAGTAGTAGATCTCCAGCTTGCCTTTTACTGGAGCTGATTTACTCATCCCATGCTGGACTGACACTCTAAGTCTGTTGCACCTAATGGAGAAGATTCAATGGTTTCTAGATGCGCCGCTAGTCTATACTTTTGGGGTTTGGGGGAGGAGAGACAATCTCTCAACAGGGAGATCAATACCATTGCTGAAAGTCCTGATACCAGGCATGGGGAAAGACCGGTCCATGCAAACTCAGCCTCAAGGCTGAAAGATGGGGGCCGAAATGAAGCCATGAAAAGAGAAAACTGATCCTGTGAAATGAGGTTTTCGACCATCACATAAAATAGCACTTCCATTTCTTTTGCTTATGTCCTCAACAACTTGTATTTATACAGCGCCTTTAACGTAGTAAAACGTCCCAAGGCGCTTCACAGGAGGGCTAACAAACAAAATTCAACACCGAGCCACATAAGGAGATGTTAGGACAGGTAAAAGAGGTGGGTTTTAAGGAGCGACTTAAAGGAAGAGAGAGAGAGAGGCGGAGAGGTTCAGGGAGGGAATTCCAGAGCTCGGGGCCCAGGCAGCTGAAGGCACGGCCACCAATGGTGGAGCGATTAAAATCGGGGATGCTCAAGAGAGCCAGAATTAGAGGAGCGCAGAGATCTCGGAGGGTTATGGGGCTGTGGCTCAAGGTAAAAGACGTTAGTGCTGGGGAACGCAACACATACCGTCTGGCGTGCCCAGCGTCAACATCAAACATTCCCATAGGCACAACCTATGGGAGTGGCTGAGAATGATGTGTTCTCTCTTCCCCACCACATGCCCCCCATCAATTTTGCTTCACAGCATGGATCACCTTTCCCTCCCAGCTCCAAACTCCGGAACTGCCCCATAGGTTTCCCTCACCTCTTTATACATGGTTGTCGATGAGCACTCGCCGGTTTAGTACAGTACAGTTAAGAGTAAAGCTCTCTCTACTACACCCTAACAATGTGCCCCAGCACCAACCCGCAAAGAGTACCCGTGTTCACGGGAAGCCCAAACCCATAGACAAGCAGCAATCAGAGGACACTTTAACCCCAGCGGTTTTGTTTGAACTCGAGTCTCAGATAAAAGGAAAATAGCATTTTCGAGGCACAGAAACGCAGAGAGCATGGGCACCCTTGTACGAAAAATCACAAGAATTCAACTTGTGTGTGGTTATATTTCCCAGTAATCTGCTGTTGTGGCGCATTAGTTCAGCCTGACATCTCCATCACCTTTACTACATCATTCTGGCTCCACCCAGTGCAACACTCCCGCAATACCAAAGGGCGCAGTTCATTTTATTTCTTTTTTTAATAAACTACAGATGATAGGGCACATTTTAGCAATGCATGCTCCCGGCAATAGATGGAAAATCATGGGGAGGACGTCCGTGACTTGCCAAGGCTCCATAGTGGGAGCGTACTTTGTTTGGATTTACTCGTATATTCTACAGCAAGTTTAAGGCAGTAATTAAATCCGAAGGTTGTCAGGTTTTATTTCCACATTTCACAGCTGCATCGGCTTGGCTCAGCTGCTGGCTCTCTGCATCAGAAGGTTGTGTTCAGTCAGAAGGTTGTGTTCAAGCCCCGTTGCAAAACTTGAGCACGCAATCTCAGCTCCGGATTGAACGACGGCTGCACTGTCGGAGGGATCAACCTTGGGATGCTCACCTGAAGTGCTACCTGTCTGCTCTAGTGGATGCAAATATCAGGTGGCACTATTGAAAGAAGAGCAGGGAGGCGTCATGTGAATATACATTCGGCCCATCAAGCCAGACATGGTGCACCAGACATACATCACCCGAGGGAGAGGGGCGGGGTTTGCGCTGGGACCCTCCGTAGGCTGGAGAGCCTGCCAAAGTCCCGGGAGTACCCCAAGATTCTTTTTAGCATCAGCAGGTTAAGGAGCTATTTAACCTCCTGGGACGGCCACTTGTGTGAGCAAGTATCAAGCTGAGTGCCGATATTATTTGCCCAGGCAAGATGGAACGGATGATCAGAGAGTTTGGAATGTCTGTCGTCAGACACCAAGAACAGAGATCCAGAACTTGTAGTGACCACTTGTGAAGGCAAGAACATTAACCTGAGAAGCTGTAGCACAAGGTGACAATTCACCCTTTTTTAATATGAAAGCTAAGTAAATAGATTCATTTTTTTCCCCTCCTCACTTGCGGACACACCAGTTGAACAGAAATAGGGAAATATCCTTCATGTCATGCACTTTATTCCTCTATCCAACGTTTAGAGGTCGAAAGAAAAATGAAAAATGCTGGAAGTGAACTCGGAGTTCTGATCGAAAAGTTCAAACTATTGTTTCTCTTTCAGATGCCGACTGACCTTCTGTGCATTTCCAGCGTTTTCGGTTTCTAATGCAATACTCAGGCTGCAAACTGCACTGAATATTGACATCACTGACACATCATTTACATACGCAACAGCAGGGAAATACAATAGGAGCACAGGAACAGCAGGAGGCCATTTAGCCTCTCGAGCCTGTTCCGCCATTCAATGAGATCATGGCTGATTTGTGACCTAATTCCATCTACCCACCTTTGCCCCGTATCCCTTAATACCTTTGGTTAACGGAAATCTATCAATCTCAGATTTAAAATTACGGGGAGATTTTCCCACCTCTGAATGAGACATCAATGCCTTAATTTTACAACATGCACATTCCATTTACTGTTATCACAGCACAGCAAATGTATTTTATGGCGGATGCATCCAGTCCTGAACACAAATGATATCCCAGCTGATGCTAATGGGTCTTGTACTGAAAGGAATGAACTATCCAATTACCATCTTAATGCCCAGCACTGTAAACAGCCTCGTAAATTCTGCAGGACACACAGGTCCAGCATTAGAAATTCTACGGGCAAAGAGTGTTATTCGAGCTGCAGCAGCCCTTTCCTTTTCTTCTCCTTCTCCCCTGAAGGTGCCGACTCTTGCTGGGGTACAGCTCGAAAGGCACCAGCAGCCCTCCGGTAGAGAGAGCCACGTGAGCCAACGTGTGAATGTGACCGTGGGTTTCGGCCAGTTTTTCAAGCAAACAGAGCATCACCACCGAACCCAATTCCTGCTCCTGTCTGTTATTCATTCGCCCACTTTCTAGGAGGGGAGGGTCACAGGATAGTAAATGAGGAGCAGCAACAATGGCTGATTTTCTCTTCCTAGGGTACTTAGGACCATCATAGCATCCCAGCTGCTTGACCCTGGGGCCTTCTACTCTGTATTTCTCAGTAGCGCCAATCGATCAGGGTAGCTTGCTTTTTTCTTTCTTCAATAGCAGAAAATAAGAGATAGACCACGACCTTATACATCATCTTTGATATTAAAAATAAATTTTTCGCATGAACCTTATTATCCCAATTGTTTGTAAAAAAAGTTATTAGGACCTCATTCACCAACATCTGCTAATGTTGCAAAATTAGTATTGATTTCAAAACGCTAATACAAATAGAAAATACTGCAGATGCTGGAAATCTGAAATAAAAACAGGAACTGCTGCAGAAACTCAGCAGGTCAGGCAGCATCTGTGAAGAGAGAAACAGAGTTAACGTTTCAGGTCAATGACCTTTCGTCAGAACTGGAAAAAAGCAGGAAATGGAACAGATTTTTAAGCAAATGTAGAGGCTGGGAAAGGGGGGAGGGGATGAAAGAACGAAAGGGAAGGTCTGTGATAGGATAGAAGGAAGGAGAGGTTAAGAGACATTAAGAGATATTCAAGGCAAAAGGAGATGGTAATGGGACAGGTTAAGAAACAAAGGATGGCTCGAGATGAAGTGTGAATTGTGCTGGCAGAATGAAAGACAGCTGCCATGTGGGGGAGAGAGAAAAAAGACACTGACAAAAAGTGTGGATAAAAAATAAATATATATATGATGGGGGCCGAGGTTATGATCTGAAATTGTTGAACTCTATGTTGAGTCCGGAAGGCTGTAAAGTGCCTAATCGAAAGATGAGGATCCTGCTATGGATGAGGAAAATGCTAATCCTTCTTTACAAGTCTCTCCATAGTCTCGCTCCATTCCCGTTCCCCAGCTCATACCCTTCGTTCTGTCAACTAGGGTCTACATATTTGTTTATCCAGGTATCCATTCTAGGCTCTTCAAATGAGGCCACGTTAAAACTGAACGCATTATTATTACACACTGAATTGGTAGAGGCGACATGCAGGATTCAAGTTTCCCCATCGTGGGAAGTTCCCAGTGTTGACCATGTTGCCTCGGAAGACGCCAAGTGGAATCCAGGCGTAATCCCAAAGGGAGAGAGAAGAGAAATTGGCTGGAGAGTCACCCAAGCCATTCTGACACACCCACTAGCTGTCTTGTTGACAGAGGCCAAGGAGAAAAATAACTGGCTCGTCTTCCTAGCCAGGGACCAGCAGATTCATAAGGATAAGGGCCTGGAGATGAGGGGGAAGGGCAGGGGGGGTAAACAGAGTAATCATATTGCACCATCCAAAGACAGGAGAATTTTTTTTTGCAGCTTGACTGGATTTTCGAACCCTATAATTTATAGCTTTATTCAAGTTTTATTTATTACTAATTCGTTCAGAACAGCTGTTACACTGCTAGTGGGGGGGGGGGGGGGCGGGCTGTTCAACAGCATTACCATTCCACAAACAGCAATGGAATCAATAGAAACAGAATCAGGCCTAAGGCAGCAAGGAACTCATTCAATAGAATTGTACATGGCAGGCTGGGCACTTTGCACAGGAAACAGATAATGTACATCTTGATATACAGAACAAATGCAGATTTCACTACTCTCCTCAAAGAGCACTAGCATACCACTGTTAGCCTCAGGCTAGTTTGTTGTTGAGATCCAACAAAAAACTCGCGACCTAAAGAACAGATGGTGGGTGGAGAAAGCGCAGGAGATCCAGCAGCTAGCCGACAACCACGACGTGCGTGGATTCTTTAGCGCAGTCAAGACCATCTACGGCCCAAGCACCCAAGGTCCTACCCCACTGCGGGCCAAGAACGGAGAGGCACTCATCAAGGACAGAGAGGCAGTCAGTGCCTGCTGGAAGGAGCACTTCGAAGATCTCCTTAACTGAGACTCTGTCTTCGACGCGAGTGTCCTCAACTCCATCCCGCAGCACGCTACCTACCGCCACCTCAGCACAACCCCAGCCCGGCATGAGGTTGAAAAGGCCGTCCGACAACTGAAGAACAACAAGGCCTCAGGAGCATGGCAGAGAAGCACTACTGGCGTGAATTCATGAACTCATTTCTCTTATTTGGAAGGAGGAGAGCATGCCAGGGGATCTCAGAGACGCCATAATCGTGACCATCTTCAAGAAAGGTGACAAGTCCGATTGTGGTAATTACAGAGGAGTTTCCCTGCTGTCTGCCACAGGGAAAGTCATCGCAAGAATCTCCTCAATTGCCTTCTACCAGTGGCTGAGAGCTCCTCCCAGAGTTGCAATGCGGATTCCGCCCACTAAGGGACACAATGGACATGATCTTCACCGCGCGTCAACTACAAGAGATATGCAGGGAACAGCACCAACCGCTGTACATGGCCTTCTTTGACCTCACAAAGACCTTCGACACCGTCAACCGTGAGGGATTATGGAGTGTCCTCCTCAAATTCGGCTGCCCCCAAAAGTTTGTCACCATCCTCCGCCTGCTTCACGACGACATGCAAGTCGTGATCCTGACCAACGGATCAACCAGAGACCCAATTCACGTACAGACCGGGGTCAAGCAAGGCTGTGTCATCGCACCAACACTCTTCTCGATCTTCCTGGCTGCAATGCTCCATCTCACCCTCAGTAAGCTCCCCGCTGGAGTGGAGCTAATCTACAGAACAAATGGGAAACTGTTCAACCTCCGTTGCCTCCAGTCCAGATACAAGGTCGTCCCATCCTCTGTCATCGAATTACAGTATGCAGACGACACTTGCGTCTGCGCACACTCGGAGGTCGAACTCCAAACCATCGTCAACACCTTCACCGAAGCGTACGAGAGCACGGGCCTTACACTAAACATCCGTAAGACAAAGGTCCTCTACCAACCTGCCCTCGCCACACCGTACTGCTCCCCAATTATCAAAATCCACGACGAGGCCTTGGACAACGTGGACCACTTTCCATACCTCGGGAGCCTACTGTCAACAAGGGCAGACGTCGATGATGAAGTCCAACACTGCCTTCAGTGTGCCAGTGCAGCCTTCGGTCGCCTGAGGAAGAGAGTGTTTGAAGACCAGGACCTCAAACCCGGTACAGGAAACTTTCGTTTATCCGGCACCGACGGGACCGGCGTGGTGCCGGTTGATCGAAAGTGCCGGATTACAGAGAGGTATACTTACCAAGGTACGAGAGCCCCGTACACGGCCACAGGCTGAACAATTGGGACCCGGAGAGGGAAGGTAAACGAGACTCCGGCTTTTTCCTCCGTGGCGGCGACAGGTCGGAGTCGGAAGAACGTTGACCCCCCTTTCGTGGGGGCGAAAGGTCAGAATCGGGGTCTTGTCTGGATAATAAAACTTACCTGATTTTTGCCGGTTAAGCGAGAATTCCGGATATTAGGGTGCCGGATAAACGAAAGTTTCCTGTACTAACCTCATGGTCTACAGAGCAGTAGTGATTTCCGCCCGCCTGTATGCTTCAGAGACATGGACCATGTACAGCAGGCACCTCAGAGCACTGGAGAGGTACCACCAACGCTGCCTCCACAAGATCCTGCAAATCCATTGGCAGGATAGGCGCACCAACGTCAGTGTTCTCGCTCAGGCCAACATCCTCAGCATCGAAGCTTTGACCACGCTCGATCAGCTCCGATGGACGGGCCAAATTGTCCGCATGCCTGATACGAGACTCCCAAAACAAGCGCTCTACTTGGAGCTCCGACACGGCAGGAGAGGCCCAGGTGGGCAGAGGAAACGCTTCAAGGACACCCTCAAAGCCTCTGTGAATCCCTGGCCCAAGACCGCACAAAGTGGAGGAGAAGCATCCAGGAAGGCGCCGAACACCTCGAGTCTCTTCGCTGGGAACAAGCGGAAGCCAAGCGCAAACAGCGGAAGGAGCGCACGTCAACCCAAGCACCCCATCCACCCGCCCCTTCAACCACTGTCTGCCCCACCTGTGACAGAGACTGTAGGTCCCGCATTGGACTCATCAGTCACCTGAGAACTTAGTTATAGCGTGGAAGCAAGTCATCCTCGCTTCCGAGGGACTGCCTAAGAAGAAGAGTTTGTTGTTGCAAGAATGCAGAATTCAAACCATTTGTTATCATATAATGCTCCATTACATCCTATTAAAACTGTCTGTATAGCAATGCACACAGTGTCCGTAATAAAACAGGTGAGCTGGAGGCAATCATGCATTGCGAGGAATCAGACATAGTAGGGATTACTGAGACATGGCTACAGAAAAATCAGGACTGGGAATTAAACATTGCAGGGTATAACATATTTAGAAAAGATAGGGAGG
Source organism: Squalus acanthias (assembly GCA_030390025.1). Lineage (NCBI taxonomy): Eukaryota > Metazoa > Chordata > Chondrichthyes > Squaliformes > Squalidae > Squalus > Squalus acanthias. The sequence continues at coordinate 28,278,690 of CM059450.1, read as the reverse complement.
GAAAAAGGGGAGGTGGAGTAGCTGTACTTATGAGGGATAACATAATGGCAGTAGAAAAAAGTGACGCAGATATCAGCAAGACAAAAATAGAACCCATGTGGATAGAGATAAAAGAAAATAAAGAATCAATCACACTAATAGGCGTAGTCTACAGACCACCTAATAGTGGAAGGGAGGTGGAGGAAGAAATATGCAGACAAATTAGTGAAATGAGTAAAAAACATAGAATAATAATCATGGGGGATTTCAACTACCCCGATATTAATTGGACAGAAGAGGTAGGTAAAGGGGATAAGGGAATGGAGTTCCTACATTGTGTACGGGGGTCCTTTCTAACCCAAAATGTAAAAAGCCCAACAAGGGAGGATTCGCTATTGGATCTAGTAATGGGGAATGAACCAGAGCAGCTAAGAGAAGTAAAAGTAGGGGAACATATATTGTTTACGGGATGTGGCGTCGCTGGCAAGGCCAGCATTTATTGCCCATCCCTAATTTCCCTTGAGAAGGTGGTGGTGAGCCGCCTTCTTGAACCGCTGCAGTCCGTGTGGTAAAGGTACTCCCACAGTGCTGTTAGGAAGGGATTTTCAGGATAAAAAAGGTTGGGATGGGAATAGGGCCATTAAGGGATAGACAGGCTAATACCACAGGTAACGATAGAGAGATGGCAGAAATATTAAATAATTATTTTGCTTCAGTATTTACCAGGAAATTAGAACAGGTGGACATGACATTGGATGATGAGATTAGTAATGAGATAAGTGCATTTAAAATAAAAAGAGGGGATATACTAAATAAACTAATCAAACTCAAAGAAGATAAAAGCCCTGGTCCGGAAGGATTACATCCACACATTTTAAAAGAATCTAGGGAAGAGATAGAAGAGGCGTTACTACGCATATTTAATAATTCGTTACAAAAAGGTGTAGTGCCAGAGGACTGGCGGATAGCTAACGTAATACCAATATTTAAGAAGGGGGATAGAACATGTCCAGGGAATTATAGACCACTCAGCTTAACATCGGTGGTAGGAAAAATAATGGAATCACTACTAAAGGAGAAAATAGAAGAACATCTAGAAACCAAAAATATAATAATGAATAGTCAGCATGGATTTCAAAAGGGAAAGTCTTACTTCACCAACCTTATTGAATTTTTTGAAGAGGTAACAGAGAGAGTAGACAATGGTAATGCAGTAGATGTAATTTATCTAGATTTTCAAAAGGCCTTCGATAAGGTACCCCATAATAGACTGATGAACAAGGTCAGAGAATGCGGAGTCAGGGGACAAGTAGCAGAATGGATAGCTAGCTGGCTTCAGGACAGAAAGCAGAGAGTAGGAGTAAAGGGCAGCTATTCACAGTGGCAGAAGGTGGGTAGTGGTGTTCCACAAGGATCAGTGCTGGGACCACTGTTGTTCATAATTTATATTAACGATTTAGACTTTGGAATCAAAAACACAATTTCTAAATTTGTGGGTGACACCAAATTGCGGAGGATAGTCAATAATGAGAAGGACTGCAACAAATTACAGGAGGACATTAATAAACTTGCAGAATGGGCATATAATTGGCAAATCAAGTTCAACACAGATAAATGTGAGGTATTACATTTTGGTAGGAAGAATTGGGAGGTCACTTATAACTTGGAGGCTGAGAGTCTAGGCGGGGTAGAGGAACAAAGGGATCTCAGAGTACAAATACACACATCACTAAAAGTTGCGACACAGGTTAGCAAGGCCATAAAAAAAGCAAACCAAGCACTAGGGTTTATTTCTAGAGGGACAGAATTGAAAAGTAGTGAAGTTATGCTAAACCTGTATCGAACCTTGGTCAGACCACACTTGGAGTACTGCGTACAGTTCTGGTCGCCATATTATAAAACGGATATAGAGGCAATGGAGAGGGTAGAGAAGATTTACAAGGATGATACCAGAAATGCGAGGGTATACATATCAGGAAAGGATGAACAGGCTGGGTCTCTTTTCTCTTGAAAAAAGGCTGAGGGGTGACCTAATAGAGGTCTTTAAAATTATGAAAGGTTTTGATAGAGTGGATACAGAGAGAATGTTTCCACTTGTGGGGAAGAGCGTAACTAGAGGCCATCAATATAAGATAGTCACCAAGAAATCCAATAGGGAATTCAGAAGAAACCTCTTTACCCAAAGAGTGGTGAGAATGTGGAACTTGCTACAAATAGTTGAAGCAAATAGTATAGATGCATTTAAGGGGAGGCTAGACAAGCATATGAGGGAGAAGGGAATAGAGGGTTATGCTGATAGACTTAGATGAGGAAAGACGGGAGGAGGCTCGGCCAGCATGGACTGGTTCGGCCGAATGGCCTGCTTCTGTGCCATATATCCTGTGTAATCCTATGTGTTAGAGGGGAAGGAAAGTATAGGGAACAGCACTTATAGTTCAACCTAATCTTTCCCCATTATCTATTCAAAAAATATATAAACCGATTAAAAAAAGACATTCTTTTTAATCTGATCTGGGACCTTCTGAATCAGGTCATCTGTTTCTAGGCAAATCCAAGGACATCGCTGTCAGTAGCCCATGAAAGCATCTTCAGACATACCTACAAACGTAGAACGTATATTTTTAAATGCATTTCTTTTAATGTATTTATTTCTCACAACAAGTCCCATTCACCCATCACCCCTGTGCTCACTGACCATTGGCGGCTGTGCCTTCAGCTGCCTAGGCCCGAAGCTCTGGAATTCCCTCTCTAAACCTCTCTACCTCTCTTTCCTCCTTTAAGATGCTCCTTAAAACCTACTTCTTTGACCAAGCTTTATTAGGTCACCTGTCCTAATATCTCCTTATGTGTCTCGGTGTCAAATTTTGTTTTATAACGCTCCTGTGAAGCGCCTTGAGACATTTTACTATGTTAAAGGCGCTATATAAATACAAGTTATTGTCAAACCCAGTCTGATAACTTGATGGAGTTGTAGGCACACAGTTCATTTTGGTGCATTTATGATATTTGCATTGTTGGTTATTATGTTAACTTCTACTAAAACTGTTAAAAACTACAAAATAATCTGTTCTTTCACCACATGGAGATATTATGCTGAGCATTTTCATCATAACTTAATGATCATTAAATGAATGTCTTTCAATTCTAATGTGTCTTCACTACAAGGTAGCGCATGTATAATTTAACAGTTCTGAACTGTTGCGCAAACATCACGTGAATATTCAGATACTGATTATTCAGTACTAATGACACACATTTTTAAACTTCAGCTGTCCTCTTATCTATCTGCCTCGACATTTATTTTCCGTAACCGTCGAGCATATGGCAATTTTTTTTTAAAACATTGTATTCCCTCGAGTTTAGAAGGTTGAGGGGTGATCTAATCCAGGTGTTTAAAACGATAAAGGGATTCGATCGGGTAGATAGAGAGAAACTATTTCCTCTGGTGGAGGGGGGAGTCCGGTACAGGGGGTACGCAATCTTAAAATTAGAGCCAGGCCATTTAGGAGTGAAATCAGGAAGCACTTTTTCATACAAAGGGTAGTGGAAAATCTGGAACACTCTCCCTTAAAAAAGCTGTGGGGTCAACTGAAATTTTCAAATCGGAGATTTTTGTTGGGTAAGGGTATCAAGGGATAAGGAGCAAAGGCGGGTAAATGGAGTTGAGGTACAGATCAGCCACGATCCAGCTGAATAGCGGAGCAGGCGCAAGGGGCTGAATGGCCTACTTATTTCAAGCTCAATCCAAGTGGTTCAGGTGGCCTCTAAAGATGCAATGGCACAATTCCAAGAAGATCAAGGCATTCACCCGATGTCTTGGCCAAGATTCCTCCCTCAACCAATACCATCAAAAGCAGATTAACTGATCAGTCATCCCATTGCTGTTCGTGCAACATTGCTGCTGTAGAATGGCTGCTGCGTTGACTGTATTTGAAACAGTGATTCATTGTACGTGATGCACTTGCCGATACTTTGATGCGCACAGTGCATCATCAAGGCACAATTCTTTTTTTTTTAAATAACTGGTGAGCTTTGCTGTTGCTTGTACTTGATATGGCAGAAGCGCACACGGCCTTGCCATTTTTCCAACGTGTGCTGGCAGCTAAGCTTGTGTGAATGAGTCTCTTTCTTTCGCCGAACTCGAGTTCTTGTTTTGTTGGCTTCAAAGAGTTCTGCAGCTGAGAGTCACCAGGTGCAAGCTCCGGCATCTATCTGGTCAGCAGCAACAAGCAGAAGACTCTCAGCAACATCCAAGGAGTGTGCTGCAGACTTAATGTGCAGAATTATTGCTGGCCTGATATTATTACTAGTGCTGAAACAGAAATTGCTGGAAATATGCAGCAGGTCTATCAGCATCTGAAAAGGAAAAGTATAGGGCGACACTTTCAAGTGTGCGCCCCTTATCTGAACAGAATGGGACCAAGTGAAGAAGGGAGGGGGTGAATAACAAATGCTATTAAGTATTATACATTGGCTATTAATGAGCTTAAACGTTTTCGAACAGGGTATTTAAAAAGCTTGAAAGAGATAAACGAAAGTGCTTAATAATATACAAAGATCATCTCAGTAAGGAAGTGCCATGGCACTGCAAGAAGAAAAAAAGGGAAATAAAAACAGTTCTAAAATGGAAGGGATTGAAGTGGAGGTGGACTGGAGAAACAGGCAGGAAAACGGCCTGAAGTTGCTAAAGTCAATGCTCAGACCCGAGAATGCCCAGGAGGAAGTGGAGACATTTCTCCGGATGTTTGCATTGAGCTTGGCTGATGCAGTGCAAGAGGCCAAATGTAAAAAAAAGTGAAAGTGGGACTGGGAGGGACAGTTGAAGTGACTATCTGCAGGGAGCTCAGGATCACGCTTGCAGACACGATTGAGCTGCAACAGGACGGCGATTATAGAATCATATAGCGCAGGAGGCCATTCGGACCGTCATCCCTGTGCCGGCTCTCTGACAGAGCTACCAATTACTCCCACTCCCTTGCTCTTTCCCCGCAGGCCAATTTCCCAGTTACTATTTGTTAATACAGTTAAGTTAATAATGAAGTTGCTATATGTGGCAAAGCTGACACCTCACCTGTCGTGGTCTCCTCCAGGTTAAGGAGACTACACCATTAGCAACAAATGCAGTACATTTAAACTGGTATCTCACATGAAAGGAGTATTTGGGTTGCAGGTCAGTAGTGTGGGAAGAGGCAAATGGACAGGTGTTGCAACTATTCTCCTTTCAGAAGCTGACAGACAGGCTGTGATAATATTTCCAGTATTTTAACCAGTCAATCTCCCGTGGCATTGCACAGCTTCATCTTTGTATCGGGACATCACAACCATCCTACGGCCATAGCCACAGTTGTCACGTTCAACTGCTGACAGCTATGTTTAACCTGGCTTGTCCTTTATAAGTCCACTGCTCAGGCAGCTCCTGTTGGGAAATGGTCTAGACACATCCTGAGATTCATTAGAGGCAAAAATTTGAGGGAAGTTTCAGTAGACTGGCAGCCGATTATAAATCTTGGACTCCTGATCCCGGGCAGAGACCGGATTATCAAGTTGAGAAAAACCAGCAGGAAAAGACTGGAATTCTCTCTGGTTTTTTTATACTTTGATGTATGAAGTCTGGAGTGTGATAGAGGTGCACAGATGGATAAATTTCAGATTCCAACATTTACACTTTTCTCATTTATTTACTGGCGTTGTTCCAATTTTATTATCCGACAGTTTATTATCTGTCACTAGTCGCTCAGAATTGTGCCAACCCCCAATGTGTACATTCCTGGCTAACTCGCTATCTTCCATACGTTTTTAGCTGGCTCTGTGATCATTCCCAGAGCTGCTGTAAAGAGACAATTGTTATTCAAAATCAATAAACCATAATTTCCTTAAGAGACCCAATGACCTTTAAGGGAGACATTTATTTTAATGGAGTGGCTGCCTTTCCACAGTAAAATGTTAGGGGACATATCCTTTTCTCACGCTGTAATCCTCACTTGTACCTACGTGGGCAAGCGCACTCTGTTCCTCCAACTTTGGATTATTTCCACTCTCTCCGCTAGAAACATAGAAGATAGGAGCAGGAGTAGGCCATTCGGCCCCTCGAGCCGGTTCCGCCATTTAATGAGATCTTGGCTGATCATCCAAATTCAGTATGCTGTCCCTGCTTTCTCCCCATATCCCTTGATCCCTTTAGCCTTAAGAAATATATCTAACTCCTTCTTGAATATATTTAATGAATTGGCCTCAACTGCCTTCTGTGGTAGAGAATTCCACAGGTTCACCACTCTCTGGGTGAAGAAATTCCTCATCATCTCAGTCCTAAATGGCTTACCCCTTATCCTTAGACTGTGACCCCTGGTTCTGGACTCCCCCGCCATCGGGAACATCCTTCCTGCATCTAGTCTGTCCAGTCCTGTTAGAATGTTATAAGTTTCAATGAGATCCCCTCTCATTCTTCTAAACTCTAGCGAATATCAGCCTAATCGACCCAATCTCTCTTCATACGTCATTCCTGCCATCCCAGGTATCAGTCTGGTGAATCTTCGCTGCACTCCCTCCATGGCAAGAATATCCTTCCTCAGATAAGGCGACCAAAACTGCACACAATACTCAAGGTGTGGTCTCACCAAGGCCCTGTACAACTGCAGCAAGACATCCTTGCTCCTGTACTCGAATCCTCTCGCTACGAAAGCCAATATACCATTTGCCTTTTTAACCGCCTGCTGCACCTGCATGCTTACCTTCAGTGACTGGTGCACAAGGACACCCAGGTCTCGTTGCACTTCCCCTTTTCCCAATCTATTGCCGTTCAGATAATAATCTGCCTTCCTGTTTTTGCCACCGAAGTGGATAACCTCGCATTTATCCACATTATACTGCATTTGCCATGCATCTGCCCAATCACCCAACCTGTCCAAATCATACTGGAGTTTCTCTGCATCCTCCTCACAGCACACACGCCCACCCTGCTTTGTGTCGTCTGCAAACTTGGAGATATTACATCTAGTTCCCTCGTCTAGATCATTAATATACATTGTGAATAGCTGGGGTCCTAGCACCGATCCCTGCGGTACCCCACTAGTCACTGCCTGCCACTCGGAAAAAGACCCATTTATTCCAACTCTTTGTTTCCTGTCTGCCAACCAGTTTTCTATCCAAGTCAGTACCTTACCCCCAATCCCACGTGCTTTAACCTTGCACGCTAATCTCTTATGCGGGACCTTATCGAAAGCCTTCTGAAAGTCCAAATACACCACATCCACTGGTTCTCCCTTATCTATTCTACCAGTTACATCCTCAAAAAATTCCAGTAGATTAGTCAAGCATGATTTACCTTTTGTAAATCCATGTTGACTTTGTCCGATCCTGTCACTGTTTTCCAAGTGCTCTGCCATTACATCTTTTATAATGGCTACACTACTGGTGACCATTCTTGCAATCACTACCCACTGCCCCTTGGAATTCCCCCACCACCCCCCAGAACCCTCTTTTTCATCTTCTCAATATAAATTTGTTTAAAAAATAATAGGTTAAAACAATACTACACTGAGAAAAGTAGAAATCAGCTAAAAATCAGAAATGATTTTCTATCAGTTTAGAATGCTCATTGTTCATGTTTTTGTGTGTGAAGTCTGTACTCCGCACCCAGTATCAGCACAGAGCATTTCCACAGCTGGCTGCAGTACAAAACCTCCTCTACTCTCCCCCGACCGGAGAAGAGCACACATTATTGAAGCAGTGTGATATTTTTCCAATTCCCATCCTAGCCATGCTGTGGCCTCTATTATAAATTACAGCCCAATTTAGTGTCAATTTGTGCTGAATTAGGGGGAAGTTCTGTGCTAGTAGCTTATGATTACTCAATTGAGACAGCCCAAACTCATTTCTCCTTGGATTCTTACGGTCAAAAGAGGAGACTTTCCTTTCATTCATTAGTAACATTTGGGCCTTTACCCTCTATGACTGGATTGAACCGTGACCCTAGAGGTGAAAGGCCAAAATGCAAGCTATAAAAATCTACTTGATCAACTTGAGTCAGCGGGACAGGCTCATCAACTGAGCTGATCAGTCAGTCCTTGGAAGGGAATCTCCAAGCTCTTGGCTGAGCAGCTGTGCCGAGTGTCTGACTACGGTGATAAGCATCATCTCTGGGGAAGGGAAAGTGGCAGATTTGGTGCCGCGTATTGGTCGATCACAGGATTCAGGCAGACATCTGCATACCAGACTGTTCTGCTCTTCTAGCTGAACGAGACGGCGTGATGACAAGCAGCTCCCATGGGAAATGCAGGTAATGAGAATGAGACTTGAGGATAATGAAGTGCAATCAGTAGTTCAGGATTGCGAAATTCTCGCTGATTTCTAATATTCTTGTCATTTTCATTTTTTAATTGTCATTTTACTTTCATTAGCTGAGATGAACAGGTCTAAATCCCAGTTTCTGCTTGTGTTTTCCTGTAATGTTAATGCTGTAAATGTTAAGCCTGCACATCCTGTATCTGGTGATCCAATTTCACTCTACACAGCATTGCTTTCTCAAAGGCAGCGCTACTTTGGAGCGTCTCAGAAAAAAAAAATCATAGTTAGCTCACTGCAGAATAATTAAGGAAAATCAGGCAATGTTACCCCAATTATTTATTGATATTTATACCATTTTTAGTAATATTTCCATAACTGGGTGAAACAGACACTGGGTGAAGGGAACAAAGGCTGAGTCCCAGTCACTCCAGGCTGCACATGCATGTCTGCTGGTCGCTTGTTAATAAATGGCGCTGGTGGAGTCCTGGAAACAGGTGACCTGCTCTCTCTCTCTGCCACATGCTCTGTGTGTGATTTCAGGGAGTCCAAAAAAGGCAAAGCATAAAACATACACTTAAAATGAGGCTGGTATGGATACAAATGTAAAAAAAAACACTCCACTGATTCCTTAAACAGTTTTCAATATTTTCAAAGTTTCTCACTGGCAGATGTAATAGTAAGAATTTTAATAACTCGTAAGAATTTTGAGGAACAGGAAGAGGACATTATCCCAAAAAGCTTGTCCCTTTAATAAAACTGATCAACCCCATCTATCCTTCTCACCATACCCCTTCTCTCCAGGAACACGTCTAATTGTCTTGAACCCATTCAGACTATCCGCTTCAACAGCCTTCCCCTGTAACTTATTTCATAGGACGTCTCTTTTTGCTCCCAACTTGCTCATTTTTAAACTGGTGTCCACTGGTGTTTGGGTTCGAGCTGTTTGGAGGGATTCCTGTGCGATGAGGATGTAACAGAGCCGAGCTTTCCATTAAATCAGACTACTGCAGTGACGAGCTGAGGCTTAAAGCACTGCGACACCGCAGTCCAAAGCTACGAGCAGTTTGGCAGGAATCGGTAAATTAAAGCAGTACATCAGTCAACATCTTACCCCTCAGCTCAAATTATCCTGCCACCCAACCGTCACTCTTCATGCTTGGTTAGCTAGCTCTAATTAAGCAGCAGCAAGAGCTTCACTCTCTTTTAAGGGTTTTTTTTTTATGTCTGTGGATTTGCTTGCTGCATTTTTAATTAAAGAGCATATTGGATCACTGCAGACAGAACCACAATTTTCCTTCTGTATCCGGTATAAATCCTGTTGAGCTCTACACTTGCACACCGTATTTATTTGGATAGCTGTGTGCAGCATTGTAAATTGTAAGTTTGAATGCAATATTGTTAAGCTCACCTGAAAATCTCCATTTCACAAGAAATTAAGAGATTAAGAGCTGGCGCTCCAGAATTCTGCTATGGTACCAGAAAACAACAATAACAACACCACGTATATACAACAGCGCCTTTAACGTAGTAAAACGTCCCAAGGCGCTTCACAGGAGCGTTATCAAACAAAATTTGACACCGAGCCACACAAGGATAAATTAGGGCAGGTGAGGAGGTAGATTTTAAGGAGCGTCTTAAAAGGAGGAGAGAGAGGCGGAGAGGTTTAGGAAGGGAATTCCAGAGCTTAAGGCCCAGGCAGCTGAAGGCACGGCCGGCAATGGTTGAGCGATTAAAATCAGAATTGCTTAAGAGGCCAGAATTAGAGGAGCGCAGAGATCTCGGAGGACTGTGCTTCTTCTCTACTTGAGATGTTACGTTACAATATGCACCAAGAGTGATTCAAGGCAATACCTACTGAATGTGCCTTGCCAGAAACCAGTACTTGATGTAATGGACCACCAGAATCTGCTCTATTTCTTCAGAGTAACAAGCCCATTACTGACTGTCTCTCTGTGTGTATGTACAGATATATTGTAGTTTCAGTATTTACTGTTTTTGTGTTGCATATCATCACCTGATTGCTGAATCTGTACAAGCTCTTGGTCTGTGTTTAATATTTGTCAATTCCAAGTCTTCGGTAATGTAGCACACAATTACATTCGATCCAGTAAACAGATTACTGCCAGGGGTTATCGCAGTGCCTCCTCAGTAACTGCTGCAAGGGGAATGAGAACATTAACTGATGACTTCTCTTCTGTTTAACACAGTCTATCTTTGTGACAACTGCCTTAACTCCTTCGCCCCCCTCCTTCAAATAAAACCTTCAGTCCAGTACCCATCCTGGAGCATCACAATACATCATCCCTCTTTACCCCTACATAACCAGACCAATAATAATCCCCTGAATGAATGTCAGCACAAAATAAGTGCACCATTTCCTGTATACACTAATCTCCATGAATAACACAGCATGACGTAAGTGCACATAGAATCACAGACTAGAATGACATAGCACAGAAGGAGGCCGCATTCTCCTTTAATAAACGAACTCCAAAGTAAACAGAAGCCAACCTATTCTTTCCTAACACCATGCTTCCCCTGGGTGTCTTAATGTACCTTTTTCTTTCTCCTGTTCCAGTATTTCTCCTAGGTGTGACCTGAGGGCCAGTATCGCAGGAAGTGGTAGGCTGCTCCTCTGCTTCAAAAGACTCCCGGGACTGAGGAGGCCTTCCTCTCATGGCAGCTAGCTCCTGGGAGGGAGCCGCTCTGGCTGCATCTCTGGAGCTTGTGCCTGGCCATCCTCCTGCATGCCACGAACATGGTCCTTTGAGGGAGAAGGCCAGTTGACTGGTGTCTGCCTCAGGCAGGTTGCCTCCAGCTGTCGCCGTTCCACTGGGTCCTGGATCTGTGCCCCCCAATTATCAGCAGGATGGCTGGTCTAATGTCAGCTATCAAATCTTGAAAACCCTGAGACACATCACCCTGCATCCTGGGTCCCACGGTCTGGAAGCTGGTAACACAGTGTTGTCTAGTCTGTCTCCTGCTGTCGCCACAGCTGCCGTCCATGAAAGAAACACATGCATTTACACAGCGCTTTTCACATTGGGACGTCCCAAAGCACTTTACAGCCAATGAAGTACTTTTTGTTGAAGCGTAGAGTAGTCACTGTTGTAATGTAGGAAATACGGCAGCCAATTTGCGCACAGCAAGCTCCAACAAACAGCAATGAGATAATGACCAGATAATCTGTTTTAGTAATGTTGGTTGAGGGATAAATATTGGCCAGAACACCAGGGAAAACTTGTTTTTCTTTGATTAGTGCCATGGGATCTTTTACGTCCACCTGAGAGGGCAGGCGGGGCCTCGGTTAAACATTTTATCCGAAAGACAGCACCTCAGACAGTGCAGCGTTCTCCCATTACTTCACTGGAGTGTCAGCCTGGATTTTTGTGCTCAAGTCTCTGGAGTGGGACTTGAACCCACAACCTTCTGACTCAGAGGAGGGGGAGTGCTACCCACTGAGCCACGGCTGACACTTTGGAAGCACCAACTGATCCTTGGCTGCTCCTTAGGTGGGGCAGCGCTGTAGATTACAATGAAGCTGCACATGCTCCACTGATGTCCAACGTCTATTTCTAGAGGTATAGAATTGAAGAGTAGGGAAGTTGTATCGAAGCTTGGTTAGATCACACTTGGAGTACTGCGTACAGTCTGGTCGCCATATTATGAAAAGGATATAGAGGCACTGGAGAGGGTGCGGAGAAGATTTACAAGGATGATACCAGAAATGCGAGGGTATACATATCAGGAAAGGATGAACATGCTGGGGCTCTTTTCTCTTGAAAAAAGAAGGCTGAGGGGTGACCTAATCGAGGTCTTTAAAATGATGAAAGGTTTTGATAGAGTGGATACAGAGAGAGTGTTTCCACTTGTGGGAGAGACTAGAACTAGGGGCCATCAATAGAAGATAGTCACCAAGAAACCCAATAGGGAATTCAGGAGAAACTCCTTTACCCAGAGAGTGGTGAGAATGTGGAACTCGCTACCACAGGGAGTGGTTGAACCGAAAAGTATAGATGCATTTAAGGGGAGGCTAGACAAGCGTATGAGGGAGAAAGGAATAGAGGGTTATGCTGATAGATTTAGATGAGGAAAGACCAGAAGAGGAGACTCGAGTGGAGCATAAACGCCGGCATGGACTGGTTGGGCTGAATGGCCTGTTTCTGTGCCGTATATCCGATGGAATCCAATGTAATCCTGTGAAGAAAAAGCTTCCCTGACATTGCCGCAAATCAGGGCTGCAGACTTGAGTCACACCCATCGGATGCCGCTCATTCTCAGAGATTGACCTCAGAGCCTGCATGTAGGTGTGATGTTGCTCAAACATTCCTCTTTTCAGCTGAGTATCCATGAACTCTGGGTCCCACATCTCCAAAGTCATGCGTAGCCTTTCCCTCAGCCTCTGCTAAAAAGGTGGCACAGCCTCACCCAATCCTGGGTACTCTGGGAATCACCCGGTGCCACATTCTCACCAACACTATCCAATTTCTCCCAGGTGAAAGTATCTGAGCTGTTGCGTGGGCAGAGGAACATGGTGCAGGATGTTGGTCCAGGAACTCATGGGGAGCTTGACCCGCACATCCTGCCCCTCTATATCATCATTCGGTATCGTCATCCTCTTGTCCATGAGGGAGAAAGTTCCGTCTCTCCTCCTCCGCTCCCCATTGCTGTGGTGGATCTGCAGAAAAGGAGGGTACGAGCCAAGAACTCGATGAGCATACCCCCTTGGGACTTAGGAGACACAGAAGAGTGTGGAAGCTGCACAGGGATGAATGGGCAACTGTGCACCCACTAACCTGACGCCAGAACTGTGCCCCCAACCTCGCCAACTCTCTAGGTAGGAGCAGAGTGCCTCCCCAGCAGCCCCAAGGCCTGCCGCTCATAGAGGGGTGAGCTCCTTACTGTTAGGAATGCCCCTCCAGCGGCCTGCCTCCCACGGACATTGTGCGAAAGTTTCTCCTGCAACCGATTGAGTGAATTAGGTGAAGGCTGGCAATTGAGGACCCTCTCCCAGGTGGCATCAGACAGCCTATGCAAGAGATGTGGCAGTAACACTGTGTTAAAGTGAAGGAAAGTGTTTTCAGCTTTTGCACGCAAGTAGGTGCCGTTAGGGGAGATGGCAATGCACACTGAGATTGTGAGTTACTGCCGCCCTTAGACACAATGCAATCTGAACAGTCAGTTGTACAGCTCTTAACTGAGGGTGAAGAGTGCGCTGGTGCCCAAGGAAGAAAAGGAGGATGGCCAACGTGTTACCTTGTCTGCCTCGTCAGGTCAGTGAATGTCTTGTAAAAACTGGTCTGCAGATTTGGGGATGAAAGAAACGGCAGGACAGACATTTGTTTGTGGCTTTCTCACACGGAGACCCTGCAGTGTCTCTCACTGCTCCTCAATCACCTTGCGTAGGAGTTGAAGGTTGCTCTCACTGAAATTGTGCACTCTCCCCCTGGTCATGTACCAGGTCCTCCAGTGGAAGACATTCTTGAAAAATGGGACCGAACCACGGATGAGCAATCCACGGCAGCTAGCCGACAGCGAACTGAGTGATCCAAGCACTTTCCTATTTATCTGCGGCTGCAATGTTAAAGGCTGCACTCTTAATTCCTAAGCATCCCCAGCACTTTACTCCTGTTTTACAAAGGATTCGGGCTGGAAGTCCTCCAGTGAATCTCTTCTTGGGCAGTCCCTCGGAACCGAGGATGACTTGCTTCCACATTAAAAATGAGTTCTCAGGTGACTGATGAGTCCGATGCAGGACCTACAGTCTCTGTCACAGGTGGGGCAGACGGTGGTTGAAGGGGCGGGTAGGTGGGGTGCTTGGGTTGACGTGCGCTCCATCCGCTGTTTGCGCTCGGCTTCCGCTTGCTCCCGGCGAAGAGACTCGAGGTGTTCGGCGCCTTCCCGGATGCTTCTCCTCCACTTTGTGCGGTCTTGGGCCGGGGATTCCCAGGTGTCAGTGGGGATGTTGCACTTTTTCCAAGGACACCCTCAAAGACTCCAGTGAATATGTAAACGAGCAGACCCACAACATTCTGGCACACTGAGCTCTGCAGCGCATCAGCAAGCCCAACTCTTGACGCATTCATGCAAACCTGAATTCCAGGGCCTTACTAACTAACTTCATACATGAAGAATAGTCACTTGGTCAAGATACTGAAGGACTGATCAGCACCTGTGGAACCATACCCCTGGTAAAAGTTCACGATTTTGCAGAGGAGGGGAGAAAACGGGAAAACAAACCAAAAAAGTAAATTCCGAGTTTTGCAAGCTGAACAAGGTAATACAATTGGGGGTTGAGTTAAATTGATGTCCTGCCTCTCGGTTTCATTAGCAAAATGAGTAATTACCACTTCACCTTAGACTAGAAAGCAATGAATAAAGTCACAGCAAAGGGTGGCACAAAGTGGAGAAGGTCGAGGAAGGACAGTTACTTGATCTACATCTACAAAGTGATGAAGTAGGTTCACCCCCCGACACCGGCATCTCCTCCAAGGCCATGAGCATCGCGAACTCCTTTGTGAGCAATATTTTCGAGCGGATCGCGGGTGAGGCTTCCTGCCTGGCCCGTTACAACAAGCGGCGCACCATCAGCTCCCAGGACATCCAGACCGCCGTGCGCCTGCTGCTGCCTGAGCACGCCACGTCGGAAGGGACAAAGGCAGTGACCAAGTACACCAGCTCCAAGTAAAACTGCACCAAGTACTGAAAAAGCACAAAACTTGCTAAAGACTTTGTGAGAGGCAGATTATCATTAGGACAAGTGGTCTGTTGTGACAAGTGGTCCGTTACCACGCAGGTCCACCAGAAACAGAACTGCGCTACCCGGGCAGCAAATCACTCTACGCGGGCCAACTGTAGAGATTCATGGATGTCGTCCCGCAGTAAATCTCTTCCCCCCCCCCGCCCCCAATGCTCATCACTGCACCCGCTATTTCCCCACGGTTAGTCCGACGCCGGACTTCTGCGTACCAGGCATCAGAGTTTGTATGTGTTCTCAGTTCCTCAATATGAGATCTAGCAGTTGGGATTAGACTAACCACTGCCGCACCCACCCACCCCCATAAAACATTTGCAGCAAACTTCAGTATCCACAAAGCCCCATCTACTGGCAGAAAACTGAATTAAAAGATTTGGACTTTTTTTTAAGACGAAAAATAAAATTACAAAGCTATAGTTTGTGGAAGAATGCAAGTGTACAAATACTTTCAATACTTCCCGCTTGTAAGTTCTGTACCTATACTATTTCAAAAAAGGGACAATACACCTCAATGGGTTGTTGCTGGGTAAAGCCCATTATTTTTTCAATTCAGAATTCCATGCAGTGTAGGGCCCCTGCTGCCACCCAATGTGCAGACAGTCCTGACACATTCCCACCCACCAGCAGCGCAGATCCCAATTCCCAGGTCTCCTTCATAAGAACATAAGAAATAAGAGCAGGAGGAGGCCATTTGGCCCTGCGAGCCTGCTCCGCCATTCAATAAGATCATGGCTGATCTTCTACCTCATCTCCACCTTCCTGCACTATCCCCATATCCCTTGATTCCCTTAATATTCAAAAATCTATCGATCTCTGTCTTGAATATACTCAACGACTGAGCCTCCACAGCCCTCTGGGGTAGAGAATTCCAAAGATTCACCACCCTCTGAGTGAAGAAATTTCTTCTCATCTCAGTCCTAAATGGCCGACCCCTTATTCTGAGACTGTGACCCCTGGTTCTAGACCCCCCCAGCCAGGGGGAAACATCCTCCCTGCATCTACCCTGTCAAGCCCTGTAAGAATTTTGTATGTTTCAATGAGATCACCTCTCATTCTTCTAAACTCTAGAGAATATTATAGCACATGGACAAACATAATTGCATCTATCAGGATCAATCACTCCAGCTCCTCTGTAGTTAGGGGGCATAATCACAAGTGTGTAAAAAATATTAACCTAAAAAAAAATGTTTTCTTTTCTTTTAAAGTATCTTCTGACAGAATCGGGGGTACATCATGTATTCATTTAAAAAGAGAGACTTTCATTTATTTAGAACATCCATCAGAAACATCTCAAAGCATTTCACATACAATAAATTGCTTCTGAAGTGTAAGGATTGTTGTTATGGATGCGAAAGTGGCACCATTATGTGCACCGCAGAACAGTAAACAGGACTGTGATGAATGACTAGTTAACCTCTTTTCTTGTGTTGCTCATTGAGGGAGGAGCATTGCCCAGGAGACGTGGAGAACCTCCTGCTCTTCTCTGAAGAGTGCCTCAGGATCTTTAAAGTCCACCTGAAGTACTGAAACAGGCAACCGGAACCTGAGCTTAATGCATCATTTGAAAGACAGCACCTCTGGCAGTGCAGCACTCCCTCGGCACTGCACTGGCCTGTCAGCCTAAATGATGTGCTTAAATCCCAGAGCAGGGCTTGAATTCGTAATGTTGTGACACAAAGGGGATAGTGCTAACAACTGAGCCAAGAATATTGCGTGTGTGCGTATAGAAGGGATGGGAACAGGACCAAACTTCACCATGGTGTACCACAGCCCAATGGCACTCGTGTATGATCACAAATGAAGAATCCCCACTTGAGTGAAGTACCTGTGTCCGTGGCCCCGGGGGTGAGTGGAAAGAGGAGAGAGGATGGAAGAGATGGGGAGGAAGAGAAGAATCAAAAAATAATAAATATCATTCCTTCCGGTGATACCCATAATCGAAGGGCTTCACTATAATCTCCATAAGGAAAATAACTGAGTGCAGAGAAGATGTTCAGTGGGAAGAATCTGTATGAGGTGCATCCGTTAGCCTCAATGTAGTCGGTCTGTCTACAAAACAATAGAAGGCTGTCTTTCATATTATAATTTTCCAATGCTTGATATCCTCAGCAGTAGATTAAATACTGCACAAATGTTCAAATTACACAGTGGATATACCAACAACCAAACTGTAATCTGCTCCGATACAAGTGCACAAATTTTACTTTGCATCACAACAGTGCTACAGCATGCACAGGAACCGTAGACAGACCGGACAAGCAGGCAGAATTACAATACTGCCTTCGTAACCAGATGGTCCGAGGATTAATATCAGGCCTTGGCTGTCACTCAAATCCACCTGGAGAATTGAATTAAAGGTTCATTTCATGAACAAGCCAGGAAGCGGTCAATGAGAATCGAAAAAATTAAAGATCTCTCAGTCGGGTACAGTGCTGTGTAACTGCAGATTTCACAGTGGTACCTAGATTAAAACCGCTATGGGGAGTTGGCCCAGTAGCCGAGCAGATTGATTAACTAATGCAATGTATAATCAATCCCCCACACAATTAGCTGAGGAAGAACTGAGCAGAGCTGGGAAGGAAAATCCAAGGACATTTTTTTTTACCATCAATTATGCCCCTTCCTTTCCTAAAGGCAGCGACTCTTGGTAGCTATCCTCCAGTGCCTTGTTCAAATAGTCACTCTTTATCCGAGAGCCTAGTCTAGTGATGGCAGGCATCACAACTCACTCCTGTCTTTCCCTGACGTCCTCATGGGTGTACTTTCCAGAAGCAGTGATTTGAGAGCTGGTATTTTTTCGCTCTCTAGTCCAGGAACAAGAGGCCAATTGCAGTTCGTCCACAATGAATGAGATCAATTAACTCAACACAAGCCAAGGATTGAACCGGAATCTTCCTGGCTCCCTATCTCTGTAACCTCCTCCAGCCACATCAACCCTCCGAGATCTCTGTAACCTCCTCCAGCCCTACAACCCTCCCTATCCCTGTAACCTCCTCCAGCCCCACAACCCGCCCTATCTCTGTAACCTCCTCCAGCCCCTACAACCCTCCCTATCTCTGTAATCTTCTCCAGCCCCTACAACCCTCCCTATCTCTGTAACCTCCTCCAGCCCCTACAACCCTCCCTATCCCTGTAACCTCCTCCAGCCCCACAACCCTCCCTATCTCTGTAACCTCCTCCAGCCCCACAACCCTCCCTATCTCTGTAACCTCCTCCAGCCTCTACAACCCTCCCTATCTCTGTAACCTCCTCCAGCCCTACAACCCTCCCTATCTCTGTAACCTCCTCCAGCCCTACAACCCTCCCTATCTCTGTAACCTCCTCCAAGCCCTACAACCCTCCCTATCTCTGTAACCTCCTCCAAACCCTACAACCCTCCCAATCTCTGTAACCTCCTCCAACCCTCCCTATCTCTGTAACCTCCTCCAGCCCTACAACCCTCCCAGATCTCGGCGCTCTTCCAATTCTGGCCTCTTGCGCATCCCCGATTTTAATCGCTCCATCATTGGCGGCCGTGCTTCCACCTGCCTCGGTCCTAAGCTCTGGAATTCCATCCCTAAACTTCTCAGCCTCTCTAGCTCTCTTTCCTCCTTCAAGACGCTCTTTAAAACCTACCTCTTTGACCAAGCTTTTGGTCACCTGACCTGATATCTCATGTGGCTCGGTGTCTGATTATGCTCATGTGAAGCACCTCGGGATGTTTTACTGCTTTAAAGGCGCTGTATCATTTGTTATTTATTCATTCACGGGATGTGGGCATCACTGGCAAGGCCAACATTTATTGTCCATCTCTAGTTGCCCTTGTGAAGGTGGTGGTGAGCCACTTTCTTGAACCGTGTGGTGAAGGTGCTCCCACAGTGCTGTTAGGGAGGGAGTTCCAGGATTTTGACCCAGCGACGATGAAGGAACGGGCGATATATTTCCAAGTCAGGATGGTGTGTGACTTGGAGGGGAACTTGGAGGTGGTGGTGTTCCCATGCGCCTGCTGCCCTTGTCCTTCTAGGTGGAAGAGGTCGCGGGATTGGGAGGTGCTGCCAAAGAAGCTTTGGCGAGTTGCTGCAGTGCATCTTGTAGATGGTACACACTGCAGCCACGGTGCGCCGGTGGTGGAGGGAGTGAATGTTTAAGGTGGTGGATGGGGTGCCGATCAAGTGGACTGCTTTGTCCTGGATGGTGTCGAGCTTCTTGAGTGTTGTTGGAGCTGCACTCATCCAGGCAAGTGGAGAGTATTCCATCACACTCCTTACTTGTGCCTTGTAGATGGTGGAAAGGCAGGTTGTTGTAGTAGTATAGCGCAGTTCCCCAACAGACAGTACATCTAATAACTGAGCCATGAGGGTGTATTTTAAGCACTCTTTAAGCCATGCTGCTAATAATTCTAAATGATGAACAAACCTCACATACTTAAACTGTGTGACTATGTGCTTCAGGGAAACTCCTGTGATCAATTAAAACCTGAACCCTCCCCCCATATGAGGAATGCAGAAAGGACCATGGAATTTTTCCAGCTCTATAATTCTTTAGGTGTCAGATCTGACTATGTCTAATCCTTTGCATATGCACTTTTCCCAGAGTCAACCCATAGGTTACCCAACATCTGATTTTTCTCAGCCTTAGCAAACATTAACTGGAAACAGATGATTACAAATCATTTCATTTTACATCTTCCACCCCTTTAACACTGCTTTTTTTTTGAACATCGCTCTTTAGAGGATTTGCTGCTCTCAGTTAGGGCAGCGGCTAGATGCTACAATTGGCCTGAATGCCCCCGAGCTACAGGGGGGATAAATTAGCCTGGGGTCCTGCTTCTGATGCTATTCAGTGACCCCTTCTGGAAAGTGCACATGTGTAGACGTCAGGTTAAGGCAGGATCAGGCTTTGCAGTCGAATAGAACATATGGACATAAGAATTAGGAGGATACGGCCCCTCGAGCCTGCTCCGCCATTCAAGAAGATCATGGCTGATCTTCGACCTCAACTCCACTTTCCCGCCCGATCCCATATCCCTTGATTCCCCCAGAGTCCAAAAATCTATCTATCTCAGGCTTGAATATACTCAACGACTGAGCATCCACAGCCCTCTGAGTGAAGAAATTCCTCCTCATCTCAGTCTTAAATGCCCTACTCACTATCTAGGAAGAGTGGCAACTTAGGTTGGGTAAGGAAGGGCTGTCAGAGCCGGTAAGAATCCTAGCAAGAATCAGCGCCTCCAGGGGAAGGGGGGGGGGTGCATGGGGTGTTGCTGAAGGAACTAGGAATACCACCACTAAATTTTAATAGGGCGCTATACCGACACTCACACCACTAATGATTAATGGTACCCCAATGTCATTTTTTTTTTAAGTACCCCACGCTCCCAACCGTCAAAATGTAAATATTTGCCATTTTCTGGTTGAATAAAATAAACAGACGTCATGTACATTTTGAAGAACTGGCAAGATTTCAGACCCAACTCCTGTGTTATTAAACACAGCCAGGAGGCTCTTCCAGCCCTGGGCAAAGAAAGGGAGCCTTCACTCATACAAGGGAGTGCATTATTATCTAAATACCGAAGGATGCCAGATGTGATGCGCTTTATAACACTGAGATGGTCCGGCGATTGTGGAAATAAACAGATCGCAGTCCCACGAGATCCAATATTTAGACTGAGCGCACCCATCTTAATAACAAAGCGGCAACAAGATGGCTGGTATATTATGATGTTCAATGCACAAGCTGTATAAATATCAGATTCATGCTCCCCAATGGTTCAATGAGTAAAGGCACTGTCTTTACCAAACAGCAGAGATCAAAAAGTCGCAGGTTCACTTACTGGTGTGTGCTGAGTTGGGCGATTACCACAAGATGAAGCAGGGGTGAGAAACTACAGTCATGAGTAGAGACTTCCGATACTGTGACTATTTCCACTGGTGCGGAGCAAGCCAAGAGGTTTTTACAACTATGAAGGGTTTTGGTAGGGTGAATGGGGAATATATTCCGGTCGGGGAGTCAGTGACAAGGGATCATCAGTTTAAAACTGTCACTAAGAGGGCGAGGAGAGAGGTTAGGAGAAATTTCTTGATGCAGAGATTTGGTGGAGAATGGAATGCTTTCGCACAGGGAATATTTGAAGCAGAGACCACAGCATTAATAAATATTTGAAGCAGAGGAAATACAGGGCCATGGGGAGATAATTGGGCAGCGAGACGAGTTTTGGATTGCTCTTGCAAAGAGCCGACACAGACACAATGGACCAAATGGCCTCTTTTGTGCTGTAAGCTTCTGTGATTCTATGGTTTAACCAGGACACCAGCTGGTCCTTGGAAATGGTTTCAGTGCTTCCAGGCTAAGGAGGGTAAAAAAAAAAATAGCAGCCACGGTTCCCATTCCGAAATGTTATCCAACAGCCTCTGAAGGGATGTGCACATTGTGTGAGCGCAGGATTAGATTTGTCTGTGAAGCATTAATGGTTGAATAAAAGAAAGACTTGCATTTCTATAGCGCCTTTCACGACCACCGGACGTCTCAAAGCGCTTTACAGCCAAAGAAGTGTGGTCACTGTTTTAATGTAGGAAACGTGGCAGCCTATTTGTGCACAGCAAGCTCCCACAAACAGCGATGTGATAATGACTGGATAATCTGTTTTTTTAGTGATGTTGATTGAGGGATAAATATTGGCCAGGACACCGGGGATAACTCCCCTTCTCTTCTTCAAAATAGTGCCATGGGATCTATTACGTCCACCTGAGAGAGCAGACGGGGCCTCGGTTTAACGTCTCATCCGAAAGACGGCACCTCCAACAGTGCGGCGCTCCCTCAGTACTGCACTGGAGTGTCAGCCTAGATTTATGTGCTCAAATCTCTGGAGTGGGATTTGAACCCACACCCTTCTGGCCCTGACGCGATGGTGCTACCAACCAAGCCACGCTTACACTAGTTCTGACGAAGGGTCATCGACCTGAAACGTTAACTCTGTTTCTCTCTCCACAGATGCTGCCTGACCTGCTGAGTGTTTCCAGCATTTTCTGTTTTTATTCCACGCTTACACTGGTACGCCAACATTCACTGTCTGGACTCACACATGAGGAATGGCCATTTTAGCGAGGTATCAGAGCGTGGACATATTCGACTAGCTTGCAGCACGATTTCCGTTAACAATAAGGTATAGAGAAGAAGGGTTCATGCAGCGATTTACTTTTTTTTCCCGGTACTATGTAGAGCAGTGGAAAGCAGCCACTGACTTTCATTCAGGCGAACGGGTTCTGAAAATGGCAGCAGCCAGAAATGTTGTGCCCGTGTTCAGAAGATCGTCCTGTGGAACTACAAAAGGAGGGAGTTGGGACTAAATGCCACTGCTGACCATGGGGGAAGGAGCATCTTGGAGGGACACTACAGTCAGCAGCGAGTGGTGACGGGAGAGCCGGAAGAGGTTGGCATTCCTAAATAGCTACCACACGGATGAAAGGGAAACCATCTGATCTGAAAAGAGGTTGTATTTGTGGGCAACGTGACAAAAAATAATATATAATGACCGACGACTGTTACCTGGACAGACTCCTGCGTTGCCCAGTTTTCCTTTCTGGTTTTATGAGTTATACCCCCGTGATGTTGCCCATGTTAAGGCAGCTGATACTACTCTGTTTTATAAAGACAGGCGTGTATACCATGTAACACACAATGTAATATCCTGCGCTGTCACTTTAAGGCCAGAATAATGTAATTGTATTAAGTAAACACAGCCTCGTGCAGATTGGAAAAGACTGGCCATTTTCAGGCTCCAAGTGGGACGCACCAGGATGAAGTGACTGGCTTTCTCGGTCTTTCCCCAAAGTTGATTTTCAGCTGGAATGAAGTGTGATGTCTGGAGTGTGACAGATAAAACAACTGCCTGAACGCAGATTCTTTTCAACGTGTTCGGCATCCCTCACTTAGACAGGCTACTTGCGTATTCAAACTCTCTCCTCCTTTCCTGAAGGTGCTGACTAATGTTGGGTTGCAGTTCCAACAAATGGATAATAATGAGTAAAAGGGCACTGCAGCACCCCCCGCTGCTGCCCTCGCCAAGATCGGCAAATTCAGCACAGACCAAGAATTGAATCTGAATCCTTTTATTCTGTACTGCCTTACCCAGAAGGTCATCAGGAGTGCTTCGATTGTATTGTTAATATGGAATTGAACACACTCTAGCTCACTCACTGTGCAGACTACTCGCACATAACCCTCCTCACAGCACAGTTAAATTCAAAACTAATAAATCCAATCGGGAATTCAGGAGAAACTCCTTTACCCAGAGAGTGGGGAGAATGTGGAACTCGCTACCACAGGGAGTGGTTGAGGCGAATAGCACAGATGGATTTAAGGGGAAGCTGGATAAACACACGAATAGAAGGATATGCTGATGGGGTGAGATGAAGAGGGGTGGGAGGAGGCTCGTGTGGAGCAGAAACACCGGCACGGAACAGTTGGGCCGAATGGCCTGTTTCTGTGCTGTAAATTCTATGTCAAACAAAAATCCACATTTAAAAAAATAAATTTTGCAAAGCAGCGTTTCAACAGAATACTTGGTAATAACAGTTGTGGCACCATACGTGAATTACATTGCTGACTTGGTGGATAAAGGTTATTTGCAAGAGTACGTACGTGGAATTTAAATGAGGTTTTGGTCATACGCCTTTAATTTAGCAACAGTCAAGGTTTAAGGTCAGTAAGAACTTAAGAGACCACCCCCGATCTTGCTGTCTTGTATCAGAATGTCTGGGTCAGAACAAGGTCAGAGCATCTGCTCGCCAAATATGCGCAAGAGTTTGAAGCTCTTGACCCAAACTCTCTAGAGTCCCGGCAAGTATTTTCAGAAGTCTACAATGTCGACAGACAGTAAATGAACTTCTCAGAAGTGAATTTTGAGCAATTTAGCATCAAGGAACTCCATTTCTGTAGGCTCGCCAGCATCCCCTTGTAAAAATATAACGGCCCTAAGCTTGGACCAGGCTAGCAGAAATAATAAAGATTTTACTCATCATAAAATATCAGCAAGTCCCATAGCTCTCCACTAAATTATTAACTCAACATGCCATGCCATTAAGAACTGCTGCCTTGAAATTGTCTATAAAACCTATTTATGGTAAAGGTTTGAGGCAGCCTCAACCCAGTTTCTCGTCAGCACAAAATAGTCCCTCTTTCAGCACTAATTGGCACTAAGGTGGCAACAAAGATAGGTGGGAAAGCAAGTTGTGAGGAGGGATATAGACAGGTTAAGTGAGTGGGCAAGAATTTGGCAGATGGAGTATAATGTGGGAAAATGTGAAGTTATCCACTTTGGGAGGAAGAATAAGATTTTTTTTTTAATTTAAATGGGGAAAGACTACAGAATGCGGCGGTACAGAGGGATTTGGGGGTCCTCGCACATGAAACACAAAAAGTTAACATGCAAGTGCAGCAAGTAATTAGGAAGGCAAATGGAATGTTGGCCTTTATTTCAAGGGGGATGCAGTATAAAAGTAGGGAAGTCTTACTACAACTGTACAGGGTATTGGTGAGACCACATCGAGAGTACTGCATACAATTTTGGTCCCCTTATTTAAGGAGAGATACACTTGCATTGGAGGCAGTTCAGAGAAGGTTCACTAGGTTGATTCCGGAGTTGAAGGGGTTGTCTTATGAGGAAAGGTTAGAAACATAGAAGATAGGAGCAGGAGTAGGCCATTCGGCCCCTCGAGCCTGTTCCGCCATTTAATGAGATCATGGCTGATCATCCAAATTCAGTACCCTGTCCCTGCTTTCTCCCCATATCCCTTGATCCCTTTAGCCTTAAGAAATATATCTAACTCCTTCTTGAACATATTTAATGAATTGGCCTCAACTGCCTTCTGTGGTAGAGAATTCCACAGGTTCACCACTCTCTGGGTGAAGAAATTCCTCCTCAACTCAGTCCTAAATGGCTTACCCCTTATCCTTAAGACTGTGACCCCTGGTTCTGGACTCCCCGACCATCGGGAACATCCTTCCTGCATCTAGTCTGTCTAGTCCTGTTAGAATTTTATAAGTTTCAATGAGATCCCCTCTCATTCTTCTAAACTCTAGCGAATATCAGCCTAATCGACCCAATCTCTCCTCATACGTCATTCCTGCCATCCCAGGTATCAGTCTGGTGAATCTTCACTGCACTCTCTCCATGGCAAGAACATCCTTCCTCAGATAAGGCGACCAAAACTGCACACAATACTCAAGGTGTGGTCTCACCAAGGCCCTGTACAACTGCAGCAAAACATCCTTGCTCCTGTACTCGAATCCTCTCGCTATGAAGGCCAACATACATTTGCCTTCTTAACCGCCTGCTGCACCTGCATGCTTACCTTCAGCGACTGGTGCACAAGGACACCCAGGTCTCGTTGCACTTCCCCTTTTCCCAATCTATTGCCGTTCAGATAATAATCTGTCTTCCTGTTTTTGCCACCGAAGTGGATAACCTCGCATTTATCCACATTATACTGCATTTGCCATGCATCAACCTGTCCAAATCATACTGGAGTTTCTCTGCATCCTTCTCACAGCACACACACCCACCCAGCTTTGTGTCGTCTGCAAACTTGGAGATATTACATCTAGTTCCCTCGTCTAGATCATTAATATATATTGTGAATAGCTGGGGTCCTAGCACCGATCCCTGCGGTACCCCACTAGTCACTGCCTGCCACTCGGAAAAAGACCCGTTTATTCCAACTCTTTGTTTCCTGTCTGCCAACCAGTTCTCTATCCAAGACAGTACCTTACCCCCAATCCCATGTGCTTTAACTTTGCACGCTAATCTCTTATGCGGGACCTTATCGAAAGCCTTCTGAAAGTCCAAATACACCACATCCACTGGTTCTCCCTTATCTATTCTACCAGTTACATCCTCAAAAAATTCCAGTAGATTAGTCAAGCATGATTTACCTTTTGTAAATCCATGTTGACTTTGTCCGATCCTGTCACTGTTTTCCAAGTGCTCTGCTATTACATCTTTTATAATGGACTCTAGCATTTTCCCCACTACCGATGTCAGGCTTACCGGTCAATAATTCCCCGTTTTCTCTCTACCACCTTTTTTAAATAGTGGGGTTACATTAGCTATCCTCCAATCCATGGGAACTGTTCCAGAGTCTATAGAATTTTGGAAGATGACCAGCAATGCATCTACTATATCTAGGGCCACTTCCTTAAGTACCCTAGGATGTAGATTATTAGGCCCTGGGGATTTATCGGCCTTCAATCCCATCAATTTCCCTAACACCATTTCCCTACAAATACTGATTTCATTCAATTCCTCCCTCTCATTAGACCCTATGTTCCCCGACATCTCTGGGAGGTTATTTGTGTCCTCCTTTGTGAAGACAGAACCAAAGTATGTATTTAATTGGTCTGCCATTTCTTTGTTCCCCATTATAAATTCCCCTGATTCTGACTGCAAGGGACCTACGCTTGACTTCACCAATCTTTTTCTCTTCACATATCTATAAAAGCTTTTACAGTCAGTTTTTATGTTCCCTGCAAGCTTACTCTCATAATCTATTTCCCCCCTCTTAATTAATCCCTTTGTCCTCCTTTGCTGAATCCTGAACTGCTCCCAATCCTCAGGTTTGCTGCTTTTTCTGGCCAAATTATATGTCCTCCCCTTGGATCTTATGCTATCCCTAATTTCCCTTGTTAGCCACGGTTGAGTCACCTTTTTTGTTTTATTTTTATGCCAAACAGGGATGAACAAATTCTGTAGTTCATCCATGCGATCTTTAAATGTTTGCCATTGCCTATCCACCGTCAACCCTTTAAGTAACGTTCCCCAATCCATCCCAGCCAACTCGTGCCTCATACCATCGTAGTTTCCTTTATTTAAATTCAGGACCCTAGTCTCTGAGTCAACTACTTCACTCTCCATCTTAATGAAGAATTCTATCATATTATGATCGCTCCTCCCCAAGGGGCCTCGCACAACAAGATTGCCAATTAATCCTTTCTCATTACATAATACCCAGTCTAAGATGGCCTGATCTCTAGTTGGTTCCTCGACATATTGGTCCAGGAAACCATCCCGTATACACTCTAGGAATTCCTCCTCCACAGTATTGTTACTAATTTGGTTAGCCCAATCTATATGTAGATTAAAGTCACCCATGATAACTGCTGTGCCCTTATTGCACGCGTCTCTAATTTCCCATTTAATGCCATCCCCAACCTCAGCATTACTGTTTGGGGGTCTGTATACAACTCCCACTAACGTTTTCTGCCCCTTGGTATTTCTCAGCTCTGCCCATACAGATTCCACATCATCAGAGCTAATATCCTTCCTTACTATTGTGTTAATCTCCTCTTTAACCAGCAATGCTACCCCACCTCTTTTTCCTTTTTTCCTGTCCTTCCTGCATATTGAATACCCCTGGATGTTGAATTCCCAATCTTGGTCACCCTGGAGCCATGTCTCCATAATCCCAAATATATCATATCCGTTTACATCTATTTGCGCAGCTAATTCATCCCCCTTATTACGAATGCTCCTCGCATTAAGACACAAAGCCTTCAGGCTTGATTTTTTAACACTCTTAGTCCTTTTAGAATTATTATTTACTGTGGCCCTGTGGTTGAACCTATACTCATTGGAGTTTAGAAGAATGAGAGGTGATCTTATTGCAACATATAAGATTCTGAGGGGGCTCGACAGGGTAGATGCTGAGAGGATGTTTCCCCTTGTCAAGGAATCTAGAACGAGGGGGCATAGTTTCAGAATAAGGGGTCGCCCATTTAAGACAGAGATGAGGAGGAATTTCTTCTCTCAGAGGGTCGTGAATCTTTGAAATTCTTTACCCCAGAGAGCTGTGAAAGCTGAGTCATTGAATATATTCAAGGCTGAGATAGACAGATTTTTGAGCAACAGGGGAGTCAAGGGTTATGGGGAGCGGGTAGGAGAATGGAGTTGAGGCCAAAATCGGATCAGCCATGATCTTATGGAATGGTGGGGCAGGCTCGAGGGGCCGAATGGCCGACTCCTGCTCCTATTTCTTATGTTCTTATCTCACTCAGAGGGGCCATGGGGAGGCTGGTAATAGAAATTGAAAAATATCACACTGGTACAGTAGAGGGTGCTCTTTTGAAGTTGGGGCTGAGGCAATTATTGGGACAGTGTAGAAGGAGCTTTACTCTGTATCTAACCCGTGCTGTACCTGCCCTGGGAGTGTTTGATCTAACATGTGCAGAGGGAGCTTTACTCTGTATCTAACCCGTGCTGTACCTGCCCTGGGAGTGTTTGACAGAACAGTGTAGAGGGAGCTTTACTCTGTATCTAACCCGTGCTGTACCTGCCCTGGGAGTGTTTGATGGGACAGTGTAGAGGGAGCTTTACTCTGTATCTAACCCGTGCTGTACCTGCCCTGGGAGTGTTTGATGGAACAGTGTAGAGGGAGCTTTACTCTGTATCTAACCCGTGCTGTACCTGCCCTGGGAGTGTTTGATGGGACAGTGTAGAGAGAGCTTTACTCTGTATCTAACCCGTGCTGTACCTGCCCTGGGAGTGTTTGATCCAACATGTGCAGAGGGAGCTTTACTCTGTATCTAACCTGTGCTGTACCTGCCCTGGGAGTGTTTGACAGGACAGTGTAGAGGGAGCTTTACTCTGTATCTAACCCGAGCTGTACCTTACCTGAGAGTGCATGATGCTGACACTGGGTACTTGAAATGGAAACTGCTCCTTTCCCCAGAACTAAAATCCTCCGCTTTGAATGAACAGAAATTTACAAAAAAACGTTTTTTTAAACTAACCTATTTTAACAGATGTTTTGCATACCTACTTTTCCGCCAACTGTGCTAATTTTCTCTAAACAACAGGACCGTTATTTTGAGCTTACTATTGAATCTTTATGCCAGATATAACGAAGATCAATGTTGTCGTGAAATGTAACGGCAGATATTAGGAATGAGCGCAAAACAGTGCATCAATAGCACTACCTCCAATTGAGGAAAAGTCTGAGCTTACAGCTGTTTTTTTTTAAAAAACAGGCAACAACCGATTACTCCTCCTTAAAGGAGAATGCTAAATGTTTTGCTCATCCCTACCATGACTGAATGGAGGGGGCGGGGGGAAGGGAAGAAGGGTCACAATGGCTACTGCATGGCATAGTGCTACTGAACCATTACAAAGAGGTAGAGTGACTGAGAGTGAGGTATTGTGACGTAGAGTGAAGTAGAGTGAGGTAGAGTGACTGAGCGTGAGGTAGAGTGACTGAGAGTGAGGTAGAGTGACTGAGAGTGAGGTAGAGTGACGCAGAGTGAGGTAGAGTGAGGTAGAGTGAGGTAGAGTGACGTTACAAAATTACAAAAGCCCATTTGGTGTAATTCCTAATGCAAAAATCCACTTCACTTCTTTCACCAATTTTAAACATCCGTCGCAAAATATTTAACGCAAATTAATTTCTGAGTCTCATGCTCTTTGCAGTTACACAACTGTGTAACTGCTCTAGAATTTTTACATTTTAAAAAAGGTGTTTTAATTATTTTCACCCGTCTATAGTTTTGTGCAAGTCTTCCTTCTTTCACATACCATCCTTGGCAAAGAAACCTGCTACCAGGCTCCTGCCAATGCTGCCTTATAACGGATGGTTGGAAGTGGTGGGGGAGTGGGTTCCTGGGTGGCTCACCCACTCGCCTTCCTCCCCGCCCTCCCCACCCCGCCCTCTTCACGACCTGCTCAAAATTTTCTAAGCTGTGCACTGGGTTTTGGATAATCAGTTCAGCAATCGTTTCCGCCTGTGAATCATCTCTTCTGCAAAAAATACTGCATCCCTAAAATAATATTTTAAACAATTAAGTCTTTACCAGTCGTCGTGTTACTGTAAATGTAATAATGCTGTGGTTCAGACTTAACATGCCAACTGAATATTACTGAAACAGCCTCCTAGGGTGAATAATAGCTTAGATTTAATGATCATGAGGATCATGCATACTTTATAACTAAACAGCTTCTGGCCATTGAGACAGAAATCTATGCAGTACTTTGAAAGTCTCAGAATATTAATTTGTTTTCTAACCTAGATATTTTTCAAGGCAACTAGTATTTTGCAATTCAGGGAGCCAATTCATTTAGGTTAATCTTGTTTAAGGGGAAGAGATAAGCTCTTCAAGCTGAATGATACAGTTCTGTAATTGAGTGAAAGATGTATAAAACATTGGGGACAATGCTGCAATGAAACCTTTTAAGTTATCCGAATTTTAGGGTATTTGCGGAGCTCCCATCTCGGTCCTGCCTCACACTTAAATCATCGAGCTCCTTACCGTGACCGTCTCTGCTTGCCTCAATCATAATATGGTCCCTGACAATGTTAAACAAGGTGAATGCAAAGGAAGAACGTGTTGCATATTGTCTGTTACCGAGTTTTTAAAAAAAAAAGTAACAAATAATGAAGGGTCCTGGAACCCTCAGACCTAACCACGACTACATTGGCCGTAAGAATACAAATCAACATCAAAAACTTCAGCGATCACTGACACTTTGAGACATCCATGCACTCAAACACTAATGCATTAAAAGCCCATTACAAAGATACCATCCTCAATTAAATGCTGCTCTCTATGGTATCTTTTCTCAGGCAGTCCCTCGGAACCGAGGATGACTTGCTTCCACACTAAAAATGAGTTCTCAGGTGACTGATGAGTCCAATGCGGGACCTACAGTCTCTGTCACAGGTGGGGCAGAGGGTGGTTGAAGGGGCGGGCGGGTGGGGTGCTTGGGTTGACGTGCGCTCCTTCCGCTGTTTGCGCTTGGCTTCCGCTTGCTCCCGGCAAAGAGACTCGAGGTATTCGGTGCCTTCCCGGATGTTCCTCCTCCACTTTGTGTGGTCTTGGGCCAGGGATTCCCAGGTGTCGGTGGGGATGTTGCACTTTTTCAAGGAGGCTTTGAGGGTGTCCTTGAAGCGTTTCCTCTGCCCACCTGGGGCTCTCTTGCCGTGTCGGAGCTCCGAGTAGAGGGCTTGTTTTGGGAGTCTCGTATCAGATGTGACCCGTCCATTGGAGCTGATCGAGCGTGGTCAAAGCTTCGATGCTGGGGATGTTGGCCTGAGCGAGAGCACTGACGTTGGTGCGCCTATCCTGCCAATGGATTGGCAGGATCTTGCGGAGGCAGCGTTGGTGGTACCTCTCCAGTGCTTTGAGGTGCCTGCTGTACATGGTCCATGTCCATGTCTATGGAATGCTTGTGTGGTTTTTTTTTTTTACATTTTTTTCCACCAATTTTCTTCCCTCTCTCCTAAACTCATTGATTCCTTGGTGGGGAATGGTTCCACAAGTACCCCCACTGTCTTGGCCAAGTGGTCATTCTTTAGAGGGCAACACAGCCCAGCCTGATCCTGTCCTCACCCAACATCAACACAAGTACCTTTTCCAGCTGGTGACATTGGATGGAAATTAGGATCCAACTGCAGCACCGTGACCAAAATCAGCTAACTCAGCATTGGTTTGGCAGTGACCCACCGACCTTCCTGGATTGCTACTCACCGAGGACAAAAGCAAAGGGTTAAGGGATTTTTAAAAGGAAGGGATAAAGCTAGCGAGGCAAAGTGATTTGGGAAGGATTCTCAGAGTAGGGGTGTACTGAAAAAATGGTCTTTGATAATGGAAAGACTTGCACTTCTACAGTGCCCTTCACCACCTCAGGACGTCCCAAGGCGCTTTAAAGCCAATGAAGTACTTTTGAAGTGTGGTCACTGTTGTAATATAGGAAACACGGCAGCCAATTTGCACACAGCAAGCTCCCATAAACATCATTGTGATAATGACCAGATTATCTGGGTTTTTTTTGGTGATGTTGATTGAGGGATAAATATTGGCCCAGGACACCGGAGAGAACTCCCCCTGCTCTTCTTCGAAATAGTGCAATGAGATCTTTTACCTCCACCTGAGAGAGTAGACGGGGCCTCGGTTTAAAGTCTCATCCGAAAGATGGCACTCCCGACAGTGCAGCGCTCCCTCAGTACTGCACTGGGAGTGTCAGCCTCGATTTTTGTGCTCAAGTCTCATGGAGTGGGGCTTGAACCCACAACCTTCTGACTCAGAGGCGAGAGTACTACCCACTGAGCCACGGCTGACTGGAGAGTGTTACAATCACACTGCAGAGAGAGAGAGAGAAGACTAACTCCTTTGTAAAATGCCAAATTGGCACTTGTGCCACAAACCACTAGCTCAATTACCCAGTGTCTGTTTATAACTTTAATAAACTTCCACTTCCGCTCATTTAAATTTTAGATGGAGTAAAAAAATTTCTGGCTCTATTTCTATCCCATAATAATCATTATTTCTGACCCCGAGGATTCTGCTGGAACCAGAGCTGCAGATAAAACAGGCTCACTATGTGTTTCCTGTTAATTGTTTTTTAATGGAGTTATGGTAAGTGCACCCTGGACAAGCATCTGGTCAATGAATGGGTCAATATCTTACCACAATCAGTTTCCATTTTCTGCTACTTTCATCTATTGGCCTGTGTGTCTACTTGTGCTTTGTCACAGGTTTTCAAAGTGGGGTTGTCAGACATTAGGGGGTCCACCAGAAGATCCCAGGTGGTCCACGAGGTCTGCCCGTCTGTCGCCAGATTTGTACATTTGTCTGTGCGTATTTCTGTTGTTTTATACCAATAAAAAGCACTTTCTGCAGCTAGCACTTTTGGTAATTAGGATAGGGGTCTTCTGGGAGTGTGCCAATTCTTGCAGTAGGTTCTCAACAAGTTGTGCACATGACTTTCTGTGTGCTTGTTTGTCTAATCATCTGTCTATGTTTAGCTGTATGCGAGTCTGTTTGTCCACCTGCCTCTATGTCTCTCATTGGTAAGGCCACATTTGGGACACAGTGTGCAATTGTGGGCAATCTATCTTATTTATATCATTTCTATCTTATTTATTGAGAACGGTAGATGGAGAGCCAACACCCATAGTGTAGGGCAGCATCAAAGCTGAAAAGCAATGGAGAGAAGACAAAGTAAATTGAAAAGCAGTGATTAGGTAACGTTCCTTAGTTAAGATGAAACTGCTCTGTACGGTCACAGATTGAGTTCACCTATGCTGTCCTGGACAACATTCTTCCTTCAACCAACAACACCTAAATAGATCAACTGGTCATTCATCTCACTGCTGTTTGTGAGATCTTGCTGTGAACAAAATGGCTGTCACGTTTGCCCACATCACGAGAGTCAGTGCGATTCAAAGTGATTCACTGTGTATGGAGTGCTTTGAGAAGTTTGAGAAACCAGGTCAGGACCTGTATAAAATGAAAGCCATTCTTCATTACTAATATGTGGACTCATTATTAGACAGAAACTAGTTGAGGGAACCAGACTCCAGAATTACTTGGCATCTTTAGGAGGAAAGGAATAAGGGAGCGGGAGCTGGAAGAGAAAATATAGTAAAGAATTCACTTAACGAAGCTAACTGCAGAAGGAGTACCTTGAATGAAAAATACTCAACTCTGTCACGTGTCCGACATTTCTCATTTTTATTACCTCACAAATTCTCACTTGAGGACCTCATCCAATAGCCACTTCCATCAGGCAGAGTAAAGCAGACGTCAGGCACAGGGAATCCTCAAGGCCCACATTCACTCGGCAGCAAAAATTTCCACCCAGTTGGTTCGCGTACCAATCAGGAGCTGCGTTTTCCCTTTTGAACATGGAAAGCACTACATTTTTGCTATCTCCTTTGTGATCATTTGTTTCTGATCATCTTAAATTGATCCAATGGTCTAAACTTGGTGGGAGGGAGTTGTAGAGTCTGACCCACTGCAACAAATAAATGGTAGATCTACTTAGTAACTGGTGGCTAGGGTAGAGATTGAAAGAGATCCGAGTGTTGCAATAGACTGAAACCTAACCATGTCCAGCCATTTCAGAGGACCAATTAATAAAGCAAACAGAATACTGAGCTATATTGACAAATCATTATAACTTAGGGCGGCCTGACCAAAGCACTTTGAGCACAGCATTCAGTTCTGGTCACCAAGGCATAAAGGACGCGTCCGGTGCAGAGAAGGGCAATAAAGCTGATCCCTAGGGTCAGAGGACAGAGTTACGAGGAAATGTTAAAAAAAACCTGGATTCTTCAGCTTCAAAAGGAGCCGAATGAGAAGGTAAAGCTACAGAAGTGTATACGGTACAGTAGAAAAGATTTGCCCTTTGCGTTATTTAAAGTTAAACCACAACCACAGGATAAGAGGACACAGGTACAAACTGGTAAACACAAGTTCAGGATTGATTTCACACACACAGAGTGATCAATACCTGAAATGGGTTCCGGTTGGGAGAATGGAAACAAAAACTGAAGCGTCAGTCAAGAGGCAGTGGTGGGAGAGCACATGTTTCTATGGAAGGATGAGCTGAATTGGCCAAAAGGCTTCCTCATTGATACTTATCTTTGTGATTTTTGTAGCCTGAAGAAAGCTCTGTATTTATTTTCTGTAGCAAATTCCCTGCGTGAATACTATAGTTAAACACAAGGGGGGGGGGAAATTGGGTTGCTCTGCGCCTCCTGTTAGCGCCCTAAGAGGGCGCTAACGGGGCGCAAAGCAACTAGCGCCTGGGCGCAGCGCCGCCCACACCTCCTGCAAAATTCAGCGGGAGGTTAGCGGCGGCGGCCATGTCCGACGGGGTCGGGGGACCTACCTGCGGCCAGGGAGGCACTATTTAAAGGCGAGGTGCCGGGCGGCCATTTTTGTTGCTGGCCGCCTGCCAGCACCTGCCTGCGCTCCCGTCCCCGGCCTCCTGAAGAGCCCCCCCCCGCAGAGTGCCGGCTGCGCTCCAAGAGCCCGGCACTTCCCTCGAGTGCCGGGCTCTTTTGCCGGCACTCCCGATCCCCGGGGGCCCAGGGTCACGCTACACAAGGCCCCTCCCCTTTAAGAAGGGGAGGAAGGCCTGCAATACCGCGGCGCGACGTGCCGCAGCGCCACGTAACGGCAACTGCTGTGGCACGTGATTACATACAGCTGCTACGCACAAACCACGAGCATTCTTCAGTTTTACTATTATAAAATATTTCATCTATTTGTTCCTATTTTCTCCCTCATGTTGTATCCATATTACCTTCCTTGGTCAGAAGGGTGGCTCAATTAAGCGGGAGGAGAAAGCAAAAAGTGAGCAAGGGATTCAGGGGTTCTGGCCCCCGTTACTAAAGCAGCACTGACTGTATCTATTGAGGTATCTTTCTCCTGCCAGGAGGAAAACTTGGTTGTTGCAGCAAGAAATCTATTTCC
Source organism: Squalus acanthias (assembly GCA_030390025.1). NCBI lineage: Eukaryota > Metazoa > Chordata > Chondrichthyes > Squaliformes > Squalidae > Squalus > Squalus acanthias. Next base: position 28,243,445 of record CM059450.1, on the reverse strand, counting down.
AATTTCAGTATCACCCATCCTCAAGGTCTCTGAATGATTTTGCCAATCTGTGGAATACTATGGCCCTGGAACTTACACAGATAGAGACAGGAGACTTTCAACCCAGTCCGGACAGGATTTGAACCCAGGTCAGTGTGCTAACCTGGTATATCTTCTAGACTCCCAAAACTAGCATTCTTAAAAGATCTGTCGGGTCAGTTGAGCAAAACCGTGCTTCCGGTATACACACTTGCTAAATGCAAACATGGGTCATAGAATTGGAGTTCTCATTTTATATCTCCATTTACGCCCCATTCTCACGTTCAGAGAGATTGAATGCAGGGAGCACAACCTCCCTGAATTTGCCCGTTTTTTAAATCGCTAAACTTTCTTTATTTGATGTTGAGGCCCTGCCTCAACATCAAATAATTTTTTTTTTAAACTTAAAATGACTCTTGGAAAACAATCCTGTTTCATGGTTCTAAACGTAGATTTTCTGATTGGTGCTGTTCTCATATTTAAAGCCCTCATCCTAAAATGGCAGTCATGCCTAGGGAGAGATCAGGAGAAAGTTTCTGGTCAGTGCTATTCTTGAATGGACGCTTAACAGGTTGTACCGAACTCCACTCTCTGCTGCTAAAAAAACATGTAGAGAAGGATTTGGCGCTCATTTGTTTGAAAACAATACCAATCAGAAAATCTACTCTCAGATCGATACAGCAGGATTGTTTTTCCAAGAGTCATTTTATGATAAAAAAATAATAATGTCCTATGAGGAGAGATTGAGTAGATTGGGCCGATGCTCTCTGGAGTTTAGAAGAATGAGAGGTCATCTGATTGAAACATATAAGATTCTGAGGGGGGATTGACAGGGTAGATGCTGAGAGGTCGTTTCCCCTGGCTGGAGTGTCTAGAACTAGGGGGCAGAGGCTCAGGATAAGGGGTCGGCCATTTAAGACTGAGATGAGGAGGAATTTCTTCACTCAGAGGGTTGTGAATCTTGGAATTCTCTACCCCAGAGGATGCTCAATCGTTGAGTATATTCAAGGCTGAGATCGATAGATTTTTGGACTCTCGGGGAATCAAGGGATATGGGGATCGGGCGGGAAAGTGGAGTTGAGGTAGATGAGCTATGATCTTATTGAATGGCGGAGCAGGCTCGAGCGGCCGTATGGCCTACTCCTACTTCTTATGTTCTTACTCAGGAAGGGTCTCAACATCAAATAAAGAAAGTTTAACCTGTATCACTGTTCTGAAGCCAGCCACTGATCAGTGATTGAGAGCAGCCTATGTGACTGTACCTCTGATTTCGCTTCTGTTTCTATGGGGAAATGACTGGCCTGCACTTCCTATAGCAGTGTGGCTGAGACTGGGGAGAATGGTGAGAGCAAGTACACATGCCACTGTCTCTAACATGTTGAACCACCAAGCCCCATCCTTGCCCTCGTTAATATTATCCTTTTAAGGATTATTTTTTAATTTCCTCATGAATGCATACTCTTAACCTTTTCCAGCAACGTGATCAATTTGACCCACAACTTTGTAAATCATGGTTAAAAAATATAGAAGTCTAAGTTAAAGTTGCGTTTTTTCTAAATGCGTAGTGGGATAGCCTAGCTATTGGGAGCAAGGGCGGAGGCAAGATGCGAGAGACGGAACGATCGACAACGTCGGCAAAGGTCAGCAGGAGAACCCCCGCTTCCCCCAAAAAACGTGGGAACGCGAGGCTTGTGGTAGACAATTTCTAGCATGTATTGGGCTGCAAAGTCATCAACGCACACATCAACCTTGCTCCCTTCATTGTTAGCACCCTCGCCCTCCGGTACGAGGAATGCACTACTACCAACTAATCAAATGCAAACATGTCACAGAGCCAGAAAGAATAGCCAGATTTGTCCATTTGTCAGATTAATAAAATGTCCCAGTCAGTCATATTTTTCCAAAAACAGAACCACAACTTTAAAAATGTTATGTATTGATTAATTAACAAATATTTGGTTGAATTTTTCAGTTAGTTAATGAGTCACTTTTCATCGTAGTTCTCACACAAACTTTTGGTGGCAACAGCAATAAAACAAAACAGCACATGCAGAAAACCTAAAATAAACACAAAGTGCAGTGGGTCCATCGTCATCTTAAAAGAGAAAAGATGGCAGGTCTGCTAGTTATTAGAAAGAAAAACAGAAAATGCTGGCAATCCACATGATTTCAGTCTGCTTCGGAATCAGTAACCTGACGCTGGCGGATCGACTGTCAATCTCCAGCATTTCTTGGATGGATCCAGCTGCAACAACACTCACGAAGCTTGACACCATATGCGACAAAGTCGCCCGCTTGATCAGCAGCCCTGCCAATGAACTGAATATCTCCCCCCTCCACCAACGGCACACTGTGACTACAGTCTGCACTACCTACAAGAAGCACAGTATCAACTCACCAAACTTACTTCGGGAGCAGTAGCCAGCCCTGTAACCTCTACCAGTGAGAAGGGCCAGACCAGCAAGATCACAGAAACACCATCATCTCCAAGTTCCCTTCCAAGACGCCATTCTGACTTGAACGTACAGCTGCAATCCTTCATCATAACAAGGTCAAATTCTGGAATACCCCGAACGAACACCACTGTGAGAGCAACATCACCACAAGGAATGCAGCAGTTCAAGGAGAAGACCCACCACTACCTTCTCAGGGCAACTAGTGATGGCCAGTGAATGCAGCCTTGCCAGGGCCATCCACATCCCATAAACTCCTGAAAAAAACACACACACAAACCATACTTTGTCCCACTGCTGTCAGATATTGCGGCATTCATAAATTTCGCCGCTTCACCAACAGCAGTAAACCCTGCAGGCAGGGCGGTTTGTTCCGTATTTTTTTTTTCTATGATAATGGGTAAGCCATTTAGGACAGAAATGAGGAGGAATTTCTTCACCCAGAGAGTGGTGAACCTGTGGAATTCTCTGCCACAGAAGACAGTAGAGGCCAATTCATTAAATAGATTCAAGAAGGAGTTGGATATATTTCTTAAGGCTAAAGGGATCAAGGAATATGGGGAGAAAGCAGGGACAGGGTACTGAATTTGGATGATCAGCCATGATCTCATTGAATGGCGGAGCAGGCTCGAGGGGCCGAATGGCCTACTCCTGCTCCTATCTTCTATGATTCTATGAGTTTCAATAACAGAAGGCTGAGATTGACAGAGTTTTATTAAGTAAAGGTATCAAGGGATAGGGATCAACGGCGGGTAAATGGGGTTGAGGTACACATCAGCCATGATCAAATTGAATGAGGGAACAGGCTCGAGGTGTTGAATGTCCTCCTCCTGTTCCTAGAATTTTTGTTAAGAACAGAAAAAGGGCAGTTTTTGATTGATCATTTTACTGAATTAAATCAATGGGAATTCTAATTTCAAACTTTTTAAGTTTGAATTTTTAAGATCCTACTCATCCAAACCCAGTTTAAAATCATAAAGATCTGAAAAATACTCACTGAGTTGTGAATTACAGTTCATAATGGACTAGACAAAGGAGCGGCAGCAAACAGAAATTGCAATTGTCACTCACAAATGTACCATAACCAACCAATTTTGATTACAAAAATGTTAAACCCTCCAACACTGAGCAGACTTCATCAGTGACATGGGAGGCAATTACCTTTCCTGCTGTGTCAGACACCCTCTTACATCAGCGGTACAACCTTTGATCAATGATCACCATACCAACCCATCTCTTGCACTCTGCAATGATCGAACATAGTACGGGGAAATCGCAGATACGCACCCAAGTTCCTGATTCCATCATGCCGCTCTAGACAGTTCCCAAGTGAAGTTCCCAGATGAGGAGAAAAAAAAACCTGAACTGCTAATAGATCTATTTAAGTAAGGCCCATTCATTTGCTGTATGTAAACTGAGATGACCCTGCCTCTTAGTAGAATTCTTGTGCTGCACAACATGGAGGGAACAGCACTGAATCCCGGCTCTATAAATATCCAACATCAGGCAGGTCATCAATAAAGGCCCAGAAACACTGCGAGCAGTAAGTCTGTCGAGGGCCACAGATAATGGGGAGGCTAGCCATAAATAAACCCCAGGCCGTGCTGTGTCTTGAGCTTCCGACCCCATAGCATCTTCATCACAATTACCGCCTACTTCCACCTCCGTAACATTGCCCGCCTCAGCCCATCTGCTGCTGAAACCCTCATCCATGCTTCTGTTACCTGAAGGCTCGACTATTCAGACACTATCCTATCCTACTCACCCCGTCCTATATTGGCTCCCAGTCCCCCGATTTTCATCCTTGTGTTTAAATTCCTTCATAGCCTTGCCCCTCCCTATTTCTGTAACCTCTTCCCCCAACACAACTCTCTGTTCCTCTGCCTCTGGCTTTTTGTGCATCCCAGCCTCCCTCTGCCCAACACTGGTGACCGTGCCTTCAGCCATCTAAGCCCGACATTCGGGAATTCCCTCCCGAAACCACTCCAACTCACTCTCCTCCTTTCAGGCCCTTCTGCAAACCCACAACTTTGACCAAGCTGTTGGTCTGTTAATATCGCTTTCTTTGTCTCAACTTCCATTTTTGTCTGATTACATCTCTGTGATGCACCTTGGGTCATTTTTCTACGTTAAAAGGTGCTATACAAATACAAGTTGTTGTTGTTTTATAAAACCACGAAGGAATGGCAGTGTTCAAAGAAGTGTATTCCAAATATTATCACAATGCTTATGCAAAATCAATACTTAAAACTAGCGCTAGGCAATGCAAAAAAAAAACTGACGTCATTAAATTTCAACAACTATTTTCTGGGCCCTCTGGACTATTTTTTTGCATGAGTGTCTCAATTCCTTCCATTATTCTCAGATTGCCTAGGTCTTCCCAGAGTATGCGTGCCGGTACTCCAGTGCACTCTACTGGGAAGATTCATCCACCAATCATACTTGTGGTAATAGAGTGAGAGCCACTGACAGTAGTCGGATGATTGAGAGAGAGAGAGAGAATGCTTGTGTGCGTGTGCGAGTGACAGAAATAGCTGGCGAGAGAGAGGTGAGAACTAGGTCTGTAATCATACACTCAACATCAGGTCTGGACCAACAGCACTGAGACATGACTGAGGTCACTCCCGTAAAAAGTGCAGTAAACATTTGAAAACGGGTCAAACTGAATGGAAATCTGACAAAATGTAGTCAAATCTTGTCCAATAGCAGGGACAATGAGTGGCACAATCAGTCAACTGGAGTACAAAGGAGCAGGCTAAAGAACGGCAAAACGCAAACAAAAGCCAAGGTTGTGATGAAGCTCAGTCAATCAATATCTCTAACGTGACCCAATCCCAAAGACTACTGGAGCTTCAGCTGACTGTTTCCAGCCCTCGGGCCACACTTTTGGAAAGCGACCTACGCGGAAACCTTTCACAATCAATGCGCAGTACAGCCATCGGCGTCATCACCAGTACATCTGATTTTGCTCGGTCAGCCAAAGATACGTGTGTTCTCTGGAGCAGAGCATCAAAATCAACCGACATAATCTAGGCAGTGCCAATTAATCGACTCTGATGTAGGTTCAGGTAAAACGCTCCATGTTTCTCGAGCTTTTGCTCCACTCCAGAGAACACGTTTTGATAGTCTCAGTTGAGTCACCCGAGTCACCATGATAAGGAAAAATGTATGGAACGGAGCATGTCCTTCGCCACTCAAGCACATCGCCAAGAGGGCAACCAGGAAGCAGCAATGACACTACAACCTCAGTGGACACATCCATGGGCTGGCCTCCTTCATACTGTGAAGACTAAGACAAATGAGGGCAAACTCATGGATTCTGGGAAAGTACAGGGAGAAAAATTGCACAATATATAAAACATTTAAAAAATACATTTTAGCAAGTAAATTAGCATCCTGATCTTTGGGGGTTGCATAGGTTTTTTTTTTAAGATTCATTCACGGGATGCCAGCATTTATTGCCCATCCCTAATTATCCTTGAGAAGGTGGTGGTGAGCCACATTGTGGAAGCAACTGAGTGGTTTGCTAGGCCATTTCAGAGGGCAGTTAAGAGTCAACCACATTGCCACATATAGGCCAGACCGGGTAAGGAGAGCAGATTCCCTTCCCTAAAGGGACATTAGTAAACCAGATGGGTTTTTACGACAATCTGGTAGTTACATGATCACCATTACTGATACTAGCTCTCTTTTATTCCAGATTTATTTCACTGAATTTAAATTCTCCAGTTGCCGTCATGGGATTTGAACACACGTCATTGGAATCATTAGTCCAGGCCTCTGGATTACTAGTCTGGTAACATAACCACTATGCTACCATTCCCCTGTACGTACCATGGAGCCTCGGGGCCGCATACAGAGTTTAAAACCATGTTCCCATTAATTTGCACGTATCACAAGTTTCAGATACCAACAGATCCTGGTGTTCTGATTTAGGATTTATCCACCAAACGAGGCAACAGCCCTAAAAACAGTCTTTTACAAACATAACAACATAAGAAATAGGAGCAGGAGTCGGCCATTCGGTCCCTCGAGCCTGCTCCGCCATTCAATAAGATCATGGCTGATCTTCTACCTCATCTCCACTTTCCTGCACTATCCCAATATCCCTTGATTCCCTTAATATCCAAAAATCTATCGATCTCTGTCTTGAATATACTCAACGACTGAGCCTCCACAGCCCTCTGGGGTAGAGAATTCCAAAGATTCACCACCCTCTGAGTGAAGAAATTTCTCCTCATCTCAGTCCTAAATGGTCGACCCCTTATTCTGAGACTGTGACCCCCTGGTTCTAGACTCTCCAGCCAGGGGAAACATCCTCCCTGCATCTACCCTGTCAAGCCCTGTAAGAAATTTGTAGCTTTGTATCATCAGCAAACTTGGATATGTTACATTTGGTCCCCTCATCCAAATCATTGATATAGATTGTGAATAGCTGAGGCCCAAGCACTGATCCTTGTGATATACCACTAGTTACAGCCTGCCAACCCGAAAATGACCCGTTTATTCCTACTCTCTGTTTTCTGTCCGTTAACCAATCCTCAATCTATGCTGGTATATTACCCCCAATCCCATGAGCCCTAATTTTGTTTAATAACCTCTTGTGTGGCACCTTATCGAATGCCTTCCGAAAATCCAAATGCACAATATCCACTGGTTCCCACTTATCTATTCTGCTAGTTACCTCAAAAAACTCTAACAGATTCGTCAAACATGATTTCCCTTTCATAAATCCGTGTTGACTCTGCCCAATCCTATTATTATTTTCTAAGTGCCCTGTTACCATGTCCTTAATAATAGATTCTAGCATTTTCCCTACTACTAATGCCAGGCTAACTGGTCTGTAGTGCCCCGTTTTCTCTCTCCCTCTTTTATTAAATAGTGGGGTTACATTTGCTACCTTTCAATCCACAGGAACCATTCTAGAATCTAAGGAATTTTGGAAGATGACAACCAATGCATCCACGATCTCTATAGCCACTGCTTTTAAAACCCTAGTAGGCCATCAGGTCCAGGGGATTTATCAGATTTCAGTCTCACTCATTTCTCCAGTACTATTGTTTTTACTAATACTAATTTCTTTCAGTTCCTCATTCTCGCTAGACCCTTCGTTCTCCACTATTTCCGGGAGGTTTTTTTGCATCTTCTTCCATGAAGACAGACATAAAGTATTTGTTTAATTTCTCTGCCATTTCCTTATTCCCCATTGTAATTTCTCCTGTCTCAGCCTAAGGTACCCACGTTTACTTTCGCTATTTTTTTCTTTTTTACAAACCTATAGAAGCTTTTACAGTCTGTTTATATTTCTATTTCTCTCATTAGTTTACTCTCATATTCTATTTTCCCTTTCTTTATCAATTTCTTGGTCCTCCTTTGCTGAATTCGAAAATCCTCCCAATCCTCAGCCTTACTACTCTTTTTGGCAACATTATAAGCCTCTTACTTTAATCTAATACTATCTTTAATTTCTCTTGTTAGCCACAGTTGATCTATTTTTCCTGTGGTGTTTTTATTCCTTAAGGAAATGCATATTCGTTGCGAATTATTAATTATTTCTTTAAATGTTTGCCATTGCTTTTCTACTGTCATATCTTTTAATCTGGTTTCCCAACCTACCTTAGCCAACTCGCTTCTCATACCTACGTAGTTTGCTTTGTTCAGGGTTAGGACCCTAGTTTTGGACTTAACTAAATCACTCTCAAACTCAACACAAAATTCTAACATATTATGATCACTGCTCCCCAGAGGCTCCTTTACTACAAGGTTATTAATTAAGTACTAGATCTAAAATAGCCAATTCCCTCGTAGGTTCCTTGACATACTGATCTAGAAAACTATCTTGAATGCATTCCATGAAATCTTCCTCTGCACTATTTCTGCAAATTTGGTTTGCCCAGCCTATATGAAAGTTAAAGTCCCCCATGATTACTGTATTACCCTTGTTACATGCATCTCTAATTTCCTGATTTATCCACTGCCTGACACTACAACCACTGTTAGGAGACCTATAGACTATTCCCACTAGTGTTTTCTGCCCCTTGTTGTCTCTTAGCTCCACCCAAACTGATTCTACATTTTGTATTTCCAAGCCAAGATCCTTTCTCTCTACTGTCTTTATTCCCTCCTTTAGTATTAGGGCTACCCCTCCTCCTTTTCCATTCTGCCTGTCTCTTCTAAAAGTCAAATATCCTGGAATATTTAGTTCCCAACCTTGGTCACTCTGCAACCATGTCTCTGTAAAGGCTATTAAATCAAACCCATTTATTTCTATCTGCGCTATTAATTCATCTATTTTGTTGCGAATGCTTCGTGCATTCAGATATAGTACCTTTAGCTTTAATTTTTTTCTATTTTTCCCTGACGTCACTTTAGTCACTAATGCCCTATTACCTTTATTAATCTTTCTGTCCCTTCCTGACCCACTCTGCTTATCTTTACCCAGATCACTACTCTGCTCTACAGCCTTGACATTTCTCTTACTGCTTTTGAATTTACCCTTTCCCAAATCCTCCCATCCTCCCTTCATTAGTTTAAAGCCCTATCTACCGCCCTAGTTATTCAATTCAACAGGACACTGGCCCCAGCACGATTTAAGTGGAGCCTGTCCCCACGGAACAGCTCCCTCTTTCCCCAGTACTGGTGCCAGTGCCCCATGAATTGAAACCCCTGCCTCCCACACCACTCTTTGAGCCACGCATTTAACCTTCTAATCTGTTTGTCCCTATGCCAATTGGCGCGTGGCTCAGGTAACAATCCAGAGATTACCTTCAGTGAGGTTCTGCGTTTTAATTTCGACCCTAGCTCCTCAAACTCTCTCAGCAGAACCTCATTCCTAGTTCTACCTATGTCGTTGGTTCCTACATGGACCACGACAACTGGATCCTCTCCCTCCCACTCTAAGTTCTTCTCCAGCCGCGAGGAGACATCCTTTACCCTGGCACCAAGCAGGCAACACAACCTTCGGAACTCCCGGGCGCGGCTGCAGAGAACAGTAACCTCCCAGACAACCCAGCAAAAAAATATATAAATGTACGGTCTAAGTTCGCTGAGCTTCAAGGACAAGGGATGCAGTTCGGATATTCTTGTTCTAGACCGCAGCATACCATGTTGGTTGTAATTTGACTTCCTGTACAGTGGATTCCTGTTACTGTAAATGAAAGTGATGTGATAACAGTGTTTATGTGAGCTTCCCTCAGCCAATGTTTTAAAATGAGCCATTCTGCAAATATTCCATTCTTTGTGCGAGGGGTGCCTGACATGCATTTCAATTTTTGATGTAATTTTGGTTTCTTCACCTATTCAGAGGGAACTGCAGTCGCTTGCATCTGGCAACTGGGCAAGAAAATGCTGATAAAACTCTACAAATGCATAAAGATGTCAAACGTGAGGCTAGGTGCTCGCAGCTGAAACATCATGGGATTTTTTTTTTTTAAGATGGAAAACCTATTGAATTGCAATGAGAAACAAGGCTAGCAAAGTGCACTGGGAGGCTCGAAGGGTCAAATGGCCTACTCCTGCTCCTATTTCTTATGTTCTAATGCCGCGCGCCATGGAATGATCAGATAGGTTTGCGGACAGAATTCCCCAAGTTACTTTCCTAGGCCACTAGGCAGGAGCTAAGCTGAGGCACTTTTCCACGGGAAATGGGAACACTGAAAAGAAAGAGGCAGCCCTGAAGAGTGGTATAGACAGGTGTCACCCACTCGTCTTCTCAGTCAGAATCTGTACATGGCATGGGGGGGGGGGGGGGGGGGGGGGGTGAGGGGGAAGAATGTAAACAGGAGGAAGTCTATAAATAATAAAAGATCCCAACAACTGGATTTTACCGTTCCTCATTTTCTACCTTCCCTGTCAAAAAGAAATCTGGTTTCACACCAATTGGGAACAAGTTGCGTTGGGATCCACCCAGCCTTATCAAAACTTGATATTCAGTATATTAAAAAAAATCCACACAAGGAGAAACAAGATCCAGATATTTTAACAGGGAGCAGATCCTATTTGAGACCATCTGGCAAGGGATCTGACTGGCTCCTATTGTTTGTCTAAAATGGATTGAAGTGCATTTTGCAGAATGGACTTGGCTCTGGAGTATTAATAAATCACGACGCAATTACACGGCGATACATATACCTCCTGAACACGCTCAGGAGCCGGACTGCCGTTAAAATACTAAGCACATCAGCTCCAGTTGCCTAGTGCCCAGCTCTACCAACGAGTAATTCTATAACCTGGAATCCTTTTCGAAGGGCAACAATAACGGGGAAAACCCGTGCCTGCAACAAAGCTTTATCTATTTTTATAGATATATATATGCATTATGCAGTGAAACTGAAAGGAAATCGTTAGCAATCGCAATGTCTCCAAGCAAACAAAACAGCATTATTTAGGCATTTAATTATTCAAGGGACAGGGTGCTGATGAGCATCCAGATTATCCTTCGTACCGGCGCTTTGCAAAAATGGATCAAACGTGCAATAATATGCTCGGTCTGATCTCCATGTGCAAAGCAATCTGAACACGAAGGAATCTCAGAAACCCGAATGCATATATTTCCCGAGCGATCGAAATCTCTGCTCACCAATCCTAGCATTACTCGTCTAACCCATCACTGCGAGAGAGAGAGAGAAAAATACATTTGCAACAATTTTTAATAAACGCAGACCATCTAACATAATTAAATGCACCTATATTTTTTTTTCTTCTTCCTAAAGGTTGCACATACCTTTATCCGGCCAAAACACAATCCTGGAGCGATTATTTTTTTTTAAATCCACATAGCTCTCTCGTTTTCTTGCAGATTGCAGCAGCGAGTCACGACATCACACTTTCGCCCTCCCCACCGAGTCTGCCAATGAAACAATCCAGTTATTTAGATACTCTCCGGTTGTTAATGTGGTGCTGGGAGCTTGAGAGCGGTGCAATGGGAGCAGCGGTTCTTCCTCCCCCCCTCCCCACCACCACCACCACCACCCCTCGGCAGATGGCTGGATCTGATCAGTTTTTGGATGCTTTCATGCCAGGCGGAGGAATACAGACTGTGTGGGACATATACACAATGCAGTAATCTGGGACAAGGCACAGCAGCAGCACATGGCTGGTTAAGGGTTCCTGCATTAATGCTGCATTGTGCTTCACCGATTAAAAAAAAATGTTACGTTTAACACATCTGTAACAATGGCTTTCCATCTAATCAATTTTAAAATAGAATCCAATCCATTCCCCTCCCCCCAAAAAAATTTTTTTAAGCAACTCGTGAAATATTATTTATGCTTATAAATGTCTGGGTAATTAGTATAATGCATAACAGAAAATAAGTCATCTAGTATTACAGTCGCACCCCAACCCCTTTGGTGCCATCCTTGCTTAGTATCAAAAGATTTGTTGGTTTGTATCGCCCTCCATGTTATTTATCCAGTTCTCCAACATTCGTTTACCGAGCTGGCTTTTTTAATGAGTGCCAATTCCTCATTATGCATAATGGCGATGCAAGCATAATTATAGTACTTTCAAAAAAAAGTCTCCTCTCCCTAAAGCACCGACTCTTGTTGGTGTACGTCTCATAAGGGCCCACAGGCGTCTGGCACTTCACCCAAGTGGCCATTCTTTATCGACGAGCCTGCATAGCAAGGGTCTACATGCTGTTCAACTGTGGAGAGCATCACAAACTCGATCATCCCTCACCGGACATCCGCACATACCCAATTCTAACAGCAGTCACAGGATCAGAAGCAAGATCCTTGGATGATTTTCCCCTGTATTGTCCAGGGCGCCAAGATGAACAACAACTTGTATTTATATAGCGCCTTTAACATAGTAAAACGTCCCAAGGCGCTTCACAGGAGTACTGTAAGACAAAAAATCTGACACCGAGCCACATAAGGAGAAATTAGGACAGATGACCAAAAGCTTGGTCAAAGAGGTAGGTTTTAAGGAGCATCTTAAAGGAGGAGAGAGAGGCGGAGCGGTTTAGGCAGGGAATTCCAGAGCTCAGGGCCCAGGCAACAGAAGGCACGGCCACCGATGGTTGAGTGATTATAATCGGGGATGCTCAAGAGGGCAGAATTGGAGGAGCGCAGATATCTCGGGGGATTGTGGGACTGGAGGAGGTGAGAGATAGGGTGGGGGGGGGCGAGGCCATGGAGGGACTTGAAAACAAGGATGAGAATTTTGAAATCGAGGCGCTGCTTAACCGGGAGCCAATGGAGGTATAGAAACATAGAAGATAGGAGCAGGAGTAGGCCATTCGGCCCCTCGAGCCTGCTCCGCCATTTAATGAGATCATGGCTGATCATCCAAATTCAGTACCCTGTCCCTGCTTTCTCCCCATATCCCTTGATCCCTTTAGCCTTAAGAAATATATCTATCTCCTTCTTGAATATATTTAATGAATTGGCCTCAACTGTCTTCTGTGGTAGAGAATTCCACAGGTTCACCACTCACTGGGTGAAGAAATTCCTCCTCATCTCAGTCCTAAATGGCTTACCCCTTATCCTTAGACTGTGACCCCTGGTTCTGGACTCCCCCGCCATCGGGAACATCCTTCCTGCATCTAGTCTGTCTAGTCCTGTTAGAATTTTATAAGTTTCAATGAGATCCCCTCTCATTCTTCTAAACTCTAGCGAATATAAGCCTAATCGACCCAATCTCTCTTCATACGTCATTCCTGCCATCCCAGGTATCAGTCTGGTGAATCTTCGCTGCACTCCCTCCATGGCAAGAACATCCTTCCTCAGATAAGGCGACCAAAACTGCACACAATACTCAAGGTGTGGTCTCACCAAGGCCTTGTACAACTGCAGCAAGACATCCTTGCTCCTGTACTCGAATCCTAGGTCAGCGAGCACAGGGGGTGATGGGCGAACGGGACTCGGTGCGAGTTAGGACACGGGGCAGCAGGGTTTTGGATGACCTCAAGTTTACGTAGAGTAGAACATGGGACGCCAGCCAGGAGTACGTTGGAATAGTCAAGTCTAGAGGTAACAAAGGCATGGATGAGTGTTTCAGCAGTGGATGAGCTGAGGCAAAGGCGGAGACGGGCGATGAACTGTGCCACAGAAACTACTGCCCCCGCTGCTTCAGCTGGCTCAGACCAGATTCTCATCTCAAATTTTGTCTGATAAAATTTTTATTAGATCACCAGCAGAAACCTTAACAAAACCATACCTGTCAATATAACAATCGCTATAGTTCTGAAAATATTCACTGAATATTAATATTGCAGAGCTTAATGTTAATCAAAAGATACCTCTGAATGCATCATCTCAGAAGACACCCGGTAGCACAGGTGGTAGACAGCCTCTTACAAGTCGTATGTTCATAGTTTTAAGGGCTGCTCATAACTCTCATACTAGTTCTGTCAGGCCGCACTCAGACTGCCAGGCAGAAGTGCGTCAACGCAGGAGGCTACACCACATAACTATAGAAGTTTACAGCACAGAAGGAGACTATTTGACCCATCTTCACTGTTCTGTGCCGACTCTTTGTTTGAATTATCGAAAACATCAAATTAAGCGATTTATGTATGGAGCTCTTCCGTCAGCCTAATGGGTAAAGGCACCAGGCGTTATAGCACTAAACCATCCAGACCAGGAGATCCCAGTTTGGATTCTCCCAGTCAGTTAATTTCAATCCGGGCAGCAGTTGCCAGCTGTGGTTCAGTTGGTAGCACCCTCGCCTTTGAGTCAGATGGTTGGGGGTTCAAGTCCCACTCCAGAAACTTCAGCACAAAAATCTAAATTGACACTCCAGCTGAGGGAGCACTGCACTGTCGGAGGGGCAATACTGAGGGAGTGCCGCACTGTCGGAGGGGCAGTACTGAGGGAGTGCCGCACTGTCGGAGGGGCGGTACTGAGGGAGCGCCACACTGTCGGAGGGGCAGTCCTGAGGGAGTGCTGCACTGTCAGTGGTGCTGTCTTTTGGATGAGACATTAAACCGAGGCCCCGTCTGCCCTCTCAAGTGGACGTAAAAGATCCCACGGCCACTATTTCAGAGCAGGGGAGTTATCCCAGTGCCATGGGCCAATATCTATCCCTCAATCAACATCACTAAAACAGATTATCTGGTCATCATCACATTGCTGTTTGTGGGAGCTTGCTGTGCGTGCAAATTGGCTTCTGTGTTTCCTACATTACAACAGTGACTACACTTCAAAAATTACTTCATTGGCTGTAATGCGCTTTGGGATGTTCAGTGGTCGTGAAAAGCGCTGTAGAAATGCAAGTCTTTCATTTGTTTTTTGGCGAAACTACTTTTGGCCTCCCAGCTCCTGACCTGGGAATGGAAAAGAGTATCCAGGGGTTCATAAAGTCATAACGGCACAGAAGGAGGCCATTCAGCCCATCGAGTCTATGCCAGCTCTCTGTAGAGCAATCCAGTCAGTCCCATTCCCCCGCTCTATCTCCGTAGCCCTGCAAGTTTATTTCCCTCCAGTGCCTATCCAGTCTCCCCTTGAAAACATTGAGTGTCTCCGCTTCCACCACTTCCGTCGGCAGCGAGTTCCAGGTCCTCACCACTCACTGCGTAAAAAAGTTTTCCCTCACATCCCCCCTGTATCTCTTGCCCAAAACCTTAAATCTGTGTCCCCTAGTCCTTGTACCATCAACTAGTGGGAACAGCCTTTCCCCGTCTAGCCTATCCAAACCTGTCATAATCCTGTACATCTCTCTCAAATCACCCCTCAACCTCCTTTGCTCTAATGAAAACAAATCCAGCTTCTCCAACCTGTCCTTGTAGCTAAGATCCCCATCCCCGGAACCATTCTGGTAAATCTCCTCTGCACCCTCTCAAGGGCTTTCACATCCTTCCTGAAGTGTGGTGACCAGGACTGGACGCAATACTCCAGTTGCGGCCTACAGTTGTGGTGGAGAGGTTGGAGGTTCAAGATGAGACGAGAAGCCTTTTCTTGTACCCTGTCCAGGAGTGAGAGAAATGAGTTTCAAAGCCCTCCTCACATATAGGAACAGGATTAAAGTCTTGGGCAGAATTGGACTGTACGATGACTTGAGAGTTTTTAAATTGAGGTTTAAAGCCAGCCTCCAGTTGACAAGGTCTTTCCACGAATTGCGTAACTTTTCCACCATGACTGTCAGTCACAGCCTCTGAATGAGAACATGTTTAGCTCCTGCTCGCTACCCAGTGACCCCTGCTGGGAAGTGCGTGTGTGTGTGGAAATCAGACATTGAGTCGATGCCTGGCTGCTGTCAAGAAAGCAAATGGTATGTCAGGTTATATAAAAGATGAATAAAGCGTAGACTGAAGGAGGTTTACCTGCCGCTATCTTGTGCATTGGTCAGGCTCCACTTGGGAGTACTGTGCGCAGTTTTACAGCCCTCCCTGCAGCATGGATGTAGCCGAGCCAGAAAAAGGTACAGAGAAGAGCTACTAGGATGATTAGGGAAGTGGAGAACTCACTGGAAAAGAGAAGATTGAGAAATGCAATGATTGCTGCTTTTAGGATTCTAAAGGGGCTGGATAATGTCGACCATGTCAAGCTGTTTCACCTTGTCCAGAACAGTAGATCCAGTGGGCACGGCCTGAGCTTGAAGGGGAGTAAATTCAAAACTAGTCTGCGGAAACAGTCAGTGAGCGAGTGGACGGACTCCCTAGGGTGACGGTGGAAGCAGTTAGTATTGATTCATTCAAATACAAATGAGATAGGTTTCTTTCAGAAAATAACATCTTAGGATACAGTATGTGAGTAATTTAAGACGCGACATGTGGTGAGTGTAACGTGCTTGGGAGGAAAAAGCTGACTTTGGACCTGTGGTTCCCAAAGCTCTCCACCACTGGGGGTTTCCCTCGCCTCATGTCTGGGTCTGTTGTCGACTCATTGATAGAGACTGGTTGCAACAACTCCATTATCGTTGTATCATGCGATTGCCAGGATGGTAGAAGGCGAACCAGATGGACCTGGGTCTTTCTACGTCTAGCAATTCCTATGTTCCTAGGATAGACTCAGAACTGAGACTGACGAGAAGACTGAAAGAAATATGATTCAGTATCCAAATTCATCAGGCTCAGGACTGTAGAAGGTCAATCAGGGCTATTTGATTCTGTACAGGATAGCAGAACAAGGGATACAAGTACAAGGTGAAAAGGATAGATGCAGGTAGGATGCAAGAAAACATTACTTCACCAAGAGGGTGGTCAGTTTTCGGAATAGCTTACTAAGGGAGGTGGTAGGGCAAGTAGATTGAAATCCCTTCAAGTCCAAATTAAACAGGTATCATAAACAGAAGCACATCATTGGTTACAATTACTTGGACAAGTGGAAGGGAGACTAGATGGTCCTACGATTCTTTTCCAGCTCGATATTTTCTCAGTTTCTATCAGTAAGAGCAGAATCCGTTTGGCTGTGATCCCCCTGCAAAGCACATCCCTGCTGACACTCATTGTCTAGGCCTCCAAATGAAAAATGGGCACAGAGGGCTACCAGTGCCAATGGAACTATATCCCAGCAAGAATCAGTGCCGTCAGCAGAGGTGAGGAGAAAAATGGAAAAAGCTACAGGCAAGTCATCGCATATCCGCTGATCATGAGAGCAGCACTGACAGGAGTTACGGAGAAGCGTGCGGCCCCGATCATCCCAGCAAGAAACTGCAGATTACTTTCACAACACAATTTAAAAAGTTTAACTGGTGCCAGACTTGCCCACTTTATACATGAGGGCAAACTTGTTAATTTACACAGTGCTATGTTGCAGTGATATGTGCTATGTGGAGAATCAAACGCCTGTGTGGCACAACACTTAGATGAAGCAACAGCAATACACTCTGAAAGCCTTGAATCAGCTCCTATAATAGGTTCATTTGCACACCCATTGATAGTAAGAAAAATCTCTGTTGAATGCACTAATCTCCTGAAGATAAGATAAATCTTTTCTTTAAATATCAAAATAATGTTGCCATAAAATATGTTTGTTGTTAGCTGCCAAGGAGAGAGAGACAAGCACAAGCTATGCTGACAGGAATATTCATAAACAGAAGTAATATTTAGCAGCTGCACTGAAATCTGTAAAATTTAAAGCATTGGGGCCTTGGGACACAAGCTTTTAACCTAATTTTCAAAGTATATATATGTATGTTGTAATATTCCTATTAATAAAATGTAATTCAATTTTATTTTATTTTTTCTCCTGAAGATGCAGGCTTATGCTGGTATACTGTTCCACCGACGCTGGACACCCTGCAGTACTTCATGTCAGCTGCGGCTCAGTGGGTAGCACACTCGCCTTTGAGTCAGAATGGTTGTGGGTTCAAGGCCCACTCCAAGGACTTGAGCACATAAAGCTAGGCTGACACTCCCAGTGCAGTGCTGAGGGAGTGCCGCACTGTCAGAGGGGCCGTCTTTCGGACGAGATGTTAAACTGAGGCCCCGTCTGTCCTCTCAGGTGGATGTAAAAGATCCCATGGCACTATTTCGAAGAAGAGCAGGGGAGTTCTCCCCGGTGTCCTGGGGCCAATATTTATCCCTCAACCAACATCACTAAAACAGATGATCTGGTTATTATCACATTGCTGTTTGTGGGATCTTGCTGTGCGCAAATTGGCTGCTGCGTTTCCCACATTACAACAGTGACCACACTCCAAAAGTACTTCATTGGCTGTAAAGCGCTTTGAGACGTCCGGTGGTCGTGAAAGGTGCTGTAGAAATGCAAGTCTTTCTTTCTTTCGCATTCTTTACCTGTGACCCTCGACAGTGAATGTTGTTTGGTTATTCTGTCATGGGATTCGTCACAGCCAAACCTGATCCTGCTCTCACCCAGTGTACACACGCCGGCCGAAAAAGAGCTATCCAGCCTAATCCCACTTTCCAGCTCTTGGTCCGTGGTCCTGTAGGTTACGGCACTTCAAGTGCAGATCCAGGTAATTTTTAAATGCGATGAGGATTTCTGCCTCTACCACCCTTTCAGGCAGTGAGTTCCAGACCCCCACCACCCTCTGGGTGAAGAAAGTTCTCCTCAACTCCCCTCTAATCCTTCAACCAATTACTTTAAATCTATGCCCCCTAGTTACTGGCCTCTCTGCTAAGGGAAATAGGTCCTTCCTATCCACTCTATCTAGGGCCCTCATAATTTTATACATCAACTTAAAACTTTAAACAAAACACAACTCCCCTTTAAGGAGAAATGTAACATACCTTTTCTTCTGGACTGTATAACAGTAAAAAGGTTGTCATCATTAGGAGTAAAAAAATAAATAAAACTCAACAATCTTTCATCCACTGCGTTCCCAATCTCAGTCGTGCCACCGTGGTGTCACTGTGTGCAGGCCAGACATTTCTAGACATGGAGGGAGGGCAAAATGGAGAGCCAATTACTGCAGGCTGTTCTCACACACCTCCCAGCAGTTGTAACACTGGGAAGCAAGGGATCTGGCTGCCCAACCACGCTCTCAGCTAGAAACCTCAGAAATAAGAATTGGAGTAAAACACCTTTAAAAAAAGTCAGCCGACATTACATATTACATAGAATATGCAGCACAGAAACAGGCCATTCGGCCGAACTGGTCCGTGCCGGTCCTTATGCTCCACGCAAGCCTCCCGCCCCCCACCCCTCTTCAGCTAACCCCATCAACGTTACCTTCTATTCCTTTCTCCCTCATGTGCTTATCTAGCTTCCTCTTAAATGTGGCTCGCCATTTTTTGTTTTACTTGTTCACCCCAACTGGGACACAGTCGCTCCAGATTTCCTCTACCCTCCCAGGGCCTCCAGTTACTGCTGGAGACCTTTCTTCCCAGCATGTTTTATTTTTGTTGGGACTGATGCATATTTTTGCAAAAATGATCATTTTCTGTGTTTATTCCTCTGACCCTATCTTTGATGCACTGCTCTCGGTTATACTTATTGTACTGACTTTGCTATTTAAGGTGTCAACATGGCTCTGTCTCGAGCACTCTCGCCTGAGTCAGAAGGTTGCGGGTTCAAGGCCTCCTCCAGGACTGGAGCTGATAATCTGAGCTAACACTCCAGAACAGACAGTGTCCTAGGCCCAACCATCTTCAGCTGCTTCATCAATGACCTTCCCTCCATCATAAAGTCAGAAATGGGGATGTTCGCTGATGACTGCACAGTGTTCAGTGCCATTCACAACTCCTCAGATAATGAAGCAGTCCATGCCCGCATGCAACAAGACCTGGACAACGTTCAGGCTTGGGCTGATAAATGGCAGGTAACATTCGCGCCACACAAGTGCCAGGCAATGACTATCTCCAACAAGCGAGAGTCTAACCACCGCCCCTTGACATTCAACGGCATTACCATCGCCGAATCCCCCACCATCAACATCCTGGGGGTCACCATTGACCAGAAACCAAACTGGACCAGCCACATAAATACTGTGGCAGCAAGAGCAGGTCAGAGGCTAGGTATTCAGCGGCGAGTGTCTCACTTCCTGACTCCCCAAAGCCTTTCCACCATCTACAAGGCACAAGTAAGGAGTGTGATGGAATACTCTCCATTTGCCTGGATGAGTGCAGCTCCAACAACACTCAAGAAGCTCAACACCATCCAGGATAATGCAGCCCACTTGATTGGCAACCCATCCACCACCTTAAACATTCACTCCCTCCACCACCAGTGTACCGTGTCTGCAGTGTGTACCATCTACAAGAAGCACTGCAGCAACTCGCCAAGGCTTCTTCAGCAGCACCTCCACGACCTCTTCCACCTAGAAGGACAAGGGCAGCAGGCGCATGGGAACACCACCACCTCCAAGTTCCCCTCCAAGTCACACACCATCCTGACTTGGAAGTATATCGCCATTCCTTCATCGTCGCTGGGTCAAAATCCTGGAACTCCCTCCCTAACAGCACTGTGGGAGCACCTTCACCACACAGACTGCAGCAGTTCAAGAAGGCAGCTCACCACCACCTTCTCAAGGGCAATTAGGGATGGGCAATAAATGCTGGCCTAGCTAGCGACGCCCACATCCCATGAACGAATAAAGAAAAACAGTATACTGAGGGAGCATCTCATTGTTCGAGGTGCCATCCTTTGAGTGAGATGCTAAAGCAAGGTGCAATCTGCCTTTTCAGGTGCGTATTAAAGATCTTGTGGCATTCTTTGAAGAAAGGCGTGGAAGTTCTCCTGGTGTAATAAAAACAGAAAATGCTGGAAACACTCAGCAGGTCAGGCAGCATCCGTGGAGAGAGAAACAGAGTTAACGTTTCAGCTCGATGACCTTCCGTCAGAACTGGAAAAAGTTTTAAGCTAGTGCAGAGCCAGGGAAAGGGGTCACGGGAGGAAAGAACACAAGGGAAGGTCTGTGATAGGGTGGAAGGCAGGAGTGATTAAATGACAAAAGGTATGATTGTACAAAGCAAAAGGAGATGATAATGGGACAAGCAAAGAAACAAAAGATGGGCCGAGAAGAAGTGTAAATAGGACTTCTTCTTCTTCTTCGATAGGAGAATATATAGGAACAGCAGAATCATCAACAGCTACCGCCTGAAAAAATGGGGGCAGAAGTTATGATCTGAAATTGTTGAACTGGATGTTGAGTCCAGAAAACTGTAAAGTGACGAAGTGAAAGATGAGGTGCTGTTCCTTGAGCTTCGTTGTAACAGTGTAAGAGGCCGAGGACAGCGAGGTCAGAGTGGGAGTGGAGCGGAGATTTAAAGTTCCCCTGGTGTCCTGGCCAATGTTCATTCCCCAACCACGTCCACCAAAGGTCAGATTAACTGGTCTGTCAGATCACTGCTGTCTGTGAGATCTTGCCGCAGGTAAATTAACTGCCACGTTTCCATACACAAACATCAGGCACTGCACCTCCAAAAAGTGAGGCATTTGCACTTTTTATGACTGCAATTATACTACTGACTGCAATGCTGAGTCAGCAGACTGTTTCCAAAGGAGAGCAGGTAGTTCTCCTGGTATCCTGGCCAGCATTCATCCATTACCGCCAAAAGAGATTAACTAGTCATTCATCTTGTTTGCTGCTTGTAGGACTTTGCGGTACGCCAATGGGCTGCTGTATTCCCCTGCACAAGAGTGGCTGCGCTTCAAAAGTAGTTCATTAACTGTAAAGCGCTGCTCATGTGAAGACCACGTTCGAAATACAGCTTCACATCCGATTTGAGTTACACTCCAGCCGCTGAAGACGAGAAGTAATGTGAGGCAGCCTCTTGGGAGGCCTGTCACCTGAGTTATACCACCACTTTTCACACTGATGAACATCATAAAATACTGTTCACCCACATGAAATTGCACTATTGGGGAAGGAACTATTTATGCACTTGTCTGCAAACTTTAAACAACCTATATTGGATTGAAGTAGGGTTTTGCATCTGTACAGAAAACTATTGAAAACGAATCATCGCAGACCACCATAGACACAAATCATGAAGACAAAATGTCATTGCTCACAGATTGCAAACTGTTGGGAAACATAAATTAACTCATCACCCTCGGTTATACTGTCATTACAGGTCCATTCCTGCGCCTCCAACCATTACTAAATTAAAATAAAGCTCTGAGTCAGAAAGTAAAACAAATTCAAAACACAATTTAAAATTTGTATTTTGTTGGAAATTATTTTGTGATGACGCAGATTTTCTTTTCCGTTAGCGAACAACCGAAAAAACACTGAAACTGCCCCGCACAACGACTTCAACTTCGTTGGCAGCAGTCGCGCCTTTTAATTAAACACTTAAAACAAAAATTTAACTTTTTGAAAAATAAATTTACGCAATTTTTAAAGAGGTAACCTAAACTAATTTTGAAGGTTTTTGAATGTTTAAACGATTTGAAAAGTTTTATTTTAACACTTAACATTTATTCTCACCCTTACGCTGGTGAAAGCAGGCCCTACGCCTGCTTTTACCAGGCGTAAGGGTTTGATGGGCATTCGCTGGGCAAATAGCTGAACTCTGTGTCAGCGAAGGACGCGACCGCTGCCAACGACATAAAGTAGTTGCACATGCGCAGTTCCAGCGGTGTTTTTGTTTGTTCTTGCCGGATTTCCCAGATTGGTGAGAGAAAGGTGAGGGAGTGGAAATTTCAGGTGTTGTGAGGTCTGTAATGTGACTTGAAGGTGATATTAGGATGTTGTCAGTTTGTGAGACTTGTATTGTAATCTCACGGAGTGTGTTCAAGGAACGTGAGAAGAGAGAGAGTGTGATTAATTCATCAGAGTGAACTGCTAAAACTTCCAGTACAATTTAACAAGGAAATGTGACTTTAAGGTGATATTAAAATGTTGTCAGATTGTGAGAGCTTCATTGTACTCTAGCCGAGTGTGCTTATCGCTATCAGCTCCTCTGTCTGTTGTGGTGGACGTTACGTTTTCATAATTGGGACCTGACATTTATGCTTCTGCGTAGCTTCCAGTAGCATCTGGTTCGTTGGCAGCCATCACTCCGGCCAGCGAATGTCCATTTCCTGCGGATTCGTACCCTTAGAGAGGGAGCAGAAAAGATTTACGAGAATGATTCCAGGGATGAGGGACTTCAGTTACGTGGATAGACTGGAGAAGCTGGGGTTGTTCTCCTTCGAGCAGAGAAGATTGAGAGGAGATTTGCTGGAGGTGTTCAAAATCACGAGGGGTCTGGACAGAGTAGCTAAGAGAGAAACTGTTCACGTTGGCAGAAGGGTCAAGAACTAGCGGACACAGATTTAAGGCAGGAGAACCAAAGGCGACATGAGGAAAAACTTTTTTTACGCAGCGAGCGCTTAGGATCTGGAATGTACTGCCTGAAAGGGCAGTGGAGGCAGACTCAATCGCGGCTTTCAAAGGAAAAAAATTTGCAGGGCTGCAGGGAAAGGGCGGGGGGGAGCGGGACCAGGAAGAAAAGATCCCACGGCACTATTTCGAAGAAGAGCAGGGGAGTTATCCCCGATGTCCTGGGGCCAATATTTATCCCTCAACCAACATAACAAAAACAGATTATCCGGTCATTATCACATTGCTGTTTGTGGGACCTTGCTGTGCGCAAATTGGCTGCCGCGTTTCCCACATTACAACAGTGACTCCACTTCAAAAAGTACTTCATTGGCTGTAAAGCGCTTCGAGACGTCCGGTGGTCGTGAAAGGCGCTATATAAATGCAAGTCTTTCTTCTTCTTCTTCTTGCAGAGAGCCGGCACGGGCTCGACGGGCCGAATGGCCCTCCTTCCGCGCTGTAACCATTCTATGATTCTATCCGTCAGTGCAAAACTTGACGGATCGCAAGTTGCGGGCGGGTTCTCAACGCACGGGCAAGCCCGGAACCCCGCGGGGCGCTTACGTAATAATCTGTCTTACCAAAATCTAACACCTCTCACTTCTCTGTGTTAAAATTCCTTTGCCAATTATAGTGCAAGTTAATTATTTCGGGTCTTTCATGTACTTTCGTTGCAGTCCGCCCCCCACCCCAAAAAGCAACCTTTAAATGTCCACTTCAAAAATAAAAAAGCTTCGCATAATCGCAGGGGTCTCGCACCTAAAGCTCAATATTTATCCCATTCAACTGTTAAAACATCTGACAAAACTAAAATGGGAGAGAAAAAAGTCTTCAATGAAATCGGTTAAAAGACGGTCGACGGCGCCCTTATTTTTTAAGGACCAATTTCTAAGCATTTTTCCACAGAATGATGAATGTTTTACCTCAGGTTTTTTACTTTTTATACTCAGACATAATATTCTGGTCGCATATAATATGTATTTTTTTCCTTAAATCACCGCCTGTGTTAATTTTAAGCCTCTCTCTCCACTCCACTCGACAACCGCCGGCCATCCGGGGCGCCAAGCGCCTCGCCTCCACCATCTCCCTGAAATGGGGGGAGCAGCACCACCGTTGCTTTGGGTTTCAAGATCCAAATTTGTAATTTGCCCAACCTGACAGGCGTTAAGGGCATGTGATTTACCAATTCAATGCACTGTTCTACTTTTGCCTGATTTGCTTCATTTGGGGGCGATATTTATACGCCTTTGGTTTCAAGAGCGCCCCTAAAGATGGAGTGGTTTGGTCCAGAGGGTGTTGGGACCATCTCCTCCTGGACAGCCCCCCAAAGTTGAGAAAAAGAAAGACTTGCATTTATATAGCGCCTTTCACGACCACCAGACGTCTCAAAGCATTTTACAGCCAATGAAGTATTTTTTGAAGTGGAGTCACTGTTGTAATTGTGGGAAACGCGGCAGCCAATTTGCACACAGCAAGCTCCCACCAACAGCGATGTGATAATGACCAGATAATTTGTTTTTGGTTATGTTGGAATGATAAATATTGGCCCCAGGACACCACTCCCCTGCTTTTCTTCGAAATAGTGGCCGCGGGATCTTTTACGTCCACCTGAAAGAGCAGACGGGTTCCTCAGTTTAACGTCTCATCCAAAAGACGGCATCTCTGACAGTGCAGCACTCCCTCAGCACTACACTGGAGTGTCAGCCTAGATTTATGTGCTCAAAGTCCCTGGAGTGAAACTTGAACCCACAACCTTCATGACTCAGAGGTGAGTGTGCTACCCACTAAGCCACAGCTGACACTGTGATCAACCATTGCCAATTATTGCCTATAGACAGGGCACAATTCCCACTCAGATGTG
This sequence comes from Squalus acanthias, assembly GCA_030390025.1. Classification (NCBI taxonomy): domain Eukaryota; kingdom Metazoa; phylum Chordata; class Chondrichthyes; order Squaliformes; family Squalidae; genus Squalus; species Squalus acanthias. The sequence continues at coordinate 28,218,455 of CM059450.1, read as the reverse complement.
CTCATCCCACTGTATTAAGACCTCTTATTGTATTAAAGGTGCTTTACAGATGCAAGGTGTGATTATTTCAAGTGTCAGTTGCGGCTCAGTGGGGTAGCACTCTCTCTCGCCTCGGACTCCGAAGGTCGTGGGTTCGAGTCCTCGCCCCCAGAGACTTGAGCACAGAAATCTAGGCTGACACTCCAGTGCCAGTGCTGAGGGAGCCCTGCGCTGTCGGAGGCGCTGTCTTTCGGACGAGACGTTATAAACCGAAGCCCCGTCTGCCCTCTCAGGTGGACGTGAACGATCCTACGGCACTATTTCAAAGAAGAACGGGGGAGTTCTCCCTGGGGCCAATATTTATCCTCAATCAACATTCACTAAAACAGACGATCTGGTCATTATCACATTGCAGTTTGTGGGAGCTTGCTGTGCACACATTGGCTGCCACATTTCCTACATTTCAACAGTGACTACACTTCAAAAGTACTTCATAGGCTGTAAAGCGCTTTAGGATATCCGGTGGTCATGAAAGGCGCTATATAAATGAAAGTCTTTCTTTATATTTAGAATCACAGAGTGATACAGCACAGAATTTAACATATTTAAGATGATTAAAGTATTTGACTGGGCAGATAGAGAGAAATGGACCAAGTATAGTGGTCTTGCATGCAAAACTTGTTTTTGTAGAATATTTATTAAAATATTTAGAAACATACAGCACAGAATGAGGCCATTTGGGCCTTCGTTCCTGTGCCGGCTCTTTGAAAGAGCTCTCCCACTTCACTTTCCTTTGGTGTGGGTGTCCAGAACAAGGGGGCATAACCTTAAAATTAGAGCCAGGCCATTCAGGGGTGATGTCAGGAAGCACTTCATCACACAAAGGGTTGTGGAAATCTGGGACTCTCTTCCCCAAAAAGCTGTTGAGGCTGGGGCAGTCAATTGAAAAATTCAAAACTGATATGGATAGATTTTTGTTCGGCAAAGGTATTACGGGATATGGAATCAAGGCGGGTAGATGGAGTTAAGATACACAGATCAGCCATGATCTCATTGAATGGCAGACCAGGCTCGAGGGGCTGAATGGCCTCCTCCTGTTCCTATATAAATATATATATTATATATGAGAGAGAGAGAGAGAGAGAGCTATTGCGGGACCAGGAGCCAGTGTAGCTCAGCAAGGACAGGGTTGAAGACACACAAATTCTCAATTACTGGTCACTCAAGCTGCACGACAGACTGACTTGCCATCTAGTTTTACCCTCACTCTTTAAGAAGACAAAATAAGCCAATGATAAGAAAAGACCATTTGGCCTATCAAAGCTCATCCTTCTAGGACCTAACTTCTCCCATCTTAGCATCCAACAATTATATTTTGAACAACCAGAATGTTTTTGCCTCGACTACCTTGGCACATTATTTCAAACAGTTGCCACTCTGAGTAAAGAGGTTCTTTCTGATATCTTCAGGGGAAACACCTTGCTTCTGAAAGAGCTGTGAAAGATCATCCTTGAAATGGCGCTGCAGGGCACTAGTGTATGAACTTGAAATCTTCAGCTGAAATTCTACTGTCTGCTATTTTAGCACGATTCATTTTTAATGGGCTAACGCCTCCGGTAAAACAGTGGATAAAGGAATTTAAGACAAACATGTAGTATTTGTCCACTATTATCTCACAGCGTAATTTCCAAACCATTGAGGAATCACAACATAAGAACATAAGAAAAATAGGAGCAGAAGTAGGCCATTTGGCCCTTCGAGCCTGCTCCGCCATTCAGTAAGATCATGGCTGATCTTCTACCTCAACTCCACCTTCCTGCACTATCCCTATATCCCTTGGTTCCCTTAGTATCCAAAAATCTATTGATCTTTGTCATGAATATACTCAACGACTGAGCCTCCACAGCCCTCAGGGGTAGAGAATTCTAAAGTTTCAGCACAGAGAACTGGAAGAATGGGTGTAAACTTCATGACCTAGGCAAGCGAGCTGTTGTTTCGGAGCTGAATCAAATATTGTCGCCTAGGAACACAGCTCCTTATTGCTCTTGGCAATGTCATGTGAAGGAAACTTCGGTATCTTGTCAGAGACAGCCATGTGGACACTTTCCCAGTGTGTACTGAGTTCATTGATCTTATCCTGGGAGGGAAGGGCAGTAGAGGGAGCTCGCTAAAGCAACCAAGCACAGCTTCCACTCCTGATCGCTTTTCAACAATCCCATGTTCAAATAGCCAGCTAGCACTCCCTGTGTAGGCTCACACAACAACAACTCGCATTTATATAGCACTTTTAATGTAAAAAATGTTGCAATGAAGAGAAGCATAGAATGATACAGCACAGAAGGAGGCCATTTGGCCCATCGTGCCTGTGCCAGCTCTTTGGTAGAGCTATCCAATTAATCCCACACCCCTGCTCTTTCCCCACAGCCCTTTTTTCTCCTTTAAGTATTTATCCAATTCTCTTTTGAATGTTACAAAGTAGATACTGAGCCTTTGTGAAAGAGTTAGGAGAGGTAACTGAAAACTAGGTTGAAGAGATAGGTTTTGAGAAGGTGAGAAGGTTCTGAAAGGGCAGGGAGAGAGGCAGAAAAGCATTCCAGAGAAGGAGGTCCAGAAAGCAGAGACAACTGAAGGCTCGGCCAGCAGTTGTGAAGTGGAGGGAGAGGGGATGCACATGAGGCTAGACTCAGTGGGCACAGGAGGAGACAAAAGGCCGGAGAAGGTTGCAAAGGTAGGGTGGGCAACACAATGGAAGAATTTGTAGATAAGGACAAGGATTTTAAATTCAATGTTTTAGGAATAGGGAGCCAATGTAGACCGGAATGTGTAAACAGAGAGAGTTAGCATGCAGGTATAGCAAGCAATTATGAAGGCAAATAGCATGTTGGCCTTTATTGCAAGAGGGTTGGAGTACAAGAGTAAGAAGATCTTGCTACAGTTTTACAGGGCTTTGGTGAGACCACACCTGGAGTACTGTGCACAGTTTTGGTCTCCTTATCTAAGGAAGGATATACTTGCCTTGGAGGCGTAGCAACAAAGGTTCATTAGATTGATTCCTGGGATGAGAGGGTTGTCCTGTGAGGAGAGATTGAGTCGATTGGGCCTATACTCTCTGGAGTTTAGAAGAATGAGAGGTGATCTCATTGAAACATATAAGATTCTGAGGGGAATTGACAGGGTAGATGCTGAGAGGTTGTTTCCCCTGGTTGGAGAGTCTAGAACTAGGGGGCACAGTCTCAGGATAAGGGGTCGGCCATTTAGGACTGAGATGAGGAGGAATTTCTTCACTCAGAGGGTGGTGAATCTTTGGAGTTCTCTACCCCAAAGGGCTGTGGATGCTGAATCATTGGGTATATTTAAGGCTGAGATGGATAGATGTTGGGCAGTGAGTGGCTTACCTCCTGACTCCCCAAAGCCTTTCCACCACCTACAAGGCACAGATCAGAAAGTCAAGTCAAGAAGTAGCGACAGCATCCAGGGCAAAGCAGCCCACTTCATTGGCGCCCTGTCCACCAGCTTAAACATCCTTTCCCTCCATCACTGGCACACCGTAGCTGCAATGTGTATTACCTACAGGATGCACTGCAGCAAGTCGACAAGATTTCTTCGGCAGCACCTCCCAAACCCGCAACCTCTTCCACCTAGAAGGACAAGGGCAGCAGGTGCATGGGAACACCACCACCTCCAAGTCCCCCTCCAAGTCACACACCATCCCGACTTGGACGTATATCGCTGTTCCTTTGACGCTAGGAATTCCCTCCCTAACAGCACTGTGGGAGTACCTTCACCGCACGGACTGCAGCGGTTCACGAAGGTGGCTCACCACCACCTTCTCAAGGGCAGCTAGGGATGGGCAATAAATGCTGGCCTTGCCAGCGAGGCCAATATGTCGAGAATAAATTGGAAAAAGAAAGACCGTCAGAATTCATAGCATAGCCTCTCACTAAACTAAAACTAATCTCCTTCAGCCCCCACAACCCCCCGAAATATCTGCGCTCCTCTAATTCTGCCCTCTTGAGCAACCCTGATTATAATCGCTCCACCATTGGTGGCCGTGCCTTCTGTTGCCTGGGCCCTAAGCTCTGGAATTCCCTCCCTAAACCTCTCTGCCTCGCTACCTCTCTCTCCTGACCTGATTGTTTCTCTGCCGAGGTGTGATAAAAGACAGTCAGAAAGATTAACTGTAGTCGTCTGACATTGTACACTGCACAGACATTGTTCTCTGTCTATATATGCTTTGCCGATTCGTATTCCTTCACTTCACCTGACGAAGGGGCAGCAGCTCCGAAAGCTTGTGATTTCAAATAAAACTGTTGGACTATAACCTGGTGTTGTGCGACTTCTCACTCTCCTCCTTCAAGACGTTCCTTAAAACCTACAACTTTGACCATGCTTTTGGTCATCTGGCCTAATTTATCCTGAAGTGGCTCGGTGTCAAATTTTTTTGTCTCCTGTGAAGCGCCTTGGGAGGTTTTACTACGTTAAAGGCGCTATATAAATACAAGTTGTTGTTGTTGTTGATGCACTTTACTTTTTGGAAAAATGGCACTAAAGCCATCACAGGGTTAATCAGGCGATACAGACCAGCTGATTCAACTCCTTTTCCTAATTGCTTACACAAATTCTCAGAAGAGCGTGGACAGATAATGTCAACAAACCTTAAATCAGCATCTGTAGCTGCGAGTGCTTCACGGTATTGCTGAGGAGCGGGATGGCCGAGCACACATGGCTGTGTCGCTCAATTCCCAGACAGGGAACGTGCACAGCGCAAACGCAAAAGAATTACATTTATACGGAACGCAGGCAACGTCTGCGCAATATACACCAGTGAGCACGGGAAGCAATAGCAGAGTCTCTGCTGCTTAGTATTAGCAATAGAACAGAACAGAATCAGCGATATTTACGGCACAGAAGGAGGCCATTCGGCCTGTCGTGTCCGCGCCGTCCGAAAAAGAGCTCTCCAGCCTAATCCCACTTTCCAGCTCTTGGTCCGTAGCCCTGTAGGTTACGGCACTTCAAGTGCATATCCCAAGTACTTTTTAAATGCCTCTACCACCCTTTCATAAGAACATAAGAATTAAGAGCAGGAGTCGGCCATACGGCCCCTCGAGCCTGCTCCTCCATTCAATAAGATCATGGCTGATCTTCGACCTCAACTCCACTTTCCCGCCCGATCCCCATATCCCTTGATTCCCCTAGAGTCCAAAAATCTATCGATCTCAGCCTTGAATATACTCAAAGACTCAGCATCCACAGCCCTCTGGGGCAGAGAATTCCAAAGATTCACCACCCTCTGAGTGAAGAAATTCCTCCTCATCTCAGTCCTAAATGGCCGACCCCTTATCCTGAGACTGTGCCCCCTAGTTCTAGACTCTCCAACCAGGGGAAACAACCTCTCAGCATCTACCCTGTCAATTCCCCTCAGAATCTTATATGTTTCAATGAGATCACCTCTCATTCTTCTAAACTCCAGAGAGTATCGGCCCATTCTGCACAATCTCTCCTCATAGGACAGCCCTCTCATCCCAAGAATCAATCTAGTGAACCTTCGTTGCACCGCCTCCAAGGGAAGTATATCCTTCCTTAGATAAGGAGACCAAAACTGTGCTCAGTACTCCAGGTGTGGTCTCACCAAGGCCCTTTACAATTGTAGCAAGACTTCCTTATCTTGCACGAGGACACCCAAATCTCTCTGAACACCAACATTTGAAAGTTTCTCACCATTTAAAAAATATTCTGTTTTTCTATTCTTCCTACCAAAGTGAATAACCTCACATTTCCCTACATTATACTCCATCTGCCACCTTACTGCCCACTCACTTAGTCTATCTATATCCCTTTGCAGACTCTTTGGGGGAAAAATTGAGTCGCGCCCCCAATAGCGCCCCGAAAAAATTAACACCCCCACGGCCGAAATTGAGTGGATAGCGCCCCAAGAGGGAAGCGAGGTGCCACTGGAAGCGCCCCGCCTCCCTCTTGGGGCGCTGCGAGGGAATATCACGGCGCTACGTGCCACGGTATTGCAGGCCTTTCTCCCCTTCTTAAAGGCGAGGGGTCTTGCGCAGCTCGAGGGATTGGGAGTGCCGGCAAAAGAGCGCGGCACTCAAGAGAAGTGCCGGGCTCAGGGAGCGCAGCCGGCACTCCGCAGGGGGGGGGAGGGGTGCTCAGGAGGCCGGGGACGGCAGCGGAGGCACGTGCTGGCAGGCGGCCAGCAACAAAAATGGCCGCCTGGCACCTCGCCTTTAAATAGCGCCGCCCCAGCCGCAGGTAGGCCCTCCTGACCCCATCGGACATAGCGTCCGGCGGTAAGTCAGGGGGCGCTACCGAAGATTGGCTGCGCACGCCGATGACATCATCTTAGGGCGCTAACAGGAGGCGCAAAGCAACCGAAATTTTCCACCCTTGTGTTCTCCTCACAGCTTTCAGGCAGTGAGTTCCAGACCCCCACCACCCTCTGGGTGAAAAAAGTTCTCAACTCCTCTCTAATCCTTCTACCAATTACTTTAAATTGATGCCCCCTGGTTATTGACCTCTCTGCTAAGGGGAATAGGTCCTTCCTATCCACTCTATCTAGAGCCCTCATAATTTTATATGCCTCAACTAAGTTGAGAAAACTCTTTGTTCACTCCCTCTCTCTGCCCCAAGCTTTTAAAATGCTACAGTCTCAATCTTTCAGGTGTAATACTTACGCTGAGAAAGAGAGAGAAAATGGTAAAAGAGAAAGAAGAGAAAGGGCATAGAGAGGGACAGGGAACAGAGACAGAAAAGAACAGCAGAAGAAGGAAAGGACAAATAGACAGAAAAAAAAAAGGAAAGAGACGGAAGGCCCAGGACAGGGAGAGAGGGAGGAAAAGGTCAGTGTGAGAGCGAAACAGAGAGAGAAGGAAAAAGTACAGGATGGGAAGGACTGAGAAAGAGGGGAGAAGCCAGAGCTAGGGAGTAAGGGAAAGAACAGAGAGAGAGAGAGAGAGCCCGGAAAGGAAAGGACAGGGAGGGAGGGGGAAAGGACAAAGGAAGGGAGGAATAGATGAGAGATCGGAAGAAAGTGAAAGGATAGAAAGATAAAGAAAAATAGAGGGAGAAAGGAAATCCCCAAATCTGAAAAAGTGATAAGTTAGCGTGTTGGGGAGAGACACTCTCAGTACTGGAAAGGAACATAGGAACAGGAGGAGGCCATTCAGCCCCTTGAGCCTGTTACACAGGAACAGGAGGAGGTCATTCAGCCCCTCGAGCCTGTTACACAGGAACAGGAGGAGGCCCATTCAGCCTCCTCGAGCCTGTTACACAGGGACAGGAGGAGGCCATTCAGCCTCCTCGAGCCTGTTACACAGGGACAGGAGGAGGCCATTCAGCCCCTCGAGCCTGTTACACAGGAACAGGAGGAGGCCATTCAGCCCCTCGAGCCTGTTACACAGGAACATGAGGAGGCCATTCAGCCCCCTCAAGCCTGTTACACAGGAACAGTTGGAGGCCATTCAGCCCCTTGAGCCTGTTACACAGGAACAGGAGGAGGCCATTCAGCCCCCTCGAGCCTGTTACACAGGAACAGTTGGAGGCCATTCAGCCCCTTGAGCCTGTTACACAGGAACAGGAGGAGGCCATTCAGCCCCCTCGAGCCTGTTACACAGGAACAGGAGGAGGCCATTCAGCCCCCTCGAGCCTGTTACACAGGAACAGGAGGAGGCCATTCAGCCCCCTCGAGCCTGTTACACAGGAACAGGAGGAGGCCATTCAGCCCTCGAGCCTGTTCCGCCATTCAATGAGATCATGGCTGATCTGCGACCTAACTCCGTATACCCGTCGTTGGCCCATATCCCTTAATACCTTTGGTTAACAAAAAGCTATTAATCTCCAATTTAAAATTAACAATTGACCCAGCATCAATTGACGTTTGTGGAAGAGAGTTCGAAACTTTTACCACCCTTTGTGCGTAGAAGTGTTTCCTAATTTCACTCCTGAAAGGTCTGGCTCTAATTTTTAGACTATGCCCCCAAGTCTTAGAATCCGCAACCAGCAGAAATAGTTTCTCTCTATCTACCCGATCTGTTCCCCTTAATATCCTGAAAACTTCGCTCAGATAACCCCTTAACTTTCTAAATTCTAGGGAATACAACCCTAGTTTGTGTAGTCTCTCCTCGTAATTTAATCCCTGGAGTCTGGGTATCATTCTGGTAAACCTACACTGCACTCCTTCCAAGGCCAATATATCCTTCCTAAGGTGCGGTGCCCAGAACTGCTCACAGTGCTCCAGGTGTGGTCTAACCAGGGCTTTGTATAGCTGCAGCATAACTTCTACCACCCTTTGTATTCTAGTCCTCTAGATAGATAGGCCAGCATTCCATTAGCCTTTTTGATTATTTTCTAGAAAGAAACATAGAAAAATAGGAGCAGGAGTAGGCCATTCGGCCCTTCGAGCCTGCTCCGCCATTCAATATGATCATGGCTGATCCTCTATCTCAATACCATATTCCCGCTCTCACCCCATACCCCTTGATGCCTTTTGTGTCTAGAAATCTATCTCACTCCTTCTTAAATATATTCAGTGACTTGGCATCCACAGCCTTCTGTGGTAGAGAATTCCACAGGTTCACCACCCTCTGAGTGAAGAAATTTCTCCTCATCTCAGTCCTAAATGTCCTACCCCGTATCCTGAGACTGTGACCCCTCGTTCTAGACCCCCCCCAGCCAGGGGAAACATCCTCCCTGCATCCAGTCTGTCTAGCCCGGTCAGAATGTTATACGTTTCAACGGGGACCCGGATTTCTGGGGCCTTGGCTTCACTTCTTCCTGTTGGATTGTCCTCACCAAACATGGCCGCACAGCCAGGAAGGGACATCACCAAAAATTGACACTCCCAGGCTGCACATCTTTCAAAATGGATGTGTGTGTGTGAGTTTCTGCAAATTGCAGAGACTGTGAGTGTTTCTGTAAATTGCAGAGTCTGTGAGTGTTTCTGTATGTGCGTGGGTGTCTGTGTTTCTGAACCCGTTCATGGCATTTTAGGGAAAGTAAGCAAGCTAGAAACCTGAAACAATAAATAAAACGCTGAACATGTTCTGATGAAAGGTCGCCACCTGAACCATTAACCTCGCTTTCTCTTTCAGACGTCGACTAACCCGCTGTGCACTTCCAGTATTGCTTACGTTTAAGACTAGTGAGTGACACATGTGTTCTGAAGCTCACTGCTGCATCCAGATCTTGCTGGCTGGGCAGACAGCAACTCAACCGGCGTGTGTTTGTCTGCGGTGAAGCCCTACCACGTGGGGCAGGTCTGTCGGTGGCGTCAGAAAGGATTACCATTTCTCTCTTTTGTTCGTCTCTTCTTCTGTAGGCGTTGATGCCCTGGGGTAGGCTCGGACGAAGGTCCGGTACCTTGCTGAAGTGTCCCAGACGGTGAATGTTCTCAGCCTATTCCACCGTAGATGGCCATGATGTGGAGATGCCGGTGTTGGACTGGGGTGGACAAATGTAAGAAGTCGCACAACACCAGGTTATAGTCCAACAGCTTTATTTGAAATCACAAGCTTTCGGAGCGCTGCTCCTTCGTCAGGTGAAGTGAAGAGATGCATATAGGCACAGCATATATAGACAGAGATGCGGCCGGACCTGCTGTGATTTCCAACAAAAAAAAGTTTTTTGTTTTCCATCCAGACCCCAGCATCTGCCACATTTGACCCCTTGTGACCCCACCTCATTGTCTTTGATGTAATGTTTTCCTGACTGACCTGTTTGGACACCATCCACACCTTTGATTACTGTGATTATCTCTGCCGAGGTGTGATAAAGGGCAGTTAGAAAGATTAACTGTAGTCATCTGGCAGTGTTCTCTGACTATATATGCTGTGCCGATATGCATCTCTTCACTTCACCTGACGAAGGAGCAGCGCTCCGAAAGCTTGTGATTTCAAATAAAGCTGTTGGACTATAACCTGGTGTTGTGCGACTTCTTACCGTAGATGGCATCAGAGCCGAAGCTGAGCAGGTGACCCTCGCCCGATGTCCGCGTACCTTCCAGCAGGATAGTGCTTACGAGCATGAAGTCCGGCTGATTTTCCCCTCCTTAGCCCAGGTAAAGCTCGGGCCAATTGCAGCACCTCTCTTGCTAACTTAGCACAGACAGACCAAGCATGAAATCTGGCTCCCTCTGGTTGGCATGGCTTAGTGCCACTGCACCCAATGGCACCTCTCACCTACTAGGCCGTGAAACACGTGCTGCCAATTTGTCTCCATCCAACAACAACGTACACGGCTTTAAAGGGGTGAGATGTCCGAAAGTGAATCACGGAGGTGGAAAACAACATGGGCAACGAAGAAATGAAGAGGAATAGGAGTGGTGACCGAAAGCAGGATTCACAAAGTAAGTTTTTGAGGCGGGTTCGAAAGGAGGCAGGAGGTTGAGGTCGAATGTTCCAGTGCGAGGGGCCGAAATGGCTGAAGAGTCTACAGCCAAGAGGGAAGTGAAGGGAGAGGAGCCCAGAACCAGAAGGGCAGAGGGTGTGAAGCCATCAGGATGTAAATGCTGCTGTCCAAAGGTAGAACCTGGCAGTAGCCCAGCACTGCATAAGAGCAGTGACAGCCCTAATGTCACGGTCCTGAAGTTTAAAGATTGTTGTATTTATTTTGGCTCAAGGGGGCTGGAACACAACAACAACAACAACTTGTATTTATATAGCGCCTTTAACGTAGTAAAACGTCACAAGGCGCTGCACAGGAGTATTTTAAGACAAAAAAAATTTGACACCGATCCACATAAGGATAAATTAGGGCAGGTGACCAAAAGCTTGGTTTTAAGGAGCGTCTTAAAGGAGGAAAGAGAGGTAGCGAGGCGGAGAGGTTTAGGGAAGGAATTCCAGAGCTTCGGGCCCAGGCTACAGAAGGCACGGCCACCAATGGTGGAGCGATTATAATCAGGGATCCTCAAGAGGCCAGAATTAGAGGAGCGCAGATATCTCGGGGGGGTTGTGGGGCTGGAGGAGATTACAGAGATAGGGAGAGGGCGAGGCCATGGAGGGATTTGAAAACAAGGATGAGAATTTTGAAATCGAGCCGCTGCTTAACCGGGAGCCAATGTAGGTCAGCGAGCACAGGGGGTGATGGGTGAACGGGACTTGGTGTGGGTTAGGACACGGGCAGCCGAGTTTTAGATGACCTCAAGTTTACGTAGGGTGGAATGTGGGAGGCCGGCCAGCAGTGCGTTGGAACAGTCAAGTCTAGAGGGGAGGAAGTGATGCTTCAGTTGTACAGAGCCTTGGTCAGACCTCGTCTGGAGTCACTGCGTTCAGTTCTGGGCACCGCACCTCAGGAAGGATATACTGGCCTTGGAGGGGGTGCAGCGCAGAGTCACCAGAAAACCAAGGGCTTAGAAGGTTAACTTATGAAGGCGGGTTGGATAAATTTAGCACATATTTCCTTGAGTATAGGAGATTGAGGGGTGATCTAATCGAGGTGTTTAAAATGTTACAAGGATTCGATAGGGTAGGTGTGGAGAAACTTTTTACTCTGGTGGAGGAATCAAGAACAAAAGGGGATTAATCTTAAAATGATAGCTGGGCCATTTAGGATTGAAATCAGGAATCATTTTTCACACAAAGGGTGGTAGAAATTTGGAACTCTCTTCCCCAAAAGGCTGTGGATGCTGGGGGTCAATTGGAGCTTTCAAGACTGAGATGGATAGATTTTTGTTGGGTAAGGGCATCAAGGGATTTGGAGCAAAGGCAGGAAAATGGAGCTGAGGTACAGATCAGCCGTGATCTAACTGAATGGCAGAGCGGGGCTGAATGGCCTCCTCCTGTTCCTATGTTTAACAAAGATTAGAATCCGCTCATCTATGTCATAAAGAGCTTTCGTCAGTTCTTGTAACATTTTGGCTTCAATATCAATCCTGCAACAATTTAGTTTTGGTTGTGTAGAGGGAGCTTTACTCTGTATCTAACCCGTGCTGTACCTGTCCTGGGAGTGTTTGATGGGACAGTGTAGAGGGAGCTTTACTCTGTATCTAACCCGTGCTGTACCTGTCCTGGGAGTGTTTGATGGGACAGTGTAGAGGGAGCTTTACTCTGTATCTAACCCGTGCTGTACCTGCCCTGGGAGTGTTTGATGGGGCAGTGTAGAGGGAGCTTTACTCTGTATCTAACCCCGTGCTGTACCTGCCCTGGGAGTGTTTGATGGGACAGTGTAGAGGGAGCTTTACTCTGTATATAACCCGTGCTGTACCTGTCCTGGGAGTGTTTGATGGGACAGTGTAGAGGGAGCTTTACTCTGTATATAACCCGTGCTGTACCTGCCCTGGGAGTGTTTGATGGGGCAGTGTAGAGGGAGCTTTACTCTGTATCTAACCCGTGCTGTACCTGCCCTGGGAGTGTTTGATGGGACAGTGAGAGGGAGCTTTACTCTGTATCTAACCCGTGCTGTACCTGCCCTGGGAGTGTTTGATGGGACAGTGTAGAGGGAGCTTTACTCTGTATCTAACCCGTGCTGTACCTGCCCTGGGAGTGTTTGATGGGACAGTGTAGAGGGAGCTTTACTCTGTATCTAACCCGTGCTGTACCTGACCCTGGAGTACTTGCCGCTAAGACTGAGTGCCTGAAATGAAAATGTGACATCCCTCAGCTGGATGAGCACAAAATTCACACCAACAAAAAAAAATCTCTCAAACTTACAGAGTTGAACAAGCAAAGACCAACTATAAGCAAAAGGGAGAATGCTACCAGAGCAGGGTGGGTGACGGCGATACGAACTGATCTTTGTACAACAGGACCCTTTCTGCCCCCACCACAATTCCTGTTTCCAATTTACATTCTCTTCCCAGGAGGGAACATTCAGACAAGAATTCCACCCAAATGACCCGTTTCCTGTTTACCAAAAGATGTTTAGATCTGCTGGCTTCAAAAAAAAAACTGGTGGAGAAATCATACAACATATTTTAAAAGTAACAGATGCTCTTAGCTTTTGTTCTGAATATTGGTTCTTTTATCTCACTGTTGTCATTCGTTTATTAACCTTTATAATATTTCAGAGAGGTTTGTCGGACTTTTGTTGGAATTCAGTCAACCTAAAACGATGTCAATCGTTTAAATTCTGATAAAAATTAACTTGTTACTGGTGATAAAAATGGCAATTTATTCCATATTTAATGCACACAATTCAACCATTAATCCCACAGAATCCCAATAAACCAAACTCCTTCTCATTTACTCCCATGTTTTGTCATCCCAATCGACCTTCCCATTTATTCCCATTATATGGAGAAACAATGGGCCAAACAGCTTTCCATTCGGTTCTTCCGTGTGGAATCATAATGGACGGGAGGAAAATTGAGTGAAAGAAATACAGTAAGCTTGCGAAAGAAAAATTGAACTATTAAAAAAAAAAGATGCTATTTAAATTCTGAGACTCAATAGGTACGGACTGAGGAAGGACTAATGCTGATGTCCCGTATTTTTGGGTTGAGAGTAACGGGGAGGCTAACAGCGCTCACCGTTATTAGGGAGTAAATCGGACAGCAACCTCCGGAGTACGCTATACGCAGTTAAACGCGGAAATCTGGAGGTTGCAGACTCAGTTACCCTGCTCCTCCACAGGCTGTTCTCTACTAGTACCTCGCCGATACAATCGGCATTGAAATCAATGTAAGGGTGTGAAGTTGCTGTAGTTACCCACTAAACACGCCAGAAAAAGTTAGGGCTGATGCATGCAGGTGTAAGTGAATTTCTAATGGTGTGATAAGTCATAATTACTGCCAAACAACCTTTCTTGCACTGAAAATTTAATGTTACAAGTGTGGCGTCTCATTCCTTCAGAATTTAATTAGTGTTGGAGATTTAAAAAAAATAAAAGTAAAAATATTTTCTTTTACTTTTTCTGTCTCTTATATCTCTCTCTTGTAATCCCATCTTTCTTTCCCTCTTTATTTCTCATTCTGTACAGGTTCTAAATCTAACTTATACTTCCTGGTTTAGACTCTGCGGGGGAGAAATTCAGTATCGCCCCGTTTGGGGCGCAATTATCGGCCGGGTGCAAAGATTAGCGCCTGGCACTAATTATCGCCTCCGACTGCAAACTTGGGTTTTATCGCCCCTGGAGGTGATTGGAGAGCTAAATCAGGCACTACATGCCTGTCTTAAGGCGCAAAGGCCGAGGAGCGAGGCGCTACCTCAGAGCGCTGGCGAAGCTCATGTGATGTCAGTCAGCAATGGAACACAGACACAATGGCGCCGGCCAGTTCTTAAAGGGGAGGGTTGATCTTGCTCTCCATCCACATCCTGCTCATTGCAGCCTTGAATCTCGGCCTGGAGAGACCTGTACATCAAATCTGCTGGAAAGAACAATGGAGAGGCCCAGGGAAAGAGCTCAGAGTGCAGCCCCCACAGTCTCTTCTAAATCGATACAAGGAAGGGCAAATCAAAATGAACCTGCAAAGTGCTGCTCAGTACCCAAAACTCCTTCACACAGCGTTGAATCTCTCCAGAAGTCTCTCTCGCTCTCTCAGAATGCGTGGTGCAAAAATGTCACCAACAAAAAAAGGCAGGAAGCAGTCGCCCTTAAATAGCGCTCCGCCAGTCCCTTCCTGACTGCAAAATGCTCCCCTCAACCTGTCGTTGCTAGCGGCAGGCGGTAAGGCAGGGGGCGCCACTCAATATCCGGTCTGGGGCGCTACCGGGGCGTTGCGCACTCGACTGACGTCACGATCTGCCGGCGCAGGAGATCGTGGCAGAAGTGTTTAGCGCCGCCGCAAAATGTCTAGTTAATTTCGTGAGCGGCGCAAACATCGCCGCCCACGGGCGCTAGTTGCTTTGCGCCCCATTAGCGCCCTCTTAAGGCGCTAACGGGAGGCGCAAACCAACTGAATTTTTCCCCCTGCGTGCCTCAGTGAGGATTCTTCAATCCGGTTGGTTGAAGAGCCATGTTGTTGTTTTTGCTGCTCACACACGCCACAGATCCCCCGTAGAAGGCGCCGCGCTGGATGAGACGCCCGATGACAACAAGTCTCCCCTCAAAAGCCCGCAAAAAACTCTGTGGGCAGCTGTCAGTGTAGTGAATGGCAAGCGCTGTCCCTTCGCCACTGACCGCAAAATCCGGGCCATTGTTTCCTAACCACTCACCCAATTAGTCGCTCGTGTTGTTTGTTCCGGTCAATTGTTATTAAAAAATTCCATCGCACGCAGTGAGATGCTGTATTGGTTATTTCATGAGCTCAGTATTTGGTCAAATTTTTTTTAATACATTTTCAAGAATTTACATTCAAAGACATTTTTTTTCTGAAGCCACTGTACGATTTGATAGTGCTGATCGCTATCCAGTGAGGCCTGTTACATAACTGCCAGAGTAAGAACAAAGAGATGTTACATTCCAATAATTCCTTAAGTGCTCAGGGAGGAAAAAAAGGAGATATTCATTTCAAAACAAACAGGAACTACATTTCAGATCTGACAAAAAATTTTGTTACGTTATATAACCAAAAAATAAGGTAGAACACTTATCACTTGGAGGGTGCGAGTCTGGGTGGGGTAGAGGAACAAAGGGATCGAGGAGTACAAATACACAAATCACTAAAAGTTGTGGCGCAGATTAGCAAGGCCTTAAAAAAGCAAACCAAGCACTAGGGTTTATTTCTAGAGGGATAGAATTGAAAAGTAGGGAAGTTATGCTAAACCTGTATCGAACCTTGGTTAGACCACACGTGGAGTACTGCGTACAGTTCTGGTCGCCATATTATAAAAAGGATATAGAGGCACTGGAGAGGGTGCAGAGAAGATTTACAAGGATGGTACCAGAAATGCGAGGGTATACATTTCAGGAAAGGATGAACAGGCTGGGTCTCTTTTCTCTTGAAAAAGAGAAGGCTGAGGGGTGACCTAATAGAGGTCTTTAAAATTATGAAAAATTTTGATAAGAGTGGATACGGAGAGAGTGTTTCCACATGTGGGGAAGAGCAAAACTAGAGGCCATCAATATAAGATAGTCACCAAGAAATCCAATAGGGAATTCAGGAGAAACTTCTTTACCCAGAGAGTGGGGAGAATGTGGAACTCGCTACCACAGGGAGTGGTTGAGGCGAATAGTATCGATGCATTTAAGGGGAGGCTGGATAAACACATGAGGGAGAAAGGAATACAGGGTTATGCTGATAGATTTAGATGAGGAAAGACGGGAGGAGGCTCGAGTGGAGCATAAATGCCGGCATGGACTGGTTGGGCCAAATGGCCTGTTTCTGTGCCGTATATCCGATGTAATCCTGTGTAACAGAAAACAGTTTCATTAATTTGTTTGCGGGGGGTTGTGGGGGGGGGGGTCAGGGGAGAGAATTTATAATCTAATCATCACATGGAGAGTTTGCTTGCGTGAATGTCAGGTGAGGATAGGTTTGGGTTGTGATGTCCTCAAAGTTGAATAGCCTGCCTCTACTCACTGTCTGAACTCACACAAGAGGAATGGGCATGTATGCAGGGGTACTAAAGCATTGCAAGGTATTTACAGCACAGAAACCGGTCATTCAGCCCAACTGCTCCGTGCCGGTGTTTCTGCTCCACTCGAGCCTCCTCCCACCCCTCTTCATCTCACCCCATCAACATATCCTTCTATTCCATTTCTCCCTCATGTGTTATCCAGCTTCCCCTTAAATGCATCTGTGCTATTCGCCTCAACCACTCCCTGTGGTAGCGAGTTCCACATTCTCACCACTCTCTGGGTAAAGAAGTTTCTCCTGAATTCCCTATTGGATTTAGGAACATAGGAACAGGAGGAGGCCATTCAGCCCCACGAGCCTGCTCCGCCATTCAGTGAGATCATGGCGGATCTGTGACCTAACTCCATAAACCCGCCTATGGCCCATATCCCTTAATACCTTTGGTTAACAGAAAGCTATCAATCTCCGATTTAAAATTAACAATTGACCCAGCATCAATTGCCGTTTGTGGAAGAGAATCCAAACTTCTGCCACCCTTTGTGGGTAGAAGTGTTTCCTAATTTCACTCCTGTAAGGTCTGGCTCCTTATTCATGATTGGACTCTTCCACAAGTGGAAACACCTTCTCTACGTCTACCCTATCAAACCCATTCATAATTTTAAAGACCTCGATCAGGTCAAGTCTTCTCTTTTCTAAAGAGGCCATTTATTGGTCCCCACCCCCATTTACTGTTCCCCTCCCCTAATTCCCCCATTGACTGGTGCAATCCCACTTCAGTGTCGTAATGAGGGAGTGTTACATTGTTGGAGTTGCTTCCTCCTGTTGGAGCTGTTAGACCATCAAGGCATGTTTGCCAGTACTGGTGTATTTCCACCATCTACAAGGCACAAGTAAGGAGTGTGGTGGAATACTATCCACTTGCCTGGATGAGTGCAGCTCCAACAACACTCTAGAAGCTCGACACCATCCAGGACAAAGCAGCCCACTTGATTGGCACCCCCTCTACCACCTTAAACATTCACTCCCTCCACCACCGGCGCACCGTGGCTGCAGTGTGTACCATCGACAAGATGCACTGCAGCAACTCGCCAAAGCTTCTTCGGCAGCACCTCCCAAACCCACGACCTCTACCACCTAGAAGGACAAGGGCAGCAGGCGCATGGGAACACCACCACCTCCAAGTTCCCCTCCGAGTCACACACCGTCCCGACTTGGAACTTTATCGCCGTTCCTTCATCGTCGCTGGGTCAAAATCCTGGCAAACACTCCCTAACAGCACTGTGGGAGCACCTTCACCGCACGGACTGCAGCGGTTCAAGAAGGCTGCTCACCACCACCTTCTCAAGGGCAATTAGGGATGGGCAATAAATGCTGGCCTTGCCAGTGACGCCCACGTCCCATAAAACGAATTTAGAAGAAGCCTTGGCGAGTTGCTGGAGTCACAGATAGGCCCAGACTGGGTAAGGACGGCAGAGGTTTCCTTCCCTAAAGGGACATCAGTGAACCAGTCGGGTTTTTACAGCAGCTTTGTGGTCACTTCTTATTTCCAGATTGCTTTAAAAACTGAATTCAAATTACCGTGGTGGGTATTTGAACTTGCGCTCTACTGGATTATTACGCCAGGCCTACTGGATTACTAGTCCAGTCACATAACCACGACACTACCGTACC
Organism: Squalus acanthias; assembly: GCA_030390025.1. Taxonomy (NCBI): domain Eukaryota; kingdom Metazoa; phylum Chordata; class Chondrichthyes; order Squaliformes; family Squalidae; genus Squalus; species Squalus acanthias. The sequence continues at coordinate 28,200,403 of CM059450.1, read as the reverse complement.
CCTTTTTTTTAATGTGCCCCCTTTGCAGCAGGGTCAGTGGACAGCGATCTGGAGCAGGCACCTTGTATCAATTTTTCACTCCCTGGCCAAGAGGCCCGTTATCGTACCCCTTGCCCAGATCAGCGGACTCATAAGAACATAAGACGTAGGAGCAGGAGTCGGTCACCTGGCCCCTCAAGCCTGCTCCGCCACTCAACAAGATCATGGCTGATCTGATCTTGGCCTCAACTCCACTTCCCTGCCCGCTCCCCATAACCCTTGACTCCCTTATTGTTCAAATATCTGTCTATCTCCACCTTAAATATATTCAACGACCCAGCCTCCACAGCTCTCTGGGCAAGAGAATTCCAAAGATTCACGACCCTCTGAGAGAAGAAATTCCTCCTCATCTCAGTTCTAAAAGGGCGACCCCTTATTCTGAAACTATGCCCCCGAGTTCTAGATTCCCCCACGAGGGGAAACATCCTCTCTGCATCTACCCTGTCAATCCCCCTTCAGAATCTTATATATATTTCAATAAGATCACCTCTCATTCTTCTAAACTCCAATGAGTATAGGCCCAACCTGCTCAACCTTTCCTCATAAGACAAGCCCTTCATCTCCGGAATCAACCACGTGATGCAGAGAGGATGTTTCCCCTAGTGGGGAAATCTAGAACTCGGGTGCATAGTTTCAGAATAAAGGGTCGCCCTTTTAGAACTGAGATGAGGAGGAATTTCTGCTCTCAGAGGGTCGTGAATCTTTGGAATTCTCTTCCCCAGAGAGCTGTGGAGGCTGGGTCATTAAATACATTTAAGGTGGAGATAGACAGATTTTTGAACAATAAGGGAGTGAAGGGTTATGGGGAGCGGGCAGGGAAGTGGAGTTGAGGCCAAGATCAGATCAGCCATGATCTTATTGAATAGCGGAGCAGGCTCGAGGGGCCAAATGACCTACTCCTGCTCCTACGTCTTATGTTCTTATGTTCTCTGAACTGCCTCCAATGCAAGTATATCCTTCCTTATATACTCAGTATATACTCAGCACAGGCTCAGGACTGAATCTGAAACCTTCTGGGCTGCGTAATTTTGATCCACGCCAGCTGGTGCCTTTACCTGCTGGGCCGTTGTCGGAGCGAAGGAAAAACGCCGGCTCTTTAAAAGGAAAAAAAACCCAAACGGTTTGAGCACAATTTCTAGCGGCCCCAGAAATGAAAGAGTTTGTCCAGTCCCCTGGCCTTGTGATGTTTTAAGATTTGCGACCGCGACTGATTGGCACTGGCATGAGGAAATATTGCAGGCAGTTGGAACTCACTTTAAGGACACTTAATGAAAGTAAAAAGTAATAAATCTAACGTATGTAAACGTTACACGGTGTCTTTGTTTCCAGCCTGTTCCCTGACTGAGCCCCACTAAGTGTGAGGCTGTGAGCCTCAATGAAAATGTTTTCTTGGCATCTTAGTTGTTTAGATATAGGATCCGTTCCATGACTGATACCGTCTGTAGCAGAGATAAGAGCTTCACAAAAAAAAAACCCACACGCTGTGTATTGAACTGTGGCATTCTTAACTTCAACAACTCCCAAAGTAAGGGGGGTGTGGGAAACAGAATTTTTTTTTTACATTTGCCCCCCCCTCCTCCCCCTGATGCCTTCCAGGCTGGTTAACAAAATTGAGGCTCATGGAATAGGTGGGTCAGTGGCAGCTTGGATAAAGAATTGGCTTCAGGACGGAAAACAGCGAGTTGTGGTAAATGGCTGTTTTTCAGACTGGAGGATGGTAGACAGTGGTGTTCCCCTCAAGGGTCAGTGCTGGGGCCACTGCTTTTTTTGATATATATAAATGACCTGGATATTGGAATACAGAGTAGAATTCCTAAATTTGCCGATGACACCAAACTTGGGGGTGTGGCAAACAGCGAGGATGATACCAATCAACTGCAACAGGACATAGAAAGGCTCGCAGAATGGGAAGACAAGTGGCAGATGGAATTTAATACAGAGAAGTGTGAGGTGATGAATTTTGGCAGAAGGGACAGGGAGAGGCAATATACACTTAATGGCACAGTTTTAAAGAATGTGCAGGGACAGAGTGATCTGAGAGTTAATGTGCACAGGTCCCTGAAGGTGGCGGGACATATTGAGAGAGTGGTAAGCAAAGCATATGGGATCTTGGGCTTCATAAATAGAGGTATTGAGCACAAAAGTAGAGAAGTTATGCTGAATCTTTATAAAGCGCTGGTCAGGCCACAAGGAATATTGCGTCCAGTTCTGGTCACCACACCTTAGGAAGGATGTGAAGGCCCTTGAGAGGGTGCAGAGATTTACCAGAATGGTTCCGGGATGGGGGATCTTAGCTACAAGGACAGGTTGGAGAAGCTGGATTTGTTTCCATTACAGCAAAGGAGGTTGAGGGGTGATTTGATAGAGGCGTGCAAGATTATGATGGGTTATGAAAGGCTGTTCCCACTAGTTGATGGTGCAAGGACTAGGGGGACACAGATTTAAGGTTTTGGGCAAGAGATACAGGGGGGACGTGAGGGAAAACTTTTTTACGCAGCGAGTGGTGAGGACCTGGAACTCGCTGCCGACGGAAGTGGTGGAAGCGGAGACACTCAAATGTTTTCAAGGGGAGACTGGATAGGCACTGGAGGGAAATAAACTTGCAGGGCTACGGGGATAGAGCGGGGGAATGGGACTGACTGGATTGCTCTACAGAGAGCCGGCGCGGACTCGATGGGCCGAATGGCCTCCTTCTGTGCCTTTATGACTCTATGACTATTTGTCCCCCTCTCCAACACTATTGTTCCTCTAGCTGAGATCAGCTGCCTTGGCGCTGAACTGAACGTCAAACCTGGGACCTCGGTAGAATGTATGGCTCAGTACCACACACATGAGCCATCAAGGAGCTCCTAAAATATCTTCTATTTAAGTTATTTTTTCCTTTCCCCAACCTCGCTCCAACAAGTGTGGCTGGAAGCACAGTGATCCACCGTGTCGGCGCTCCGAGTAGAGCGCTTGTTTTGGGAGTCTCGTATCGGGCATGCGGACGATGTGACCCGTCCATCAGAGCTGATCGAGCGTGGTCAAAGCTTCGATGCTGGGGATGTTGGCCTGAGCGAGAACACTGACGTTGGTGCGCCTAGCCTGCCAATGGATTTGCAGGATCTTGCGGAGGCAGCGTTGGTAGTACCTCTCCAGTGCTTTGAGCTGCCTGCTGTAAATGGTCCATGTCTCTGAGGCATACAGGAGGGCAGGTATCACTGCTGCTCTGTAGACCATAAGCTTGGTGCCGGGTTTGAGGTCCTGGTCTTCAAACACTCTCTTCCTCAGGCGACCGAAGGCTGCACTGGCACACTGAAGGAGGCAGTTCCAGCACGTGCTGTGACTGCATTCACAGGTCTGACTCCAATGGTGCAGGTCTTGTCGTTTTAGCATCACGCCACAGGAAGACTCACCGGGATAAACGGCAGCTCTCTGTAACACAGGTGGTGACAGCGCTGCTCTGAGAGCAGAAAATGAAAGTGTGACTGAGAGCCTCCGGCTCTGCTGTAACAGCAGAGCACCACCCTGAGGGCCATGTTCGTCAAAGAGAGAATCTTTGCCAGTTTAAAAATGCACAGCGCCGGGACAGTTCCAGTGCCGCTATATTCTTGCAGCATCAAGGTAAATAATATGGAAACCGTGCTAATCAGCAAGGCCGTCCATGACAGTCTCACGGTGGTTTAATTTACCATTGAGTCGGATCGGATGGCATAATGCATTTAGACCACCGACGCAAACCTCCATATTGCTGCAGGACTCATGTTCCCAACCGCAATCAATTCTCCACACGATGAGTTCCAATCTTCGATGGGGTAGGGAGAATGCAACCACAATTTGCATTGATATAGCGCCTTTAACGTGGTAAAACGTCCCAGGGCGCTTCGCAGGAGTGTTGCCAGACACAATCTGACACCGAGCCACTTAAGGAGATATTAGGACAGGTGACCAAAAGCTTGGTCAAAGAGGTCGGTTTTAAGTGCGTCTTAAGAAGAAAGACTTGCATTTATATAGCGCCTTTCACGACCAACGGACGTCCCAAAGCGCTTTACAGCCAATGAAGTACTTTTGAAGTGTGGTCACTGTTGTAATCTGGGAAACGCGGCAGTCAATTTGCGCACAGCAAGCTCCCACAAACAGCGATGTGCTAATGACCGGATCATCTGTTTTTTCAGTGATGTTGGTTGAGGGATAAATATTGGCCCCAGGACAGCGGAGAGAACTCCCCCTGCTCTTCTTCCAATAGTGCCTGTGGGATCTTTTACATCCACCTGAGAGGGCAGACGGGGCCTCGGTTTAACGTCTCATCCAAAAGACGGCCCCTCCGACAGTGCGGCGCTCCCTCAGCACTGCGCTGGAGTGTCAGCCTAGCTTTATGTGCTCAAGTCCCTGGAGTGGGACTTGAACATAAGAACATCAGACCATAAGACGTAGGAGCAGGAGTAGGTCATTCGGCCCCTCGAGCCTGCTCCGCCATTCAATAAGATCATGGCTGATCTGATCTTGGCCTCAACTCCACTTCCCTGCCCGCTCCCCATAACCCTTGACTCCCTTATCATTCAAAAATCTGTCTATCTCCACCTTGAATATATTCAATGACCCAGCCTCCACAGCTCTCTGGGGAAGAGAATTCCAAAGATTCACGACCCTCTGAGAGAAGAAATTCCTCCTCATTTCCCATTTAATAGGGTGCCCCCTTATTCTGAAATTATGCCCCCTAGTTCTAGATTCCCCCACGAGGGGAAACGTCCTCTCTGCATCTACCCTGACAAGCACCTTCAGAATCTTATATTATCGAACCCACAACCTTCTGACTCAGAGGCGAGCGTGCTACCCACTGAGCCACAGCTGACACTAAAGGAGGAAAGAAAGATTTAGGGGAGGACAGCTAAAGGAGGCAAGAAAGGTTTAGGGAAGGAATTCCAGCGTTTAGGGCCTAGACGGCTGAAGGCACGGCCATCAATGGTGGAGTAATGAAAATCAGGAATGCGCAAGAGTCCAGAATTAGAGGAGCGCAGAGATCTCAGAGGGCTGTGGAGCTGGAGGAGATTACAGAGATAGGGAGGGGCGAGGCCATGGAGAGATGTGAAAACAAGGATGCAGAAATGAAGCAGGCGGTTTCCGTACAGGGAGGAAGAGAATATCAGCAACTTTGGACCAAGTTAGCGCACCTCCTTGTCATGCAGGAGAGGACTGGGTTGGCCGTTTCTCTTGGTCCAGGGACTGGTCTACTGTGCAAACAGAAACTAGGTACAAAAATATATATTTGTGATAAGGATTTTTATTTGCACCCATTCTGGACAGTGCGAATAGGTTCAAAAGAGAATTGATGCGTTTTTGGATAGAAGGAAGATGAAGGGATCTGAGCTGAGAAATGTTGGCGATATTAGTGGATGACGTTGAGCATGTTCATAAGAGATCCCTTTGTTAGCCACTTTGACAAACAGCTTATCATCTGCATTAAAATGACAGACAAAAGAATTTCACATGGACTTGTTAAGTGTTCACTCAATAATACTGCAACATTAATAGGTAGGGACAGGCTTGTAGGGCTTAATGGCTTGTTCTTGTTCCCAAGAACCCTTGGGGGCTAAATTCAGTTGATTTGCGCCTCCTTTTAGCGCCCTAACAGGACCCAAATCAACTAGCGCCTGGGTGCGGCGCCGCTAACGCCTCCCGCGAAATTCAGCAGAAGGTTAGCAGCGGCGCTAACGGTTAGCACCGGCTGTAATATTGGGTGTTGTCCCCCGACTGACCGCCGGACGCTATGTCCGCCGGGGTCAGGGGGGCCTACCTGCGGCCGGGGCGGCGCAAGTTAAAGGGGAGGTGGCGGGCGGCCATTTTTGTTGCTGGCCGCCTGCCAGCACCTGCCCCTGTTGCTGTCCCCGGCCCCCGTGAACCCCCCCGCGGGGTGCCAGCTGCTCTCCGTGAGCCTGGCACTCCTCTTGAGTGCCGGGCTCGTTTGCCGGCACTCCCGATCCCTGGTGGCCCAGCTGGGCCCCGGGTCACATTGCACCAGGCCCCTCCCCTTTAATAAGGGGAGGAAGGCCTGCAGTACCGTGGCGTGACGTGCCGCAGCGCCGCGATATTGGCTCGCAGCGCCCCAAGAGGGACGCGGGGCACTTCCAGTAGCACCCCTCCTCCCTCTCGGGGCGCTACCTGGGAAAATCGGCCGCGGGGGCGCTAACTTTTTCGGGCCCAGCGAAGGTAGTGCCCCAATTTTTACCCCCTTATTTTCTTACTTGCTTGTTCTGGGACCCATGGAAATCAATCCCCCAGCCAAAAGGTGACCTCTTCTAGTACCAGGCTTCATCTGGCTGCGAGATCAGCTCTTGGTAATTCTCCCTCCAATTTTCATACCATTTAAGAAAACGTCAAGGGTGCAACAAGACCATTTGACCCATCAAAGCTCATCCCTCTGGTGCTCCGGCCAATGCACCAAAGCACTTTGAATTCCTCTCGGGTCTTGGGTCCCATTATCCCATCTGGTAGATTATTCCAAAATGTTTATCGGTCTTAAAGACATTTTTTTTTTCTCAGATCTGTTCCGAATCTATTTTTTCACTCATTTCAATCTATGTCATCTTGCCCTACCGTCCTGACTCAGCTTGGCGTAATATTCTGGGTTCACCTTATCTGTATCATTTAATATTTTACAACCCACTGTCCATTTTACATCCCTTGTCCTCGACACTCTGTCCTGATAGCCCAGCTAGGATCAGGAACTGCAGAATCTTGCTTGGGAAACATGCCAACTTTTTGTTTATGTCAAGTAAATGCTATTTTTGCTCCAAACCATTCCTTCTTTCAGTTAAATCTGGATTATGAAGTCTTCACTCACAGTGTCTTGGACTAACCAAATACCTAGCAACATCTTAGAAATTAATGAGTGATATACCTCGATGAGAACTGTTCCGTGGTAGAGCTTAAATGGCTAATTTTACCTCAATATTTCTGTGAGAAAATAGGAATTTCTGTCTTTATGTGCTGTCAAGTAGCTAACCTAAAATGGAGGCTGTTCTCTTAACTAGATAGAAAATGGATGACAGCAAAAAAAAAGAGGAAAGGCCTCTTGTTCAGAAACTAGTTAGATAAGAGCTATGCTGATGGCCAAGAGAGCACGTTTGAAATGAAAGAGATGGAGCTTAAATCGTTGAAGAGCAGTCTGGGGGAAATAGGCAAAAGGAAGCCAGCAGTCCCAAGCCATTATTCCTTTGTCTGCCAAGTTACGAAGACTAAAATCATCCCCTACTGCAAATATCTCAAGGGGGTTGGAATACAAAGGGGAGGAAGTTCTGCTTCAGTTGTACGTAGCCTTGGTAAGACCCCGTCTGGCGTGCTACGTTCGATTTTGGGCACCGCACCTCAGGAAGGATATATTAGCTTTGAAAGCGGTGCAAGCGCAGACTCACCAGAATGACACCGGGGCTAAGAGGTTTCAATTATGAGGCTGCATTAACAGGGCTTGTATTCCCTTGAGTACAGAAGATTGAGGGGAGATGAGATCGAGGTGTTTAAAACGTTAAAAAGGGGTTCGCTAGGGTAGATACAGGGATGCTACTTCCTCTGGTGGGGGAATCAGGAACAAGGGGGCATAATCTTAAAATTAGAGCCAGGCCGCTCAGCAGGGAAATCAGGAAGCACTTCTTCACACAAAGGGTGGTAGAAACCTGGAATTCTCTCAAAAGGCTGTGGATGCTGGGACAATTGGAGCTTTCATGGCTGAGATCAATATATTTTTATTAGGCAAGAGATAGGGGGGAAAAAATTCGGTTGCTTTGCGCCTCCCATTGGGCGCAAAGTAACTAGCGCCCGGGCGCGGCGATGTTTGCGCTGCTCGCAAAATTGACCAGACATTTTGCGGCGGCGCTAAACACTACCGCCACGATCTCCTGCGCCCGCAGATCGTGACATCAGTCGAGCGTGCAACGCCCCGGACCAGATACTGAGTGGCGCCCCCTGCCTTTCCGCCTGCTGCTAGCAATGATAGGTTGAGGGGAACGTTTTGCAGTCGGGAAGGGACTGGGGGAGCGCTATTTAAAGGCGGCCGCTTCCTGACTTCTGAGAGAGAGAGACTTCTGGAGAGATTCAACGCTGTGTGAAGGAGTTTTTGGTACTGAGCAGCACTTTGCAGGTTCATTTTGATTTGACCTTCCTTGCATCGATTTAGAAGAGACTGTGGGGGCTGCACTCTGAGCTCTTTCCCTGGGCCTCTCCATTGTTCTTTCCAGCAGATTTGATGTACAGGTCTCTCCAGGCCGAGATTCAAGGCTGCAATGAGCAGGGTGTGGATGGAGAGCAAGATCAACCCTCCCCTTTAAGAACTGGCCGGCGCCAGTGTGTCTGTGTTCCATTGCTGACTGACATCACATGAGCTTTGCCAGCGCTCTGAGGTAGCGCCTCGCTCCTCGGCATTAGCGCCTTAAGAGAGGTGTGTAGCGCCTGATTTAGCGCTCCAATCACCTCCAGGGGCAATAGAAGCCACGTTTGCAGTCGGAAGCGATAATTAGCGCCAGGCGCCAAACTTTGCGCCCGGCCGATAATTGGGATGGGGCAGAGTGGGCCGTGGCCCGGCAGTAGAACACAGTAGAGGCAACTAGGATTGGCTTCAAAGGCGTCATGCACTTAATTACAGAACCAGGTTTGATACTTACTTTATCCCAATTCTGATTCCATTTGCCCAGTAACAGCCTGAAGTCTAATCTGCATCAGACAAAAGCTGTATCATGAGATACTTTACGCATCTGCTATCATAGAATCACACATAGAATCATAGTCATCATAGAATGATACAGCACAGGAGGAGGCCATTTGGCCCATCGTGCCTGTGCCGGCTCTTTGAAAGAGCTCTCCAATTAGTTGTACTCCCCCCTGCTCTTTCCCCATAGCCCTGCACATTTCTCCTTTATGAGTATATATCCTTTTGAAAGTTACTATTGAATCTGCTTCCACCCCCCTCCCCCCCCCCCCCATTTTCAGGCAGCACATTCCAGATCACAACAACTCGCTGAGTTAATAAATGTTGTCCTCATCTTCCCCCTGGATATTTTTTTGCCAATTATCTTGAATCTGTGTCCAGCGGATTTACAGGTTCCTGACAGTGCCGCACGCTCGCTGACGAGGCAGGGCCCTGTGTCAAAGCCGATACCTCCACAGTCAGCTTGTCTGGGGTTTCTCATTCAGGGGCAGAGCCTGCTGTGCTCCGTGTGAATGGGAAGTGTCAGATACTGTTTGTCAGAAGCGCAGGCTTGTGATCGCACACAGTAACCGTTCGTCCTTCCGCTCCATTTGCTTTCCCTGCCAGCCATCAGCCTTTATTATTGTTAGGATTAAGCTGACAACGGCCTCAGGGCAACCATCAGACCTCTGATCGACCCAGACAGTCTTTTTTTTTGTGAAAAGAAAACCCACATCCAGTAATAATTGTGCTTTTAACTCCTTTTCAAAAAAGAAGTCTCCCGTCGTGTCGTGAAGGGGCTGACTCATGGGGTACCACGGCTACCAGTCGCCTCCCAGCATCTCACCAACATAGCCAATCATGGCATGACTTAAGTGTCCCCAGGCTACTGGACTTGAAGGCATCACAACAACAGCAACAACAACTTGTATTTATATAGCGCCTTTAATTAGAGCAGATAACCAAAAGCTTGGTCAAAAAGGAGCGTTTTGAAGGAGGAGAGAGAGGCGGAGAGGTTTAGGGAGGGAATTCCAGAGCTCGGGGCCCGGGCAGCTGAAGGCCAATGGTGGGGTGATGGAAATCGGGGAATGCGCAAGAGGCCAGAATTGGAGGAGCGCAGAGATCTCGGAGGGTTGTGGGGCTGGAGGAGATTACAGAGATAGGGAGGGGGGCGAGGAGGCCACGGAGGGATTTGAAAACGAGGATGAGAATTTTTAAATCGAGGCGTTGCTCAACCGGCAGCCAATGTAGGTCAGGGAGCACAGGGGGGGTGACGGGCGAACGGGACTTGGTGCGAGTTAGGACACGAGGCAGCAGAGTTTTGGATGGCCTCAAGTTTACGTAGGGTAGAGCGTGGGAGGCCGGCCAGGAGTGCTTTGGCATAGTCAAGTCATCACAGATGAGCCGAGTCCCGTCCTCCCCCGATATCCACAGCCACACCCACCATCCAGCAGGGCTCACTGAAGGGCGGTCAGGAAGCACAAACCCTGGCTGATTGTAGTGCCCCCCAACCCACCCGAAAGACAGACTTGCATTTATATAGCGGCAGGGCATCCCAAAAATGTTTTCAACCAATGAAGCACTTTCGAAGTGCAATGTCGATGCGGAAGCCAATTTTTACACAGCAAGCTCCCACAAACAGCAATTAAATAAATGGCCAGATCATCTGTTGAGGTTTTGCTGCGTGAGGAAGCTCTGAAGGCGGCCACCCCTCTGTGCTACTCCACTGCACCGCCACATTGGGTCCGCACTGCAGCACGCCTGGTAGGAAGTGGAGGCAGACGTGGGGCCACAGCTGGCTGGGATTGTCACTCGCCGTGTCAGCCCTGCGGTGAGTGAAAACTTCGGTGCCAGCAGAAAATAAAATTCAGAAAAAAATACGCGGTTGAACGAAGCTTCTTACCCGTCCTTTAAGTTTTCTTCTGTACGCTGCTCAGCGCCCAGCAAGCCTAGAGACCCACTTGCATGAATGGTAAATAGAAGTGGCGTGCGCCGAGTGTAAAGGCCAAAAAAACGATAGGGAAGACGATAATGCATCAGTTTCATACCGTTTGCAAGCTCCCGCCTGAAACAGCTGCCCACCCATATCTCCACCCAACCACTGGCCTGCTGGGAATGCACACTTTTTAAAATTTGTTCCCGGGATGTGGGCGTCGTTGGCCAGGCCGGCATTTATTGCCCATCCCTAATTGCCCTCGAGAAGGTGGTGGTGAGCCGCCTTCTTCAACTGCTGCAGTCCGTGTGGTGAAGGTGCTCCCACAGTGCTGTTAGGGAGGGAGTTCCAGGATTCTGACCCAGCGACGATGAAGGAACGGCCGATATATTTCCAAGTCAGGGCGGTGTGTGTGACTTGGAGGGGAACTTGGAGGTGGTGATGTTCCCATGCACCTGCTGCCCTTGTCCTTCTAGGTGGAAGAGGTCGCAGGTTTGGGAAGGTGCTGCCAAAGAAGCCTTGGCGAGTTGCTGCAGTGAATCTTGTAGATGGTACACACTGCAGCCACGGTGCACCGGTGGTGGAGGGAATGAATGTTTAAGGTGGTGGATGGGGTGCCGATCAAGCGGGCTGCTCTGTCCTGGAGTATCTGTTTTAGCTATGCATAAAAGAGCCAGAAACTTGGGGTTACATCCCCTTTTCTGTGCTGTTACACCCTGTGAATTGGTGCACAAAGAAAGACTTGCATTTTTACAGCGCCTTGCACAACCTCAGGATCTCCCAAAGCGCTTTACAGCCAATGAAGTACTTTTGAAGTGTAGTCGCTGTTGTAATGTAGGAAACGCAGCAGCCGATTTGTGCACAGCAAGCTCCCACAAACAGCAATGTGATAATGACCGGATCATCTGTTTTAGTGATGTCGGTTGAGGGATAAATATTTTTGCCCCAGGACACCGGGGAGAACTCCCCCTGCTCTTCTTCGAAATAGTGGCGGTGGGATCTTTTACGTCCACCTGAGAGAGCAGACGGGGGCCTCGGTTTGGCGTCTCATCCAAAAGACAGCACCTCCGACAGTGCCGCGCTCCCTCAGTACTGCCCCTCCGACAGTGCGGTGCTCCCTCAGTACTGCCCCTCCGACAGTGCGGCACTCCCTCAGTACTGCCCCTCCGACAGTGCGGCGCTCCCTCAGTACTGCCCCTCCGACAGTGCGGCGCTCCCTCAGTACTACCCCTCCGACAGCGCAGCGCTCCCTCAGTACTGCCCCTCCAACAGTGCGGCGCTCCCTCAGTACCGCCCCTCCAACAGTGCGGCGCTCCCTCAGTACCGCCCCTCCGACAGCGCAGCGCTCCCTCAGTACTGCCCCTCCGACAGTGCAGCGCTCGCTCAGTACCGTCCGTCCGACAGTGCGACGCTCCCTCAGTACTGCCCCTCCGACAGTGCAGCGCTCCCTCAGTACTGCCCCTCCGACAGTGCGGCGCTCCCTCAGTACTGCCCCTCCGACAGTGCGGCGCTCCCTCAGTACTACCCCTCCGACAGCGCAGCGCTCCCTCAGTACTGCCCCTCCAACAGTGCGGCGCTCCCTCAGTACTGCCCCTCCGACAGCGCAGCGCTCCCTCAGTACTGCCCCTCCAACAGTGCGGCGCTCCCTCAGTACTGCCCCTCCAACAGTGCGGCGCTCCCTCAGTACCGCCCCTCCGACAGTGCAGCGCTCCCTCAGTACTGCCCCTCCGACAGTGCAGCGCTCGCTCAGTACCGTCCGTCCGACAGTGCGGCGCTCCCTCAGTACTGCCCCTCCGACAGTGCAGCGCTCCCTCAGTACTGCCCTCCAACAGTGCGGCGCTCCCTCAGTACTGCCCCATCGACAGTGCGGCGCTCCCTCAGTCCTGCACTGCAGTGTCGGCCTAGATTAGGTGCTCAAGTCTCTGGAGTGGGACTACGAACCCACGACCATCTGACTCAGAGGCGAGGGTGCTAGCCACTGAGCCACGGTCGACACCGCAACAAGGAGCAGTAACAGCAGGAAATCAGCCCCCAACCTCTGAAAAGAATAGTCTTTTTGTGTAAATCTGCTGTGCTTTTGTCTGGGCTGTTTAGTCTTGTGCCTTTCAAATTGCCTGGTCTTGTTCTGGTCAGTTATGTTTAACAGAACCAGTTCGCAAGAGCCTGGGGAACAGCTGTGTGATCACAGTAACAAAGGCCAGATGGCCTCTGCTGTCAAGGCAAACAATTCCCTCTATCTGCGGAGTTACAAATCAGCAGCAACTCCCTGGGATTCTGCAGCCTGCACCGTCCCCACTGTTTATTTTGTAAAGCCGCCTGAATTTGAAGCCGGCGATCACAGATTAGTGCAACCTCACGCGCCGTGACATCAATGAGAAGTTAAAATAAAAAGGGTCCTCTTGTTACTTCTTTTCCCCGATCCTCTCCTGAAGCCATTCTCGGTCGGGAACGGGTTCCGCAGGATCCTGCGGCCCTGCCTTACCAACGTGGCCATTCTTTGCGTGTGAGTTTAGACAAGTGCTAGCGGGCTAATCGGCAACGGGTGTATCACGGATCTGCCCAATCCTGACTCCACTGCTCATAGAATCGTACCGAAGGAAGTCATTCGGCCCATCGTGCCTGTGCCTGCTGAAAGAGCTATCCAATTATTCCCCTGCTCTTTCCCCATAGCCCTGCAATTACTTCCCCTTTTCAAGTATTTATCCAATTCCCTTCTGAAAGTTACTATTGAATCTGCTTCCACCGCCCTTTCAGGCAGCGCGTTCCAGATCACAACAACTTGCTGCGTTAAAACATTCTCCTCATCTCCCCTCTGGTTCTTTTGCCAATTATCTTAAATCTGTGTCTCTCTGGTTACCAACCCTCCTGCCACTGGAAACAGTTTCTCCTTATTTACTCTTACCAAAACCCCTCGTGTTCGCAAACACACATTTTCCAGCAGGGTTGAATGTCAGAGAAGGTTGACTCGGTTGATTCCGGAGATGACGGGGTTGACTTATGAGGAAAGGTTGAGTAGGTTGGGCCTATACTCATTGGAATACAGAAGAATGAGAGGCGATCTTATCGAAACATATAAGACTGTGAGAGGGCTTGATCGGGTGGATGCGGGGAGGATGTTTCCACTGATGGGTGAGACTAGAACTAGGGGGCATAATCTTAGAATAAGGGGCTGCCGTTTCAAAACTGAGATGAGGAGAAACTTCTTCACTCAGAGGGTAGTGAATCTATGGAATTTGCTACCTCAGAGAGCTGTGGAAGCTGCGACATTAAATAAATTTAAAACGGAGATAGACAGTTTCCTAGCTGATAAGGGAATTAAGGTTATGGGGAGCAGGCAGGGAAGTGGACGTGAGCCTAGGTTCGGACCAGCCATGATCCTATTGAATGGCGGAGCAGGCCCGAAGGGTCGTATGGCCCACTCCTGCTCCCCAAGGGCAATATTTATATGGGGACATTAAAAATATTATTCATCCATTTTTGTTTCATTTTGGGACTGCAGTCATATCGTTAAGTGGCGACATCCCTTATCTGAGGAAGGATGTTCTTGCCATGGAGGGAGTTCAGCGAAGATTCACAAGGCTGATACCTGGGATGGCAGGAATGACATATGAGGAGAGATTGGGTCAATTGGGCTTATACTCGCTGGAGTACAGAAGAATGAGAGGGGATCTCATCGAAACATATAAAATTCTGACAGGTCTGGACAAACTAGATGCAGGAAGAATGTTCCCGATGGTCGGAGAGTCCAGAACCAAGGGTCATAATCTAAGGATAAGGGGTAAGCCATTTAGGACAGAAATGAGGAAGAATTTCTTCACCCAGAGAGTGGTGAACCTGTGGAATTCTCTACCACAGAAGGTAGTTGAGGCCAAGTCATTAAATATATTCAAGAATGAGTTAGATATATTTCTTAAAGCTAAAGGTATCAAGGGATATGGGGAGAAGGCAGGTACAGGGTACTGAGTTTGGATGATCAGCCATGATCTCATCGAATGGCGGAGCAGGCTCGAGGGGCCGAATGGCCTACTCCTGCTCCTATCTTCTATGTTTCTATGTCTATGTTTATCCCACAAAGGGCAATGAGATGAGCGAGCGGTTAATCTGTTTTTTGGTGGAGAAGCAGTCTTGCCCAGGACACCAGGAAAACTCCCTGCTCCTCTTCAAGCATACCACAGGATTTGTAACAAGGTCTTGGTTTAGTATCTCGGTTAAAGGGACAGCAGATGGAACAACTGAGCACTCCCTCAGTACCATACTGGAATGTCTGCACACACAGAAATTACATCACGGAAACAGGTCTAAAAACAGTCAGTGTCGGTGTATGTCCGCCACATGAGCAGTAGCCCTAATCCCGTGTTATCCCTTATCCTGTTATCCCCCACACTCCTTCAACCACCTGTCTAACCTATTCTGAAATGTTGACATGGTCTCTGCTGCAATCACTAACTCTGGTCCTGCATTCCACAACCCTCTGTGCAAAAATGTTTCTCCTGCTCTCTGTCCTAAATTTATTCGCTCCTGGGATGTGGGCGTCGCTGGCAAGGCCAGCATTTATTGCCCATCCCTAGTTGCCCCTTGAGAAGGTGGTGGTGAGCCACCTTCTTGAACCACTGCAGTCTGTGTGGTGAAGGTGTTCCCACAGTGCTGTTAGGGAGAGAGTTCCAGGATTTTGACCCAGCGACAATGAAGGAACGGCCGATATATGTCCAAGTCGGGATGGTGTGTGACTTGGAGGGGAACTTGGAGGTGGTGGTGTTCCCACGCGCCTACTGCCCTTGTCCTTCTAGGTGGAAGAGGTTGCGGATTTGGGAGGTACTGTCGAAGAAGCCTTGGCGAGTTGCTGCAGTGCATCTTGTAGATGGTCCACACTGCAGCCACGGTACGCCGGTGGTGGAGGGAGTGAATGTTTAAGGTGGTGGATGGGGTGCCAATCAAGCGGGCTGCTTTGTCCTGGATGGTGTCGAGCTTCTTGAGTGTTGTTGGAGCTGTACTCATCCAGGCAAGTGGAGAGTATTCCATCACATTCCTTACTTGTGCCTTGTAGATGATGGAAAGGTTTTGGGGAGTCAGGAGGTGAGTACAGAATACCCAGCCTCTGACCTGCTCTTGTAGCCACTTACATTTAGTTTTATATCTATGTTGTCTTGTTCTAGAGCTCATCAATCACTGGAAACAGTCTGTTTCTATCTACTCTGTCCCATCCCTTAATAATTTTAAACACCGCCATCAAATCACCCCTTAAAATCCTCTGTACTAATGGAAACAACTCAATTTTTTGAGTATTTATTTGTATTTCCTCAGACCAGGCAGCATCCTAGTGAATCTGCACTGTACCCTCTATACTATCACACAATTAATATATACAAATTTCACAAACTTTCAATTGCTCCAACATCTCCCCCTTCCCTCACAAACACTGTGGGAAGGCAATTTTACTCTGCATTTAACCTGACCTGGGAGTGCTTGATGGGGCAGTGTGGAGGGAGATTTACTTTGCTTCTAACCTGCCCTGTATCTCACCTCAGCAGTGTTTGAAATGGAACGTGTTCTATTTCCCAGCACGAACATACCTCACTTGGATAAGTACATTTTGTTTTTAAAGGAAGTGTGATAATGTTAACTGTGATATCAGCTAGCTTCAGCAATGGAGTGCTGGGATTCATTCATTCAGTGTCAGCCGTGGCTCAGTGGGTAGCACACTCGCTTCTGAGTCAGAAAGGTTGTGGGTTCAAGTCCCGCTCCAGAGACTTGAGCACAAATATCTAGGCTGACACTCCAGTGCAGTGCTAAGGGAAGCTGTACTGTCTTTTGGATGAGACGTTAAACCGAGGTCCTGTCTGCTCTCAGGTGGACGTAAAAGATCCCATGGCACTATTTTGAAGAAGAGCAGGGGAGTTATCCCCGGTGTCCTGGCCAAAATTTATCCCTCAATCAACATCACTAAAAACATATTATCTGGTCATTATCACATTGCTGTTTGTGGGAGCTTGCTGTGCGCAAATTGACTGCCGCATTTCCTACATTACAACAGTGACTACACTTCAAAAAAAGTACTTCATTGGCTGTAAAGCGCTTTGGGATGCCCGGTGGCCGTGAAAGCCGCTGTATAAATGCAAGTCTGTCTTTCTTTCAAAAGGGGTCAGAATTTGAATTGCAGCCAAGTTTAGCTAATTCTCCGTCTATGAGAAAGACAGTTCGATCATTAACAAAGTTAAACTTTATTAGGGAAGACGGATCCCACAGCTCTGAAAGCAACCTGCCCTTTGAACAGAAGAATGGTGCACAGGACTGTCGAGGGGAGAATCTTGTTTTAATGATTGATGTGAACGGTACAGCTTAGACAGTCTGGGCACGATCTTGCCAGCCCTGGGGAGGCGGGACTGCCGGGAAAATGGCAGAATTTGGGGGCGGGTGCCCAACCCACCTCCCTGCCATTTTGCCAGGAGGCAGGTAGCCGACCCGCGCCGGGTCCCGTCTCCTTGGAGGCGGGAAGGGGATTACAGCCACTTAACTGCCTGTTAACAGGCAGATAAGAGGATTATCTCTATTGTACCCACACAAGTGCGGGCTTCCCGAAGGCTGCGAACCCCGCCAGGGTCACCGAGGCGAGTAGTGGGTCTGCGGGGGTCAAAAGTGCGCTGTGAAGGTAAGTGATGGGTGCAAGTGTGGAGAGGTGAGTATGTGAGGTAAGTGCAAAGTGTTAGAAAAAGTTTACTTACCTTTGTTTCTTCCTGCAGGCTTCAGTCGGTGGGTATGCGGAGAGTCTCGCACCTCCGCGGCAGAGATGACAGATGGCCGCCGCATTCTCCAATGCAGCAACCATCTCATTTCTGCTAAAGAAAGAGGTTTGATGAGTCTTGAATTCAAGAACTCATCAAACTACAGAGAATGTCAGTGTTTGACAGCTTCACAGAGCTGTCAAACGATGACAAATCATGTCAAAATATTTTGACAGATGCAACGTCATACGCTGACGTTCTCTGTAACCGGCTTTCCCTTAATTGGCCTGCTAAGCCCGCCCAGCGGGCTTAACAAGGTCAAGCAAGGGAAAATAGCGTGGGTTGGCTACAAATCGATGGAGACGGGACATCGACCCAACAAGCAGCTGTCCCGCCTCCAACGCGGCCCCATTCCCAAAATCGCCCCTTTTGTGGCTGAAAGACAGTGCAGAGGAGCTGTCGTTAGGAGCACAGCAGGTGAAGTAAGATAAGTAACATCCCTTCTGTTGTCAGAATATGCAAAAATATATTCTTCTCGTCCTCCAGCCCCCAAAGCAACGGAGTGAATTATGAGGAAAGGCTGCTGAAATATGGGGTCTTGCGTCCTGAAAGAAGGCAACTGAGAGGGGAGCTTACCTAAAGCAGTGAACGGTAGAGAAAGAGTAAATCCTGAACCCTACTTCAAGGTATGACATGAAACTAGGGCAAGGGAGCACAGGTTCAAACTGGTGAAAGGCAAATTGTGGAACGATATCAGTCAGCTCTCCTTATCTCAAAGACGGATCAACACATCGAATGGACTTCTGGGTGGGGGGGGGGGGGGGGCAAAAATCATGGGTATCATGTAAAGGAGCCTGTACACTGCAGCCGTGCAGATGCTAAGCCGGCTTCCTGGCAGCTCCCTCCCCTCTTTTACATCCCCAACCCCGCACTATTCTCCAACTAATAACGGGCAGAAGTGGAGGGGGCAAATTCCTTGGCAGCTCGCACAACCCGCGACAGAGTGGTCCCCGCCGCCTCAAGGATGAGGTGAGTTTGGCTGTGTATGTTTCTAATTGCAGCCGAAATAAGGGAAATGCTCGTTTTGCCATCATATTCAGCGTTATAACATTAAAGACCGGGGGGAAAAATTCAGTCGGTTGCGCCTCCCGTTAGCGCCTTAAGAGGGCGCTAATGGGGCGCAAAGCAGCTAGCGCCCAGGCGCGGCGATGTTTGCGCCGCTCGCGAAATTAACTAGACATTTTGCGGCGGCGCTAAACACTACCGCCACGATCTCCTGCGCCGGCAGATCATGACGTCAGTTGCGTGCGCAACGCCCCGGAGCGGATATTGAGTGGCGCCCCCTGCCTTACTGCCTGCCGCTAGCAACAACAGGTTGAGGGGAGCGTTTTGCAGTCAGGAAGGGACTGGGGGAGCGCTATTTAAAGGCGACTGCTTCCTACCTTTTATTGTTGGGTGACATTTTTGAACCACGCATTCTGAGAGAGAGAGAGAGAGAGACTTCTGGAGAGATTCAACGCTGTGTGAAGGAGTTTTGGGTACTGAGCAGCACTTTGCAGGTTCATTTTGATTTGATCTTCCTTGTATCGATTTAGAAGAGACTGTGGGGGCTGCACTCTGAGCTCTTTCCCTGGGCCTCTCCATTGTTCTTTCCAGCAGATTTGATGTACAGGTCTCTCCAGGCCGAGATTCAAGGCTGCAATGAGCAGGATGTGGATGGAAAGCAAGATCAACCCTCCCCTTTAAGAACTGGCCCGCGCCATTGTGTGTGTGTTCCATTGCTGACTGACATCACATGAGCTTCGCCAGCGCTGAGGTAGCGCCTCGCTCCTCGGCCTTTGCGCCTTAAGACAGGTGTGAAGTGCCTGATTTAGCGCTCCAATCACCTCCAGGGGCGATAAAAGTCAAGTTTGCAGTTGGAGGCGATAATTAGCGCCAGGCGCTAATCTTTGCGCCCGGCCGATAATTGCGCCCCAAATGGGGCGATACTGAATTTCTCCCCCCAGTTCTCTACCCCAGAGGGCAGTGGAGGCTCAGTCGTTGAGTACATTCAAGGCTGAGATCGATAGATTTTAGGACTCGAGGGGAATCAAGGGATATGGGGATCGGGCAGGAAAGTGGAGTTGAGGTTGAAGATCAGCCATGATCTTATTAAATGGCGGAGCAGGCGCGGGGGGCCGTATGGCCGACTCCTGCCCCTATTTCTTATGGTTTTATAATTTAGATTCTCTGCTATGGGGTTGAGGGGCAGCGGGGGATTGTAGGACTTTCTAGCTGGATAAGCTAAGGTGGGATGAATAGCATCTTCGCTGCATTTATCTTGTGACTGCGCTGTACAAACCATTAGCTGGTAAAGCTGATGCAAGTACAATATTATTTATATATTATATATTTTACAATCATTACGCAGGAACAATTTACTCGTTTGCGGCTTTGTCTCACGTTCAGGGTAGAAGTGCTCTCCATCTGGAGTGAACGATAGTGAGAAGGGCCCTGGTGGCTGACAGAATGGTGTCAGATACCGGGCTGCATGTAGCCTCAATCTTTTTATAGTAATTAGTTCACAGTCTCTCAGCTGCACGAGCTGTTGGGAGAGGTGGCAATGCCAAGTGGACATGATCTGTTCTGAGCTAACATGAACCTTGCCACCAACCCTGTGGACAATCAGCTACCCTCGAGGGAAGAGGAGAGACAAACACAAAGGCCAAGCTGTCAATCCAAACTGTCGGGCAAGGAATACATAAAATGGTCAATCTCCTATTGCTTAGTTCATTATAATACACTGTGTGTCAGCCCTGGCTCAGTGGGTAGCACCCTTGCCTCTGAGTCAGAAGGCTGAGGGTTCAAGTCCCACTCCAGAGACTCGAGCACAAAAATCTAGGCTGACACTCCAGGGCAGTGCTGAGGGAGCGCCGCCCTGTCGGAGGTGCCGTCTTTCGGATGAGACGTTAAACCATCTGTCCTCTCAGGTGGACGTAAAATATCCTGTGGCACTATTTCAAAGAAGAGCAGGGGAGGTATCCTGGGGCCAATATTTATCGCTCAATCAACCTCACTAACACAGATTATCTGGTCACGATCACGTGCGCAAATTTCCTACATTACAACAGCAACTACACTTCAAAATTACTTCATTGGCTGTAAAGCACTTTTGGACGGCCAGTGGTTGTGAAAGGCGCTGTAGAAATGCAAGTCTTTCACTCCATCATGAAATTTAAAGACACCAAACTGCAGTTCCCCTGATTGCCCAGTAGATAAAGGGTCTATCTGCTGCAGTATTGAATCACATACTAGAAGGTCCCCAGTTTAATTCTTGCTCTAAGTTAGTTCTTATACCAATCTGTAAAGCACTGTTTTCTATGTTAAAGACCCTATTTTAATACGTGTTGTTATTCTTAAGTTCCGCAGCAGGGATTGGCTCCTGTACCTCTGGGCTACGAAGTGGAAAATAAATCAACCAGGACTCATGCTCCTGGTTACTATCCAGTGACTCCTGGAACATTGTGTGAAAGAATGTTGGCTGATGTCAGGACTGGGCTTAGTTGAGATATCCCACCCCTCATTGAGTACCTGGCATTCACGGTCCAGGCACAAACGTGAACAATGGACTGGGCAGGGTATAGAAGTGCTCCAGGTGCCCCAGGATGGAACAGCACCTCAACAGGAACCAGCTGAACTTGAACAATGATAACCTTCCATTGATAAAAGTCTTCTTTAGCCCTCTTTCCTCACCACTTTTTTTGTTGTTGCTCTGTCTGCCTTTCTTTGTGTGGCTCAGCTGTGAGCACTCCAGTGACTTGAGCACAAAATCTAGGCTGACACTCCAGTTCAGGCACACAGTCTCAGCATTAAGCAATCCCAGTCAGATGTAGTAAGGTTAGAGGCAAAGTAACGCTTGCTCCACACTGTCCCACCAATGCGCCTCAGTCCCAAACTTCTATTCTGCCCCTGTGACATTCCAGCTAAATGGAATGCTGGCCTTTATATCTGGAGGACTAGAATACAAGGGAGTAGAAGTTATGTTGCAGCTGTACAAAGCCCTGGTTAGACCACACCTGGAGCACTGTGAGCAGTTCTGGGCCCCACACCTTAGGAAGGATATACTGGCCTTGGAGGGAATGCAGCGTAGGTTTACCAGAATGATACCCGGACTCCAAGGGTTAAATTATGGGGAGAGATTACACAAATTAGACTTGTATTCCCTGGAATTTAGAAGGTTAAGGGGTGATCTGATTGAAGTTTTCAAGCTATTAAAGGGGAACAGATAGGGTAGATAGAGAGAAACTATTTCCACTGGTTGGAGATTCTCGGACTAGGGGGCATAATCTAAAAATTGGAGCCAGACCTCTCAGGAGTGAAATTAGGAAACACTCCTACACACAAAGGGTGGTAGAAGTTTGGAACTCTCTTCCGCAAACGGCAATTGATGCTAGATCAATTGTTAATTTTAAATCTGAGATTGATAGCTGTTTGTTAACTAAAGGTATCAAGGGATATGGGGCAAAGGCGGGTGGATGGAGTTAGGTGGCAGATCAGCCATGAATGGCAAAACAGGCTCAAGGGGCTGAATGGCCTCCTCCTGTTCCTATGTTTCCAATTCCCACACCAGCTATCCGTGGTCTCTCTCTCTCTCTTTGTGAAACTGCCAATTTAGTCCCAAATTATGGGGCAATTTTGTGCAGTTGGCCCACGCCCACTAGGCAGTGCTACTTAAACTCGATTCAGCAGACAGGAGTTTACAAACCGTCAGTCTAGGGTTGACTTGAACTCAGATCCTCCGCCTCATTCAATCCCCTAAAATGGAACTTTAATTTTTTTAACTGAACAGTAAGAGCCAGCATTTGGACTCGAGGATCCGCAGGAACCCATAATACTTCAAATAGATGTTGCAGTGGGGGGATCATCCTCCATCACTAAACTAAAAACATTTTTAAAACAGCTCCCAAGAATAAAGTTCAACATCGGAAACATTGACCTGTCTTTTTCTCTTTCATATGCTGGTACTTACACCATTTCCCGTTTGTGTATAAAATAATGACTTCCTTCTCCGCATGTTCTCTTGCCTCTCGTTTGACAGCATCTCTCGCTTAAGCCTCACGCCAGGCTAACTTCTTTTCATTAGTGCGCACTCCAGGCACAACTGCACCTGTGCGTTACCCAGAGCCAGGAGTGGAGTTGTGCCAGGCTGAGTTGGTCCTTTCTTGCAAGGAGTCTGTGTTTCCTCATGTTTGGAGCTGTGTTAGGAGAGAAGACTCGCACCTACTCTCAGCTGTAGCCATCTGGACAAGTGCTGACAAGCTGCCCACAGGAGGTTCGGGATCCCCTTATCATTTGGCATGATTGGGGATTCCCTCTGCAAGCCCATTTCTAAGGGGGAAGTTATAAAGGGGAACAAAGAAATGGCAGCCCAATTAAATGCATATTTTGGTTCTGTCTTCACAAAGGAGGACACAAATAACCTCCCAGAGATGTTGGAGAACATACGGTCTGATGAAAGGGAGGAACTGAAAGAAATCAGTATTTGCAGGGAAATGGTGTTAGGGAAATTGACGGTATTGAAGGCCGATAAATCCCCAGGGCCTGATAATCTACATCCTAGGGTACTTAAGGAAGTGGCCCTAGAAATAGTAGATGCATTGCTGATCATCTTCCAACATTCGATGGAATCTGGAACTGTACCCATGGATTGGAGGGTAGCTAATGTTACCCCACTATTCAAAAAGGGTGGTAGAGAGAAAGCGGGGAATTACAGACCGGTAAGCCTGACATCGGTAGTGGGGAAAATGCTAGAGTCCATTATAAAGGATGTAATAGCTGAGCACTTGAAAAACAGTGACAGGATCGGACAAAGTCAACATGGATTTACAAAAGGTAAATCGTGCTTGACTAATCTACTGGAATTTTTTGAGGATGTAACTGGGAAAATAGATAAGGGAGAACCAATAGATGTGGTGTATTTGGACTTTCAAAAGGCTTTCGATAAGGTCCCGCATAAGAGATTAGCGGGTAAAGTTAAGGCACATGGGATTGGGGGCAAGGTATTGACTTGGATAGAGAACTGGTTGGCGGACAGAAAGCAGAGAGTAGGAATTAATGGGTCTTTTTCCGAGTGGCAAGCAGTGACTAGTGGGGTACCGCCGGGATCGGTCCTTGGACCCCAGCTATTCACAATATACATTAATGATCTAGATAAGGGAATTAAATGTAATATCTCCAAGTTTGCAGATGACACAAAGCTGGGTGGGAGTGTGTGCAGCGAGGAGGATAGCGAGAAACTCCAGGATGATCTGGACAGGTTGGGTGAGTGGGCAGAAGCGTGGCAGATGCAATATAACGTGGATAAGTGCGAGGTTATCCACTTTGGTGTCAAAAACAGAAAGGCAGACTATTATCTGAATGGCAATAGATTGGGAGAAGGGGAAGTGCAACGAGACCTGGGTGTCCTTGTGCACCAGTCGCTGAAAGTAAGCATGCAGGTGCAGCAGGCGGTGAAGAAGGCAAATGGTATGTTGGCCTTCATAGCGAAAGGGTTTGAGTATAGGAACAGGGATGTCCTGCTGCAGTTGTACAGGGCCTTGGTGAGACCACACCTTGAGTACTGTGTGCAGTTTTGGTCGCCTTATCTGAGGAAGGATGTTCTTGCCATGGAAGGAGTTCAGCGAAGATTCACAAGGCTGATACCTGGGATGGCAGGAATGACATATGAGGAGAGATTGGGTCGATTGGGCTTATACTCACTGGAGTATAGAAGAATGAGAGGGGATCTCATCGAAACATATAAAATTCTGACAGGTCTGGACAAACTAGATGCAGGAAGAATGTTCCCGATGGTCGGAGAGTCCAGAACCAGGGGTCATAATCTACGGATAACGGGTAAACCATTTAGGACAGAAATGAGGAAGAATTTCTTCACCCAGAGAGTGGTGAACCTGTGGAATTCTCTACCACAGAAGGTAGTTGAGGCGAAGTCATCAAATATATTCAAGGATGAGTTAGATATATTTCTTAAAGCTAAAGGTATCAAGGGATATGGGGAGAAGGCAGGTACAGGGTACTGAGTTTAGATGATCAGCCATGATCTCATCGAATGGCGGAGCAGGCTCGAGGGGCCGAATGGCCTACTCCTGCTCCTATCTTCTATGTTTCTATGTTAATTTTGATTGCATCCACTTAAAAAAAAAAATATTTAGGTTACATAAAATATTCTTTTTAAAAAGATAATTTAAAAACAAACTTTCCTAATGGGAGAGGAAATTCTGCTTAGCTCTTCTGGTAGCACTTTTGTCTTGGGCTTGAAGGTTCCTGGGTTCAAGCTCCACACCAGGATTTCAGCTGATGGCGCTTCTACAAAGCGGGGGCCTCCGGGTCCGTGTGCTACCTCCATGTGCCGCCTTCACACACTAAAATGGAACCGGCCTCCGTAAAGCCCGGTGGCCAAATTGGAGACTGAAAGCAACATGCAGGTGCAGCAAGCAGTTAGGAAGGCAAATGGTATGTTGGCCTTCATTGCAAGAGGATTTGAGTACAGGAGCAAGGAAGTCTTACTACAGTTATACAGGGCCTTGGTGAGACCACACCTGGAGTACTGTGTGCAGTTTTGTCTCCTTACCTAAGAAAGGATATACTTGCCATAGAGGGAGTGCAGCGAAGGTTCACCAGACTGATTCCTGGGATGGCAGGACTGTCGTATGAGGAGAGATTGGGTCGACTAGGCCTGTATTCACTAGAGTTTAGAAGAATGAGAGGGAATCTCATTGAAACGTATAAAATTCTGACAGGGCTGGACAGACTGGATGCAGGGAGGATGTTTCCCCTGGCTGGGGGGTCCAGAACGAGGGGTCACAGTCTCAGGATACGGGGTAGGACATTTAGGACTGAGATGAGAACTTTCTTCAGTCAGAGGGTGGTGAACCTGTGGAATTCTCTACCACAGAAGGCTGTGGAGGCCAAGTCACTGAATATATTTAAGAAGGAGATAGATAGATTTCTAGACACAAAAGGCATCAAGGGGTATGGGGAGAGAGCGGGAATATGGTATTGAGATAGAGGATCAGCCATGATCATATTGAATGGCGGAGCAGGCTTGAAGGGCCGAATGGCCGACTCCTGCTCCTATTTTTCTATGTTTCTATGAGACCCGCTGGTTCCATGCATGTGCAAACCAGCCTCCGCTACCCAATGAATGGGCCTCCCCCACCCCATCCCTCCTTTCCCAGCCTCTGTACTTGCTTAAAACCCGTTACATCTCCAACCTTTGCCTGACCTGAAACGTCAACTCTGTTTCTCTCTCCGCAGGTGCTGCCCCGACCTGCTGAGTGTTTCCAGCATTTGCTGTTTTTATTTCAGATTTCCAGCCTCCGCAGCATTTGGCTTTGGTGTCATTGTTGTCTGCTGTACTGAGTATCGTGGGTTGAAAAACAGATGGTAGAACTTTGAGGGAGTGAATTTCTCAATGCTTGTTTTTTTGCAGGAGCCCAAAATGACACAACACTTAACAGGGACGATGTGCTGTAGGGTGCCAAAACTCACCATAAACTGTGGTGGTCACCCACAAAATAATTTTAATGACATGATTCAGCCCGACAAACAGCACTGAGCTATAACGTGATGCTTATAAACTATTAACTTCAGACAACCCTCACAATTACATTTACTATTCCAGTTTAATGCAGTCAGTTTACACCAAATTTAAGCACTTCCACCAAAATCATCTGAGGATGAGGTTTCTTCCTTAAAGTGCAAAGCTGCTCGAAGTAGTCACTAAAGGCGTTTTTATATTACTGTAGTGCTGTTGACTCTAGCACGCAGGACTCACCCAGTCAACAGCACTTCCTAGTGTAAATCGGCCGACCTACCTTGTTCTAATAGCAGGGGAGACCCACTTTGGATCTGCCATCAGTGGAGCCAAGTGGCCAGCAGGAAACTGGTGACAGAAAAAGCACAAAACCGACATTTGTTTGAGTTTTAGCATCGTGCTCTCAGGACTTGGACTGCACTGAGCCACAAAGCAAAAAAGCGCCTTGCGAAGTATGCAAGAACAGGGCGACTCGTTCCCAACTTTCCCTGCGGGGAAGGGACAGGCCTCCATTCAACAACATTCCTCATAACATCTGAGGAACCAAGAAACATCCTCAAGCTCTGTGGTGCA
Organism: Squalus acanthias; assembly: GCA_030390025.1. Classification (NCBI taxonomy): domain Eukaryota; kingdom Metazoa; phylum Chordata; class Chondrichthyes; order Squaliformes; family Squalidae; genus Squalus; species Squalus acanthias. The sequence continues at coordinate 28,173,908 of CM059450.1, read as the reverse complement.
GCAGAACAGAGCACCAACAGGACACCCTACTGTGCTGTCAGTGTAAACAGTATTTATAAGATGCATGGAGGTTGACTGCCAGACCCCAAAAACAGAAAGAATTTATGGGAAAAATAGATCAAGTAACAATATGGATAGCAAGCAACCTACTCCCCTTCCCCTCCAAGTCTCCAATCCCTCAGATTCGATAAATCATTCTCCCTCTCCTCCAAGCTAAATGACATCGGAGGTGATATCAGCAAAGTTAGCAAGTACCAGTTGATGTAATATCGCAGAGCTTAGTATCTGGTTGAGAAAGTGTTAAAATCCAGTTTGGAGATGTCTCTCTCGTTTGAGAAGTGGGCTTTGTCGATCCGAGACATTGGGCTGCCCACAGATTTCAGCCAGTTCATCCTGCAACAGGGAACAGAAAAGAAATGATTGGAGTCTGGCATTAGAGACATGAAAAAAAAAATTGATAGAGACAGTAGATAACTAGTGCTGGCATTTGGTAACTGTCCTTGCATCTGTGACACCGAGGATGTGCTCAGTGTCAAACAGTATCAATGTCCTGGATGAATTGTTCAGTACTCATTTTTTTTTAAAGAATTCAAAGTGAAGTTACATTTTTGAGGTGCTGAGAAAAGAAGGATTATAGTAGAACACAGTGTGCTGAGTCTTTATTTCAACAGAGTCAACATTTGATGACGTGTGGGCATCTCATACCCAAAAATCGTACCTTGTTCTTTATGGGTCTCCCTGTGCCACAAACCATTCCACAGGTGAAAAGGTTGGCAGACTACCTGCTTCCAAAGCATTTGTTACTTAATAATCCAGTTCCCAGGTTTGCCACAGCAGCCTAGACTGACTTCCCTGACAATTTTACCCAACCCGTGGCTTGGCGCTCCATTTGGCATCTCTCCAGTAGCACGGCCAGAGATTGGGCAGTGCCCTTGTGGGGGAACAGTGGACACGTCACTAGCTTGGGCAGTGCCCTTGTGGGGGAACAATGGACGCATCACTAGATTGGGCAGTGCCCTTGTGGGGGAACAATGGACACGTCACTAGATTGGGCAGTGCCCTTGTGGGGGAACAATGGACGCATCACTAGATTGGGCAGTGCCCTTGTGGGGGAACAATGGACACGTCACTGGCTTGCTTTTAACAGTGGCGAATTCTGTTGGGGCACCAAAGTGGTGTGCCGCCCCAATCGTCCATTCTTCTCCACAATTGATATTGTCAAGCGTCTGACAATGCAGAATTATGAGACACCACAGTTTTTGCAAATGGACCGGCAACGAGATCTAGACTGGGTTCTGTTTGTTCAGATTCAGGTATTTTGAGCACTCAGTCACAGTGCAATTGAACTGTAAGGTATAAAAAGGAGCGGAATACGGACCTAAATTAGTTTACTATCCAAAAACCCACTTATAGCCCATATATAGTCCAGTTGTTGCTGGGCAGTGAACTTCCTCAAAGGCTTCGTGGGTAAATACATCACTTGATGTACAACACAGAAGACCAGAAGGGTCGAGGTTTGATCCCTGCTGGATCAGCCGCACCAGCACGACAACTGACCTCAGGACCCGAGCTAATGAGGGACAGTCGGCCAGTGATCTCCCTTCTGCTAAGCGGTGATCCCTGCAAGAAAATGTCTGCGTGCGGACTTTGGGGGAGGACAGGATTAGGCTTGGCTGTGATGCCTTCTACGGTTGGAAGAACTGAAACTCCGGCAAGTGGTGTCCAACAAGCGCTGCTCCACGCTAAAGGAAGAAAATGAACGAGAGGATCACCCGGGCCACTCTTGCACCCCTCCTGGAGGCCAGAGTGACCGAGGCACTAGTGTCAAATGGCCGCAAGTTCCCCAACTGATTTTAGAACGGTTGTTTGAGAAAAGGCAAAAAAAAACAAATTGGGAAAATACTAATGACAACAGTTAGGCCAACCTTGCTGAGCAGAGACAGGAATTGTCGCTCAGGACCACATGGCCCACAGCAATATACATACTCGCCAGATCAACTGGGCAGGCCACAAATACCCAGCAACGCACACAGGAACTGGAACAGTACAAGACTCTAAATTACCCATTGTGAAGTCATAGGCATTGAAGTTATGCCAAGCAATTATTAATCTATCAACTTTTAATGAGATTCTTTTGCCTGCCATTTTAATGAAAGCATTAACTAAAACAAACACAGGTTAATTTCTCCATTAATATATCAGAGGAGTATCATACAAGTGTTTTAAGCATTCATACGGTGTAATTTCAAGGCTTTAGGGGGTACTTGTCTTTGCCACAGGGCAAAGGCAATGCATGGTGGAAGTGTGACTCAACAGGGTTTCAGACTGTCACACACAGATTGTACAGTACATATGGAGGGCATAAAACACCACAGCACAATGAAACACTTATGCTAATCACTGCAATTTAATTTTGGCCTGACAGGATTCCTTCACTGTAAGCCACTCACTTACACGACCGTAACATAACCTTATCCTGGTTATGTTTCAGCTGATGAAAATTACTCGTTTATACGGTGGTAATGTGACCGGCATAGACTGGTTGGGCTGAACAGCCTGTTTCTGTGCTGTATATTCTATGTAGCCCTGCACTTATGACACTACTTGAGTACCAATCTGACTAAGGTCCAGCATTGACGGACTTGCTGGAGAGCAAGGTTAAACCTACTCATGGGCCCCCACAAACACTGGCCCATAAGGGAGGCGGCATCAATCAGGCTGTGCAGAAGTGGACTGAGGCTGCAGGGCGAGATTGGAAGGTTAGTCTCTGCAACCCCGGTCCCCTTTGAAAGAAAAAAAAATTCGCATTTCTATAGCGCCTTTCACAACCACGGGACGTTCCAAAGCGCTTTACAGCCAATGAAGTACTTTTTTGAAGTGTGGTCACGGTTGTAATGTGGGAAACGTGGCAGCCAATTTGCACACAGCAAGCTCCCACAAACAGCAATGTGACAATGACCAGATTATCCGTTTTAGAGATGTTGATTGAGGGATAAATATTGGCCCCAGGACACCGGGGAGAACTCCCCTGCTCTTCTTCCAATAGTGGCCGTGGGATCTTTTACATCCACCTGAGAGCGCAGACGGGGCCTCGGTTTAACATGAAAGACGGCTCCACCAGTGCAGCACTCCCTCAATACTCCACTGGAGTGTCAGCCTGGATTTTGTGCTCAAGTCTCTGGAGTGGGGGTTTGAACCCACAACCTTCTGGCTTAGAGGCGAGGAGTGCTACCCACTGAGCCACGGCCGACAACTTTGTTGCCAGGTCTCGATCCAGTTCCTTTTTAAAGATAGGGACTAACCTAGCTTTGACTTGTTCTGGCAGTCTTTGTCACTAGCAAGCTGGTGGCCATGTAAAGTCTGAAATTTTGGTGGCGTGTACAATACATGTTTTCCACTTTCCCCGAGAGAAAATGGCATAGTTAGGGTCTTCTTCGAAGGGCACTTCAAAAAACGCCACAAGAATCTCACATGATGGGAGTGAAGTGATGGGAAGGGCAACACGGTGGCATAGTGGTTAGCACTGGTGCCTCACAGCGCCAGAGACCCGGGTTCGAATCTGACCTCGGGTGACTGTCTGTGTGGAGTTTGCACATTCTCCCCGTGTCTGCGTGGGTTTCCTCCGGGTGCTCCGGTTTCCTCCCACAGTCCAAAAATGTGTGGGTTAGGTTGATTTGGCTATGATAAATTGACCCTTAGTGTTAGGGGGGATTAAATATGTGGGGTTATGGGGATAGGATGGGATATGTTAGGGGGAATTAAATACGTGGGGTTACGGGGGTAGGGTGGGATATGTGTACTGTGGGGATTGAAGCAGGGACAGGGTACTGGATTTGGATGATCAGCCATGATCGTATTGAATGGCGGAGCAGGCTCGACGGGCCGAATGGCCTACTCCTGCTCCTAGATTCTATGTTTCTATGTTTCTATGTAAGTGATTGGGATCAAGGTACACTTGGCTGAACTTACCGCAATGATCAGGGTTCATTGGCTGTTCTCGAAGGCTCTGCATTGGATTAGGTGAACATTTTAAATCCTCCCATTACATAGATCGGAACGGTCAATTTTAGCACCAATGTCCACTGTGCTGCCTGACCTCTGCTCCCCTAGTTGAGTGCTGTTGCTCAACTTGGGATTCAGTTGCCATTGACTCTGGCCAAGTGGCCCACTGACTGGAAGTTGAGCCCGATATTAATGCCGTTAACAGTGGAATGGTCCTGCGCGTTCACATTAGCACCAACAGTGTTCAGTCAAACTGGGATAAGGGATTCTCTTGGTTAACTGCAACTGATCCCTTGCCATTCACCGGCACAAATCAGTGGACAGAGGTAAAAGAAAAAAAGCGCTTTACAGCCAATGAAGTACTCACAAAAAGTTAGCATGCCGGTACAGCAAGTAATCAAAAAGGCAAATGGAGTGTTGGCCTTTATTGCAAGGGGGTTGGAGTATAAAAGCAGGGAAGTCCTGCTACAACTGTACAGGGTATTGGTGAGACCACACCTTGAGTACTGCATAGTTTTGGTCTCCTTATTTAAAGAAGGATATACTTGCATTGGAGGCAGTTCAGGGACGATTCACTAGGTTAATTCCAGAGATGAGGGGGTTGACTTATGAAGAAAGGTTGAGCAGGCTGGGCCTATACTCATTGGAATTTAGAAGAATGAGAGGTGATCTTATTGAAACATATAAGATACTGAGAGGGCTCGACAAGGTAGATGCAGAGAGGATGTTTCCCCTCGTGGGGAAATCTAGAACTCGGGGGGCACAGTTTCAGAATAAAGGGTCGCCCTTTTAGAACTGAGATGAGGAGGAATTTCTTCTCTCAGAGGGTCGTAAATCTGTGGAATTCTCTGCCCCAGAGAGCTGTGGAGGCTGGGTCATTAAATACATCTAAGGTGGAGATAGACAGATTTTTGCAAGATAAGGGAGTGAAGGGTTATGGGGAGCGGGCAGGGAAGTGGCTTTGAGCCCAAGATCAGCCACGATCTTATTGAATGGCGGAGCAGGCTCGAGGGGCTAAGTGGCCTATTCCTGCTCCTATTTCTTATGTTCTTAATGGAGGGAGCATAATGGTGAAAAATAAATGACGACTAGAAAAACCTGGGCTATTCATCCACAAAAGCAGACCACTGCAAGAACAGCTCATGGAGTGCTTAAGATAGCAAATGGGATTGAGAAGGCAAATCTGGAACACGGCTGCAAGTTAAGCCAGGAGGGCAGGACGCATGGGCAGAGGTTCAAACTAGTAAAATGCAAACTAAAGACGGTCAGGAAGTTCTTCACACAAGACTGAGCAACAGATGGAACCGACTTCCAGAGAGGGTTGCGAGGGCAGAAAACCCAGCAGCGTTTAAGAAATTGTTATGATGGGGGAGGACTTTCTGGATGATGAACTGTGTTGAGCTGATGGCGCTCCCGGTCCGTATCGCTCGTGAACCCCATCATGTCAGCAAAGGGGCATCTGCGCAAAACATCTGCTCACTGGCTGCCTCGAAGTAAAAGATACAAGAGGAAGATAGGAAGTGACAGACGCCAGTAAGTGGGCTGGTCGGTGGTTGTAACATTTATGATAAAGCTGCAATGTGGAGGAATACATTCCCATTTCAGTATATTTTTCACTGTGCTAGCCAAGTTGATGCGGCATATGGATTACATCTGTACAGCAGAAAACAAAAAAATAATTAGAACAGAAAGCCTTTCCAGCAAAGCCATGTACAAACTTTTATCCTATTGCTCCAACAGGCACCCCCCCCACACCCCCTCCCCTTAAATAAAATACGTTAAGATGAAATATCACCCCTCAAAGACTAACTGACGTGACCCAAGGGCACTTTCGTGTACAATATAACTCTTGGCTGTTCGCAGGCACTTGAGACACCACGACTGCCCATTTAAGCTTCCAGTAAGTGCAATTTATGCTTAATGCACATTAATGGGGTGACTACAAACCGGTAACTTCACCCAGAGCATTGGAACACAGACGGACAGCAGCATCAGGGTGCAGGTTACAGGCAACACTGGAGTGTTGTCCAACGATAAACAAGCTAAACTTGACTGAACCAAAATAACACTGCTCCCAATTTTGCACCCGCGCTAGGCAGTCTCTTAGATTCAGCGCCGCCAGTCTCTGCCATTAGCTGATCGTGCATCATTTATGATCAGGAGTTTATCTTTACTGCCCGATATCCAGTGTGACCCCGGGGGGTAGTTACAACGAAACTCCACATTACGTGTATTGGAGATTGTAATCGCGCATGAATGTTTGTTTCTTCTACTTCCCAGAGAGGCGGACTGATGAACACTCTACCGAGACAAGGCCAATTATATAACCAACAGGCTAATTTATTTCATATATAATTCGAAAGAATACAGTAACCTTTACAGCAAATTGCAACCTATTTTGTAACACCTCATTAAAAAATAACAACGTGCGCCACACTGTCCCTGTTAGTGGGCCATACACACCAGTAATTTATTTTCCGAGCTGTGTCTGACCTCATTGTGTCGGACTTCCTGACTCGATCTCTTCAGGCTCTGTTTCTGACTCCTGTTCCTAGCTGGATAGAAAGCCCAAGGTTTGAGCTCTGATCCTCCCCAGCACTCGGTGTCCAGGGATTGGCAAGCTGAGCTGGCAAACAAACCGGCCACCGCCTTCCTCGGAGTGGGCTCTGGCGGCTAACCCCACCGAGCCTGAAAGAAGCCTTTCCAACATAGTGTGTGTGAACATTTACTGGAATGACTTGAATAAAACCGCCAGTGTCTCAAGCTGATGTGGTGTGCAGCAAACACTTTGTATATCTGGATCCAATGCCTTATGTGCTGAATGCTCATCTGCATCCCCAAAAGCATCATCCTAATATGAACTGATTGAAAATCCCTTTGAGGCCAAATAGTCAAATATCTTGAATCTTGACACGCATATGATGTAAAGATGTCTCCAGGTGTAGCAACTTAGACTGTGTTATAAGAACATAAGGATTAGGAGCTGGAGTAGGCCATGTGGCCCCTCGAGCCTGCTCCGCCATTCAATAAGATCATGGCTGATCTACCTCCACTCCACTTTCCTGCCCGATCCCCATATCCCTTGATTCCCCTAGAGTCAAAAAATCTATCGATCTCAGCCCTGAATGTACTCAACGACTCAGCATCCACAGCCCTCTGGGGCAGAGAACGCCAAAGATTCACCACCCTCTGAGTGAAGATTCCAAAGATTCACCACCCTCCGAGTGAAGATCTGAGTTATGGATTCAAAAGCTACCGATTCATCCACCAGAGGTCAGCAAAACAAGGCACACTCATGTGGGAGAAAAGCCACTAGGCCAAGTACAATAGTCGCACCTTAGCCTGCAAAACTGACAAATGGCACTCCTGGCTCAAGGTCAAAGGGGTGCTTTTCACAACAGGGGGTTAAGTGCTGAGCAACCAGCCTCCTGGTGCTTCTTGAAGAGCTCGAGAAGGTTTTCAGTGACAGACAGACAGACAGAGCATCATTTCAATGAAGGTCACAAATAACATAACCGAGAACGTGATCACCGTACCAAATCCAAAGAAGCAAGCTCTCACAGCTGCTCCCAAAATAATGCAATTCCAAGACCTAGGCATTAACCACGAGACAGTGAGGAGCAAAAATAATACAAGCCCAACAGGCAGCAGAAAAATAATGCCAGTCATATTCCCTGCAAAAAAGGGCAAATTCAACAGAGAGAAAGAAAAAAGGTGGGAAACTAGGTCGGCTCGATCAATCGCACAAAATGTGGCTCACACCAAAGGGAGATGACAGAGTCATAACGGCACAGAGGCGGCCATTTGGCCCATCGAGTCCGTGCCAGCTCTCTGTAGAGCAATCCAGTCAGTCCCATTCCCCCGCTCTGTCCCCGTAGCCCTGCAAGTTTATTTCCCTCAACTGCCTATCCAGTCTCCCCTTGAAAACATTGAGTGTCTCCGCTTCCGTCGGCAGCAAGTTCCAGGTCCTCACCACTCGCTGCGTAAAAAAGTTTTCCCTCACATCCCCCCTGCATCTCTTGCCCAAAACCTTAAATCTGTGTCCCCTAGTCCTTGTACCATCAACTAGTGGGAACAGCCTTTCCCCGTCTAGCCTATCCAATCCCGTCATAATCTTGTACACCTCTATCAAATCACCCCTCAACCTCCTTTGCTCTAATGAAAACAAATCCAGCTTCTCCAACCCGTCCTTGTAGCTAAGATCCCCCATTCCCGGAACCATTCTGGTAAATCTCCTCTGCACCCTCTCAAGGGCCTTCACATCCTTCCTAAAGTGTGGTGACCAGAACTGGATGCAATACTCCAGTTGTGGCCCAACCAGCGCTTTATAAAGGTTCAGCATAACTTCTCTACTTTTGTACTCAATACCTTAATTTATGAAACCCCAGATCCCGTATGCGATCTACAAAAACAACAGGCTGGAATAATAAGCTTGCAATTGATTCTTTCAGTTTTTAAAAACTTATCATTTTTGTAACGCAGCTTCCCCCATTGTGCAGTATTTAGGATGGCAGGACAGCGAGAGCCACTTTGCAGAAGCTGCGCGTATTGTTCAGGGGCTCGCTGTTGAGTTGGGCCGATTTTTCCCTTCCCACCCCTGCTCCCAAGGTTGAACATCCCACAGCAACGCACACCATCTAGCTTCCAGGTTATAAACTTTGCACATTAACTCCCAAAGCAGTGGGTGATTGGCAGGCACAATGGGCAACTCTGGGACTTGTACCCATTAATGCCCTATCTTGAGAGAATCATAGAATGGTTACAGCACAGAAGGAGGCCATTTGGTCCGTCGAGCCCGTGCCGGCTCTCTGCAAGAGCACTTCAGCTAGTCCCACTCCCCGCCCTTTCCCCATAGCCCTGCAAATGTTTTTCCTTCAGATACTTACCCAACTCCCTTTTGAAAGATAAGATTGAATCTGCCTCCACCACCCTTTCAGGCAGTGCATTCCAGATCCTAACCACTCGCTGCGTAAAAAAGTTTTTCCTCATGTCGCCTTTGGTTCTTCTGCAAATCACCTTAAATCTGTGCCCTCTGGTACTCTACCCCGTGCTAGTAGGCCTCCCATTTAATTTGAAAGAATTCTCACAGCCTTCAGCCACTCGTGCGTCACACTCTACGTGTAATAGGTTCGCAACACGATCTGGATCGTATCTGTGAATGTGCGACTTCCGCCTTATGAAATCAGCCCTTGTGGCAGCTTTAGTAGAACACATCTTTCAATTCCACGAACAGTGTACATTTATAACCTGACCTCATTCACACACCTTCCCCCAATGAATTTCCGAGTTCATGCTAAATGGTCTTTTAAAAATAGCACACCTGCCCTAGTTTACTGTAAGAGAAAGGACAAATCTTTAAAAAGATCCTAGTGTCCAAAAGAAAAGACTACAGAATTTAGCAACGTCCAAAGCACAGGTTTGTTAATTTTGTCCTTTAATCTAATTGATGAAGTATTAAACTTCGATTAAGTGCATTAATTTCTTCTAGAAACTTTAGCTGATTGGATGCTCTTAAGGGGCACACTTTAAATAGGCCACTTGTATCATTGATGCTTTAATACCCAATTACCTCCGTTACTGACACTTAGATACTCGATTATCTCCATTACTGATGTTTTAATACCCAATTATCTCCGTTACTGACACTTAGGGCGCAATCTTGCCAGCCCTGGGGAGGCGGGTCTGCCGGGAAAATGGCAGAATTTGGGGGCGGGTGCCCAAACCGCCCCCAACCCGCCTCCATGCCATCTTGCCAGGAGGCGGGTAGCTGTCCTGCGCCGGGTCCCGTCTCCTTGGAGGCGGGAAGGGATTACAGCCACTTAACTGCCTGTTAACAGGCAGTTAACAGGCAGAAAATAGGATTATCCCCTTTTTGCCCTCACAAGTGCGGGCTTTCCGAAGGCTCCGAAACCCGCCAGGGTCACCGAGACAAGTAGTGGGTCTGTGGGGGTCGGAGGGGTCCAAAAGTTTGCTGTGGAGGTGAGTGATGGGTGTAAGTGTGGAGAGGTGAGTATCTGAGGTAAGTGGAAAGTGTTAGAAAAAGTGTACTTACCTTTGTTTCTTCCTGCAGGCTTCAGTCGGTGGGTATGCGGAGAGTCTCGCACCTCCACGGTAGAGATGACAGATGGCTGCTGCATTCTCCGATGCAACAACCATCTAATTTCTGCAAATGAAAGAGGTTTGATGAGTTCTTGTATTCAAGAACTCATCAAACTACAGAGAATGTAGTGTTTGACAGCTTCACAGAGCTGTCAAACGATGACAATTCATCTGTCAAAAATGTTTGACTTAACAAGGTCAATCAAGGGAAAATAGCGTGGGTTGGCCATAAGTCGATGGAGGCGGGACTAAAACCCGACAAGTGGGAGACCCGCCTCCAAAAGCTCCCCATTGGAAGAAATCCAGCCCTTAGATACCTGATTATCTCCGTTACTCACACTTTAATACCCGATTACCTACGTCACTGATGCTTTAATGTAACTGGCCATTTTTGCCACACCCCAACCCTGAGCAGGCATCCTGCACCCAGGCCTTTGCTAATGGCACTCTAGAGCCTGCGGAGCCAATTTTCTTCTGTTGCATTTGGGCGTAAATAATCACCCGGGCAGAGCGCACAGAGAAAGATCAGATGGGAGGATTGCACAGCCATAGGCCAGCCCGATTTTCTGTTCATTAATTTAAACAAGTGGACAATCAGGCAGGCTCCATTAGAGGTGGGTGATCCTCCCCGGCCGAGTTTCCTCCATGTGTCCCACCCACGCAGTTAACACCCAGAGAAGCCTCAGTGTCTCACCCTTCAATCCTCCCCACCCCACCCCCGGGTCAGGATTCTCGAGTCAGAAATTTCAAACATAAGCCCACGCCCCTCCATGGTTCAATGTGTTCCAACGCCAATGGCCTGCACCATATCTGGACAGATTAAATCTAGCCATAGATTTGCTCATCACACTTCAAAGTGTCACACGGAGCCTGACATTAACAGGCACTTTCCAAGCTGTCACTAAGCAACAACTAAATTCTTACTGACCTGATGCTGTGTTCACCAAACGACATTTAGCCTTTGCGACCTTAGAGCGACACAGTAAAGCAGTAAGGTATTGTGCGTTACACAGTATAACACTCTTTGTTCTTATGAAAATGCGTATCATTGACTAACTATGAGCAATGAGATCCAGCAGTTTTTTTTTTAACCAATATATTTTGCACATGATCACATCCAAAGGCAAGCAGATAAAGCACACAAATACCGACGAACTCTCCAGAACTTCCCGGAGATATTGACCTACTCCCCGACACCACCCACAAATACTGAACACACTCCCTGGGACCCCCCTTTACAGAGGCTCACACTTCTCCCGGCGATCCCTTATCCTAATGTATGAATGATGTGGAGATGCCGGTGTTGGACTGGGGTGGACAAATGTGAGAAGTCGCACAACACCAGGTTATAGTCGAACAGCTTTATTTGAAATCACAAGCTTTCGGAGCGCTGCTCCTTCATCAGGTGAAGTGAAGAGATGCATATAGGCACAGCATATATAGTCAGAGAACACAGCCAGACGATTACAGTTAATCTTTCTAACTGCCCTTTATCACACCTTTGATTGCCGTGATTATCTCTCTGCCGAGGTGTGATAAAGGGCAGTTGGAAAGATTAACTGTAATCATCTGGCTGTGTTCTCTGACTATTTATGCTGTGCCTATATGCATCTCTTTACTTCACCTGACGAAGGAGCAGTGCTCCGAAAGCTTGTGATTTCAAATAAAGCTGTTGGACTATAACCTGGTGTTGTGCGACTTCTCACTAATGTATGAAAGCCAGTGTCAGTTACCCAAAGGACAACGGCGCGATCATTGCAGAAAATGGATTTTTTTAAAATTAGTATGTAGCAACAGAAATGTTGTTGCTTCTCTTTTCATATCACAATCAATATAGCGCAATGGTGTATTGTGCGACCAAATTCAAATCTCAAAGATGCACGCTGAATATTGCAACATACTACTTACATAAAGTTGACTTTTTCAACGGATCCCTGCACCTGTCCCGTCACTGTGCCTCCTGCTGTGTTCTTCACCCAGCCAACCAGGCCTAGCTTCCTGGCCTGCTCCTCAGTGTACTGAAACAAAAAATCAAAGGATAAAGTATTAGCAAGAGTGCGAGACAACACAGCGGGGGGAAAACAATTTTTAAAAAACAGAATACACAATGTGTAAAATACAAATTCTATTCATATATACAGGAAACTTTCGTTTATCCGGCATCGACGGGACCGGCGTGGTGCCGGTTTATCGAAAGTACCGGATAACAGAGAGTTATATCTACCGAGGCTATTTTTAACAAAGAGACTCCAAGCAGCACGGGAGAATCTACTCATGCTACTGCAATGTTTCGGACTTGCGACAGCGCCAGGAGGCCGAGTAGTGGCACTTTTGAAAAGTACCCCTACTGACTAAATCGGCGTTCGCGGACTCAGACTCGGACTCGGGATCGGCAACATTGCCGGTTATTTGAGAGGATTTTTCGGAGCACTCGGCGTTCGCGGAGACTCGACTGCGACTCGGCAACATTGCCGGTTATTTGAGAGGAGTTTTCGGAGGATGATTTTTGCCGGTTAAGCGAGAATTCCGGATATTTGGGTGCCGGATAAACGAAAGTTTCCTGTATAGGGCCTTCTCATTATTTACACACTGCCTGACAACTCGGGCATCAGGGAAGCTCGATGACCAATGTGTAAGGAGTGGTGCCGGTCTATGAGCCCAAACTTCCAGAGGCCTGCGTGGTGTGCAGGATTCCTGCGTGGTGGTGCTTCAAGAGGTTTCTGAGACTGTCACAAATGGAATCTAGGTTGATTCCTGAGATGAAGGGGTTGTCTTATGAGGAAAGGTTGAGCCTATACTCATTGGAGTTTAGAAGAATGAGAGGTGATCCTATTGAAACATATAAGATTCTGAGGGGGCTCGACAAGGTAGATGCTGAGAGGATGTTTCCCCTCGTGGGGGAATCTAGAACTAGGGGGCATAGTTTCAGGATAAGGGGTCGCCCATTTAAGACGGAGATGAGGAGGAATTTCTTCTCTCAGAGGGTGGTGAATCTTTGGAATTCTCTACCCCAGAGAGCTGTGGAGGCTGGGTCATTGAATATATTCAAGGCTGAGATAGACAGATTTTTGAGCTACAGGGGAGTCAAGGATTATGGGGAGCGGGCAGGGAAAGTGGAGTTGAGGCCAAGATCAGATCAGCCATGATCTTATTGAATGGCGGAGCAGGCTCGAGGGGCCGAATGGCCTACTCCTGCTCCTACTTCTTATGTTCTTATGAATCAGGAAACAGGCCAACGTGAGCAAGGTGGACACTCAGTTATAATCTACTCTCTCTGTTGTTTTACTGTGAGCTTGTGCTGAAATACAATCTGCATTCCGTCTTAGTTTTGCTGACATAGGGTTGGAAAGCATACTGACTGTTGGTTGGCTGAAATTAAAAGGGGAGCCTGCCGTTCCCATTGCATGAAAGGTCAACGTTCAGGAGGTCAATCAGACTGGCCTGGTCTCAGTTACTTGTCAGATGACTGCTGGCTGACTGCACTGCAAAACCGGAACTCCTCAGGAGGTACAGTTCTCCGATCATCATCCCCCGTCATACCCAAGCTAAAGCTCCTTAGAAGAATCAAAAGCCGTTCATCCTCAAGAAAGACAGCAAGCCCTTGACGGCAAGAGATAATAGTCTGTGGTAATGGCCCATTTATCAGACCCAGATTACGAATTTCCAAATTGCAGTTGAGCATCTGTCCCTGCGACTAGCAATGTCGCAACAATTGTGCAGAAGAGATCCAATGGCGCGCACACTAAGAAGGAAAGAAAGACTTGCATTTATATAGCCCCTTTCATGACCACCAGACGTCCCAAAGCGCTTTATAGCCAATGAAGTACTTTTTGAAGTGTGGTCACTGTTGAAATGTAGGAAACGCGGCAGCCAATTTGCGCACAGCAAGCTCCCACAAACAGCAATGTGATAATGACCAGATCATCTGTATTTTTTTTTGTGATGTTGATTGAGGGATAAATATAGGCCAGGTCGCCCGGGAGAACTCCCCGGCTCTTCTTCCAATAATGGCCGTGGGATCTTTTACGTCCAACTGAAGAGGGTAGACGGGGCCTCGGTTTAACGTCTCATCCGAAAGACAGTACGGCACCTCCTCAGCACTGCACTGGAGTGTCAGCCTAGATTTTTGTGCTCAGATCTCTGGAGTGGGACTTGAACCCACAACCTGCTGACTCAGAGGCAAGGGTGCTACCAGCCAAACCACAGCTGACACATAGAAAACACGAGGCTCACAATATAGAGACTATAAACACTGTTTTTGTTTTATTGAGAAACCTAGGTGAAAGGCCAAGGCTTCTTGTGCAGAACAACACTGGCACATAAAGAGGGGAGAAGATGAGGTAAATCAGGAAGTAGTGACTGGCTGACACCAAACTTGTGGTTTAAAAGCCTGTAAGACAGCAAGTAGAAGGGAAGACTGAGGTAAGAAGCTCCACAATTTTGATGTCCTGGGAAAGAAGCTGTTAGAATAGCAGACAGCGTGGTCAGTTTGGATTTGAACAGACTAAGGGCTTGAGGGAAAGGAAGGCCATCTATGACCGAATTTGATAGAATCTCCTCCTTGCCATCAGGTCTTGTGTCACACAGATCAGCGAATATGATGAGACAGTACCCAACGACAACACATTCAGACCTTCCTGCCACCCCCTCCAATGTCTGCACAAGCGAGAAAAATAGGCAGAGCCAGGATAGCTACCAAAGTAGCACAGTCTGCAGGAAGACCATCTCAAGCCTCTACTCACAGAGACAGGTGGCCCCTTCAATCTCAGGAGCCTGTCACGGACAAACTGTAGCCAGCTACCCCTCAGTGCCACTGCAGGAACATTAGATTGTATAGTACGTCGGTCATGCATTGTCAACAAGGGAAAGGATGGCAAGGAGTAGCAATAGACAGTGATCTCATTCAGTGCAATAAAAATTAGTAGAGCACTTCAGCTGTACGGTGTCCAAAGAGTGCTCTTGTGGCGTTGGACAGAAGGCAGGCATCATACTTTTGGCTGTTCAGGAGGAGGTGAAACAGTGTTGAGGGAAAATTGAAGATCTAAGAAAGGAAGTTCATGAGATGGCCTTCTCAATGAGAGCCTGGCGAGCGGCTCTCGCCACGGGCAAAGGTGGCTCAGCAGCTGCACCCTGTGTGTTGTATCCTCGCTTATGTTCATTGCCATCTTCCTCTGGATGGTCCATATTGACTCCTTATTGTAGTACAACGAGGAGTCAAGGTGGACGATCCAGAGGAAGAAGACAATGAACATTATAACGAGGAGTCAACCATGCATAAGACTTTGGCTAGATTGTTTTCTACGATGCCCCTTGATGTCTCTAACTACCTGAATCCTTACTTTACCCATGCATATGTGGAGCGAACCTTTGGCTTAGTGGTAGCATTACCGCCTCTGATCAAACCAGGCTCCAGACCGTCCCGGCAAGTGGAAACGGGAGCTTCGGCTCTGAATTCTGGGTCGACATCCAGCGGGATACTTGCACGTTGGGTCCAGTGGGTGCGGGTTGCCGCTCCTGGATCGTGTGGGTTGTGGGCGCGCATTAAGCGCCGTAGCGGCTGGTATAAAGATGGTTACAGCTGTGAAAAGAGCATTCATGTCTCTGTCAGACTGTTAAATCAGCCTGCGAGTCCTTTCACTACCTCACAATATTCTCCAAGGGAGAAGTGTGAAGATACAAAAAGAACAATGCATATGTGACAACTCTACCGCCTCTTCCTCGGTGAATCATAGCCTCAGAATACATTGTCTCTCGGATAAGTCCAGTTATGCCTATATGCGCAGTTAAGAGGGCAAGGATGGATGACACAATCCTCCTATGATGTAATCTGTCTTTTCGGATGTCAAAAGTATGAAAAACAATGAGAAAAGATGTAAAACTAAGTGCATTTAAAGACAATGTTAGCCGCCCTGGACACCATTATTTGGGTGCAGTGAAGAAACAGCGCACTTCCTGTGTGTGTGAAGGCTGGAGAATGGGATTGATGTCGAAATGGAAATCACACCGACTGCGCACCTTTATAGGGCACTGGAGACGAACGCCTGGGCCCTTGTACCTGCAGCACTTCGAGACATGTCTGAAAGATGCCATAAATCTTTCTCACGATAGTGTGATTTACAATCCCACTTTTTGCAGCAGATCAATATCTTAGTGGTAGATTCAGAAGCAGTGCTTCTAGTTTTATCACTAAAGGGAGAGAAGTGGAGGAGACAAACATCCGCTCACTATTGGTGCCTTCAATAAAAAATAAGGTAAATATTCACTTATAAACATTATATTTTTATACGTCCGAAGCAAATCTGTGATGGTGCCATTTGGTGATGCTGTGCCGGCTACTGTGGGAAATTAGTATTAAGGTTTGCTATGTATGTCACACACTCCTTATTTGGGCAACACCATTCTGTGCCCAAATAGGGAGTACATGACATATATAGAAAACCAGAAGCTGCAGATCCCCGTCCCTATATCTACAGCATCACTGGTGCACTCGGAGGGAAATTCGCTTTAACCCTGACTTTCCATGGGCAAAGCCACAGGAAATCCACTAGTGTGTTATAAAACCACTTGACATTTCAGGTGCTTTTTGTTAGTGCTGCCGCAGCTGATTCATTACACATTGCTGCCCCTTTGTGTATCTTACTTGTGTTTTTCCTGTTGCGTCTTTGTCATTACTTTAAGTCCTATGTAACTGTAGCCAAAATGTGTGCATACATTAATCCAAAATTATGGGCCATAAATATAAGATGGTCACTAATAAATCCAATAAGGAATTTCGGAGAAACCTCTTTACTCAGAGTGGCAAGAACATTGAACTCGCTCCCACATGGAGTGGTTGAGGCAAACAGCATAGATGCATTTATTGGGGAAGCTCGTTAGGTACACGAGGGAGGAAGGAATAAAAGGGTATGATACGGTTTGATGAAGTAAGGTGGGAGGAGGCTCGTGTGGAGCATAAACGGCGATGTAGATCAGTTGGGTCGAATGGCCTGTTTCTGTGCTGTAAAATTCGATGTAAAAGAGCAGTTGACATGCTGAGGTATCAGGCAGATGGTAGCATTTTGTTTACCACCCAACTTAACATGAGTTTAACTTCAAAGCTGTCAGCTGTGGCTCAGTGGGTAGCACTCTCACCTCTGAGTCAGAAGGTTGTGGGTTCGTAGTCCCACTCCAGAGACTTCAGCACAAAAATCTCGGCTAACACTTTGTGCAGTGGTGAGGGAGTGCTGCACTGTCGGAGGTGCGGTGTTTCAGATGAGACGCTAAACCGAGGCCCCCGTCTGCTCAGGTGGATGTACAAGATCCCATGGCACTATTTCGAAGAAGAGCAGGGGAGTTCTCTCCGGTGTCCTGGCCAATATTTATCCCTTAAATCAACATCACAAAAACAAATTATCTGGTCATTATCACATTGCTGTTTGTGGAAGCCCATGAAAGAATGCTTCCTGTACTAGTGTGCTTCATTTGAGGGCTGAGGGGTGACCTAATAGAGGTCTTTAAAATTATGAAATGTTTTGATAGAGTAGACAGAGAGAGAGTATTTCCACTTGTGGGCAAGAGCAAAACTAGCGGCCATCAATATAAGATAGTCACCAAGAAATCAAAGAGGGAATTCAGAAGAAACTTCTTTACCCAGAGAGTGGTGAGAATGTGGAACTCACTACCACAGGGAGTGGTTGAGGCGAATAGTATAGATGCATTTAAGGGGAGGCTAGACAAGCATATGAGGGAGAAGGGAATAGAGGGTTATGCTGATAGAGTTAGATGAGGAAAGACGGGAGGAGGCTCGAGTGGAGTATAAACGCCAGCATGGACTGGTTGGGCCGAATGGCCTGTTTCAGTGCTGTATATCCTAAGTAATTTCCCATGCAGTAAAAACATAGGTACAGTTTGGCAGAATAGACACATGTTTCCCAACAAGGCAAGTTGCCAGTCTCAACGGTTGAGCAACAAATATTGACGCAAAAAGATACTGAGGGGGATTGACAGGGTAGCTGCTGAGAGGTTGTTTCCCCTGGCTGGAGAGTCTAGAACTAGGGGGCAGAGTCTCAGGATAAGGAGTCAGCCATTTAAGACCAAGATGAGGAGGAATTTCTTCACTCAAGAAGGTTGTGAATCTTTGGAATTCTCTGCTCCAGAGTCGTTGAGTATATTCAAGGCTGAGATCGATAGATTTTTGGACTCTAGGGGAATCAAGGGATATGGGGATCGGGCAGGAAAGTGGAGTTGAGGTAGAAGATCAGCCATGATCTTATTCAATGGCGGAGCAGGCTCGAGGGGCCGAATGGCCTACTCCTGCTCCTAGTTCTTATGACTGGCATCCCGGCCACACACTGCTGCACAGGGACTGAAGGATGGAAACAAAGATAAGGATGTCCTGCAGTGAAGCTTCTTGTGCTTCACGGTTTTCTGGAATCACCAAGAAATCCACAATTGAGGGGAAGGCATTGGAGACGATAAGTATAAGCATCAAGTCCAAAGAGAATGCTGTCTCCAAGAGTTTGAAATGAGCCATAGGCAATCCAACGGTGAAAAAAATACAACTAGAAAAGCACTCAATAGGACAAAATGTCTGAGGATTAGTCTTTCCTTGCACAACAGAACATCACAAACAAAACCAAGTGATGCTGATGGTAGAAAACAAATGACTAAAGATGGTGGTCATGGGCGCAAAAGATCTCACATAGCGCAGGAAGAGAACATCATCCTGATAGGAGACACCGCTGCCCATGGCTGGACTGGCAACCTTACCAATGGCACCCAGAGTATAAAATCATAGCAGATGGCACTAGGAAAAAAAGTGCTTTAACAGCCACTTTCTTCAGCTGCTCAATTATGGAAAAATAATTGTCCTTCAACAACTGTCAGGGACCTTACCTCTCAACACATATAGGACACTAATTCTTTGTTCTCCAGAAAGGATCTTTCACTGTAATTTCATCCAGTCCAAACCTTAATTGGTGAAATCATACTTTCTTCTAATTGAGAGCGTCAGTCAAGTTACTCTTTAATTGGCATTGTGTGAGATTGACCGAATGCCAAAACAAGAGGCCTGTCAATCATAATTATCAAGGCAGCTGTGACAAGCCTCACGAGGAATATTTAGTTCCTAACAAGGCAAAACCATTCCCAGCTGAAGCAAGGGGTGTCCATAAATCAAACACTTCGCTCATCTGATCTCCCCAAAAAATGTACCTTTAAGTGAAAACAAAGGAACCTAATCCATTGTGCAGCAAAACTGCTTTCTTATTCTTATGATTGGAAAAGACAATAGCCTGAAAGTTACATCGAAGAATAAGTTATTACTTTTATGTTGAGATTTTAAAAAAGCTATTTGGATGAGAAAATTCATAGAGTCAGGTTTAGAGTTTATATCATGAAAAAAAAACCTGTATTTCGGAGAGAACGTACCATTTACATTCACATACAAGGCAACCTCCCAAACCTCCATTGTCCACTATGACTCGCGTAACATGAGGATCATTATGAAACTTGAATCAGGAGGTCTGAAAAACACCATGGAATGCCCTGGCTTTTTTTTTTAAGCGGCTGGTCCCCGCCAGACACCAAAATTCTCACCTTGATATTGAGCGGCATTCAAACTCATTCTTTGTTTCCCTTCTCATTTCAGCCAGTGCATTTCAGTTCACTGCTGCTGCGATGTTCCGTCGCTGTGATATTGAGATGGCAGTTCTCCCCTCCCATTGCTGAATAGGCCTGTCTCTGTGCTGTAAATTATATGTCATTCTATAGGCATTTAAGGGGAGGCTTGATGCATACATGAGGGGGAAGGGAATAGAGGGATACAGGGGTGGGGGGGGGCAGTGTGGGAAGACATAACTGGAGTGGGAGGAGGCTCATGTGGCGTATGAACGCTGACATGGACCTTCACGTGCAAGCGCAGGAGATGCAACACATGCCCTTTTACCTCCTCCCTTCCCACTGTCCAGGGCCCCAAACACTCCTTCCAGGTGAAACAGCAATTTACTTGTACTTCTTGCAATTTAGTATACTGTATTCGCTGCTCACGATGCGGTCTCCTCTACATTGGGGAGACCAAACGCAGATTGGGTGTCCGCTTTGCGGAACACCTCCGTTCAGTCCGTAAGGGTGACCCCGAGCTTCCGGTCGCCTGTCACTTTAATTCTCCACTCCACTCCCACTCGGATCTCTCCATCCTCGGCCTCTTACACTGTTCCAATGAAGCTCAACGTAAGCTCGAGGAACAGCACCTCATCTTTCGATTAGGCACTTTACAGCCTTCTGGACTCAACATCGAGTTCAACAATTTCAGACTATAACCCCTGCCTCCATCTTGTTTTTCTCTCTCTCACATGGCAGCTGTCGATCATTCTGCCATTTACACTTCATCTAGAGCAATCTTTTGTTTCTTAACTTGTTCCATTACCATCTCCTTTTGCCTCGCACCATCATCATTTTTGTCTCTTAATCTCTCCTGCCTTCCATCCTATCACAGACCTTCCCTTTTGTTCTTTCCTCCCCTCCCCCCTTTCCCGCCCCTACACTTGCTTAAAAACCTGTTCCATCTCCAACTTGTTCCAGTTCTGACGAAGGGTCAGCGACCTGAAACGTTAACTCTTATCTCTCTCCACAGATGCTGCCTGACCTGCTGAGTATTTCCAGCATTTTCTGTTTTTATTGCTGACATGGACCAGTTGGGCCGAACGGCCGGTTTCTGTGCTGTAAATTCCATGTCATTTTAAATCTGCTGTCCCTTCGCCAGATTTTCCTTTCCAGCGACAGAGCTGCTGGAAGTGCGGCAGCTCAGAAATTCTGGCCGTCTGCTGACCCCGGCGAATTTTCCAGGACACAGCTGATGATGCACACCAACATCTTTGTTGAAAGACAGTTGTTTGTAAGTGATTGCTACTCACTCGGAAGTACTTTATTTGGTTCTTGTAAATTGCTCGGCTTATTCCAAAAAATACCGACCTAAATTTTTCCGAGTGTGTGCCAGCGGCAAGGAACCTCATCTGCCAGACATCGGCAAGTGCCCATGATTTCCTGATACGCAGCAGGCGAGATTCCTTGCCTCTGGCGTGCACTTAAAAAATGTAGGCCATTCTGTATTATCTTTCATTCAAAAAAAACCCCCAGCAAATTGGATCATTGCTGATTTGATACCACTGTTTCACCTGAATGGATTTGTGAAAGGTAGGTCATGGCTGGCTAATCTAGTTGCATTTTTTTGAGGAGGTCCCTAGCATTGGTGGGTAGGGATGAAAGAACTTCCTGCTATTCTCCAAAGAACATAAGATGTAGGAGCAGGAGTAGGTCATTCGGCCCCTCGAGCCTGCTCCGCCATTCAATAAGATCATGGCTGATCTGATCTTGGCCTCAACTCCACTTCCCTGCCCAAGAGCACTGAAGGATGTTTAACGTCTGAATAGGCAGACGAAACCTCCCTTAGCGCCACATTGAAGTGTCAGCCTGATTATTACGTCTAAATGATGATACGGGGCTTGAACACTCAGCCTCCCAGAGGCAAAATTCTACCAAATGAGGCAAGTTGAACACAGTTGCTGGACTATTAATATTATTTTCAGGAGGATGGGGGGGGGGGGGGGGGGGGGGGGGGGGGAAAGAGGTATCAGGCGACATCATCAAAGTTAAATCCAATTCAAGGAAAAGACCATCAAGTCTAGAATTGATTGGACAAGTCGACAGCACAACGTATGGATTTGTTGACCTTATCTGTCTTCAGCTCGAACTATTATTTTGAAGAGGCGAGCAAGTTGCCTTGTAAAGTAATGAATTTGGAGATTCAAAAGAGTCGACCAGGTTGACGCTCATTCATACATTTCTTCCTCTGAGAAGGCAGGTATTGATTCCCCCCTTCGAGAAATACATACTCACAGTTGACACACTGTACCCTGGCAGACTTAGCTAGCTGTGCTGAGAATTGGGCTCCTTGGGGGGGGCCGGGGGGGCTTCAGCATTCTTACCTTTCGAAAAAAGACACCTAGAAATGGAAGGGAATAAAAAAAAAATCATTCATGATATTCAGCAGCTGTAATGCTCACATGAAGAAACTGTTTCCCAGGTTGAGCAGTCCGAAGGTAAGGAGTTGGAAGCCGATAAAGATTTCGCTCAGGCCCTGGGGGCGAGCTGGCCCCTCGGGCGGGAAGGTCAGTGCGGCACTTCGGATACCCAGAGTTTCTGGAACTTATTGCCTCTTCTGTATCAGATGAGCTGAGAACCCTCCATGGGGAGTGGTGGGTGACTCTCATCCTGTTAAGTTCAACATCTGCCGAGTGCTCGGCGTCACGAATTAAAAGTGGACGCGTTTGTTTAGCTGTTTCGTTCAATGTACTGCAGTGATTCATGTTCCGTTTGTTGTATTGTTTTGTTACTTCCATCACATCAGTAAACACTTCCGCAAATAAGTTTTTAAATTAAAAAAATTCTTGTCCTCAGCCTCCGATTTTAATTGTTTCCCCATCACGAGAGCTGCCTTGACACTAGACAGAAACTCAATGACCTCTGAAATTACGCTACACACAGCATTTGCCTACAAATGTTTAACAGACACATATGAAATTTCTTTGTCCACCATTTTAGCAGAGGCGTCAACTAGTTTATTGGAGACAAATGAATGCCTTTGCTAAAGGAATTTGATAATTAACACAGCGGGTCCATTTTTTGTTTTTGGCGTTGATTAAGCGGGTGGTGGGTGAAGTGATCGCACTGCCCGCCCGATAAAGCTCGCTGGCGGCCCAAACCATTTTTGTGGTCAGGCTTCATTAGAACGATACTGGCGAGCAGCTCGCGCTGAACGAGGGCTGGCACTAGGGTGGGGCGGGAAATCGGGCGGCTCCTCTGCGGAGTCCAGCAGGACGTGGGTCCTTGAAGGGCGGGAAGCAATCCCTGGACGGGGCGGGCAGCGGGAGGAAACATTTTTGTCGGGTCGTGGTGGGGGGAGGAAGGAGAAAAGAGGAAAGGTAAATCTGGAAGTCGTGGCTAGGTGATAGAATCATAGAAATTTACAGCACAGAAGGAAGGCCATTCGGCCCATCGTGTCCGTGCCGGCCGACAAAGAGCTATCCAACCTAATCCCACTTTCCAGCACTTGGTCCGTAGCCCTGTGGGTTACGGCACTTCAAGTGCATATCACAGTACTTTTTAAATGCGATGAGAGTTTCTGCCTCCACCACCCTTTCAGGCAGCGAGTTCCAGACCCCCACCACCCTCTGGGTGAAAAAATTTCTCCTCAAATCCCCTCTAAACCTCCGACCAATTACCCTAAATCTATGCCCCCTGGGTATTGACCCCTAGCCCAACAGAAAATATCAGCAAAGCTGGTTAGGAACGTGACATGAATCTGTCATTCATGAAAGAAAGACTTATGAAATAATACTGAGTGGCCTGCGGGTGGCGCTGTCCAGGGAGAGTATAAACACTCGGGCACGGGCCCAGCTTGCGCAGGACATTCTTAACAGGAACTAGTGAAGGACACAACTAGATCTCCATGTTGTAAAACAGTTGATTAAAGCTTTGTTTAACGCTCAGACCAAGTGCCTAGTAGTTTTCTTACGTCAATACGTTTATCTCAGGGGCCTGCAGCAGGGTCTCTGTTGCTCAACGCTCAGCGCCACTGGACGGAGTGCATGCTCTGCCCAACGGAAGAGCAAAATTGCATCGGGTCCTAAATACGGCATTTGACCCGGGTTTCAATGTTTTAATGAGGCTCCCGCCTGTTTCGAGCGGGAGCATTGGCTGCCTATTTCGAAGCCGGCTCAAAAATCGAGTCAGACAGGCCTCGGGCAGCAAGGTAGGTGTTGTTTGAAAAATTCTTTGTCTGGCTACCGTCCCGTTTGCGCGGTGAAAAAAATCGCCTCCTGTAAGTCTCCATGCACGAATGTGATATAGCTCAATGTCAACCGACATTGTATTCCCTTTGAAATGAATGCAAATCTGAACCTGGAGAATTGATATTATCTTTATTACTTTTTGTAGGCTGACTTTTGCTCTGATCCCTTTTTTTTCCTTATCTTTAGGTTATAATTTTTACCATTATTTCGATCGGAATCCTACCCCGCCACCCTCTCCCCCCTCCCCTTTATTGGTTTAAAGTCCTTTTTATGGTTTGCTATTTTAATGGACATATTTATCGACTTTTAAATGGGTTGAAGTCTATGCTAAAATGGTGGCCAAAGAAATATGATATGAAGATGCCGAGCTTTTGTATATTAATACCAGAGGGAGGAATTTCAAGACCGTAGAGAGTTAACCTATGAAATAACAACAACTTGCATTTATATAGCGCCTTTAACATAGCAAAACGTCCCAAGGTGCTTCACAGGAGCGTTATCAATAAAACATTTTTGACACTGAGCCACAGAAGGAGATATCAGGACAGATGACCAAAAGCATGGTCAAAGAGTTTGAAGGAGCGTCTTAAAGGAGGAAAGAGAAGTAGAGAGGCGGAGAGTTTTAGGGAGGGAATTCCAGAGCTTAGGACCCAGGCAGCTGAAGGCACGGCCGCCAATGGTGGAGCGATTAAAATCAGGGATGTTGAAGAGGCCAGAATTTGAGGAACGCCGAGATCTTGGGGGGGGGGGGGGGGGGGGGGGTTGTAGGGCTGGAGGAGATTACAGAGATAGGGAGGGGGCGAGGCCATGGAGGGATTTGAAAACAAGGATGAAGATTTTAAAATTGAGGCATTGTCGGACCGGGAGCCAGTATAGGTCAGCAAGCACAGGGGTGATGGGTGAACGAGACTTAAGATACGGGCAGCAGAATTTTGGATGAGTACAAGTTTAGATAGGGTGGAAGATGGGAGGCCGGTCAAGAGAGTATTGGAATAGTCCAGTCTAGAGGTAACAAAGGCACAGATGAGGATTTCAGCAGCGGATGAGCTGAGACTGGGTCGGAGTCGGGCGATGTTACGGAGGTGGAAGTAGGCAGTCTCTGTGATGGAGCGGATATGTGGTCGAAAGTTCATTTTGGGGTCAAACACAACACCAAGGTTGCGAGCGGTCTGGCTCAGTTTCAGACCGTTGCCAGGGAGAGGGATGGAAGCGGTGGTCAGAGAATGGAGTTTGTGGCTGGGACATAGTTATCTACGTTTAAATGGGTTGGCGTCTAATGCTAAAATGGTGAACAAAGAAACAAACTGCAATTGTAGTCTAGTTGAAATGGAGGTCTTAGTTACGCAATAGAGACTATTCTCCAATCACCAGCTGGAACACAGCAGATTAATTTTAGATGCTATGAATCCAACTGCTCTCTGGCTAGAATGGGAATGATCTGCTCGGATAATGGTGCTTGTTGACTTAAGATAAGAGTCTACGTTATCGACAACTGTCGAGGCATCTTCATGGGCTCTGCACTGATCTACTTCATGGAGGAAGCTTTGCTCTTGATTGGTCAGGGTGATTTCATTGTTTACGACAGAAGACTTCCAGACTCATTCGAACATCGGCTGCTCTCAATTCACACGAATAATCCTGCAATCTACTGCTGCAGAGGTTTAAGTTCAGCAGCGATTACTAAGAGGCCTGCGTTATGTAGGTTACAGTAGAACCAGTCTGTGTTTCAGATGTTCAGCATGCAGCACCACCCAGAGGAAGAAATTGCACATCAATTTAAAAATCCAACGCCCTCATGAATTCATTGGTACATTATCATTGTTCCTAGGAGCAGACCCTTTCCCAAACATAAATGGCAAACAGAAAAAAAGACAGTGGGACCAACTGCTGACTCAGTGACATAAATGGAGCTCCGTTCCTTTTTTGCCGAGACATATTGCAATTGAAAAGGTGTTTTTTTTTCTTTCTACAGGTGAAGCAGACGGTAACCCACTGAAGCGAACGTATTTCTTTTTTGATAATGAGACAGATTGCAACCTATTGAATTGAATAAAGTTGTGATTCTTTTAAAAGGGCACATAGATTTGTAATATACAAAGGAAGATGGTTGTGGTGGTTGAAGGTCAATCACCACAGCCCCAGGACATCGCTGCAGGAGTTCCTCAGGGCAGTGCCCTAGGCCCAACCATCTTCAGCTGCTTCATCAATGACCTTCCCTCCAACATAAGGTCAGAAATGGGGATGTTCGCTGATGACTGCACAGTGTTCAGCGCCATTCACAACTCCTCAGATAATGAAGCAGTCCATGCCCGCATGCAACAAGACCTGGACGACGTTCAGGCTTGGGCTGATAAGTGGCAGGTAACATTCGCGCCACAGAAGTGCCAGGCAATGACTATCTCCAACAAGCGAGAGTCTAACCACCACCCCTTGACATTCAACGGCATTACCATCGCCGAATCCCCCATCAACATCCTGGGGGGTCACCATTGACCAGAAACTTAACTGGACCAGCAACATAAATACTGTGGCAACAAGAGCAGGTCAGAGGCTAGATATTCTGCGGCGAGTGTCTCACCTCCTGACTCCCCAAAGCCTTTCCACCATCTACAAGGCACAAGTAAGGAATGTGATGGAATACTCTCCACTTGCCTGGATGAGTGCAGCTCCAACAACACTCAAGAAGCTCGACACCATCCAGGACAAAACAGCCCACTTGATTGGCACCCCCTCTACCACCTTAAACATTCACTCCCTCCACCACCGGCGTACCGTGGTTGCAGTGTGTACCATCTACAAGATGCACTGCAGCAACTCGCCAAGGCTTCTTCGGCAGCACCTCCCCAAACCCGCGACCTCTTCCACCTAGAAGGACAAGGGCAGCAGGCGCATGGGAACACCACCACCTCCAAGTTTCCCTCCAAGACACACCATCCTGACTTAGAAGTATATCGCCAATCCTTCATCGTCGTTGGGTCAAAATCCTGGAACTCCCTCCCTAACAACACTGTGGGAGCACCTTCACCACACGGACTGCAGCGGTTCAAGGTGGCGGCTCACCACCACCTTCTCAAGGGCAACAAATGCTGGCCTTGCCAAGCGACGCCCACATCCCATAAACGAATTTAAAAAAAATTAAAACGATATCCATTGTTCAATTTTGCGGCAATCAGCAGTAATAAAGTCACCTGTAGCCAGAAACATCAACAAATGTCCCCGACAGTCAAAAATGGAGCAGCAGCTCACAAGGCCATTCATATAAAACAGGCTTCCGCATCACAACACCCAAACTGTTTCTTAAATAGGTACAAGGCTTTAGCCTCCACCGACCTAACCGAAGACCATTGCACCTCTCAATCACATCGTGTCTTTCTGGGATCAAAGCAGCCTTTCCTGAATTGATCATTTTTTTTAAAAACACATTTACAAATATAAGCAACTTCATTTTCTTCGATCTCATTATTTATGGGTGAATCTTGTGCTCAGTCCATTTCTGCATTGTGTCACAGACGAAGAAACTCATGCACAAATTCCCATCCGAGGCGACATTCCCATCTGGTCTACTCCCAAATGGCAAGTTCCCAGTCTTGGCTGGATCATTGGATGAAAACACCAACCCCAGGCAAGGTGCTTTGCTACTGGGATAAGAGAAACACTTGGGGATGATGCGGTTAACATCCTGATTTTGTTTAAACGCTGATTTTTTTCCCCCATTCATCCTCGGGATGAGGGCATCACTGGCAAGGCCGGCATTTATTGCCCGTCGCTAGATTCCCTTGAGAAGGTGGTGGTGGGCCGCCTTCTTGAACCACTGCAGTCCATGTGGTGAAGATAGGGAGTTACAGGATTTTGACCCAGCGACAATGAAGGAACGGCGATATATGTCCAAGTCAGGATGGTGTGTGTGACTTGGAGGGGAGCTTGGAGCTAATGGTGTTCCCATGCACCTGCTGCCTTTGTCCTTCTAGGTGGTAGAGGTCGCGGGTTTGAGAGGTGCTGCCGAAGAAGCCTTGGCGAGTTGCTGCAGTACAGCAGGCTCGGAGCTGCTCAGTGCAAGAGTGCTGAACTGGCATCAAATAAAGCCAGTCATTAATGATAGTATGAAGAAGTTGAGCTAACATCAAATGGAGGCATTCATTAATCAAGCATGCTTCAGCGACAGTGTCAATTCAAACAAATGTGCATTAATTCTGCTTCTTCGCAATCACAAGAGTGATTGCTTCTTCAAAGCCAGATCCCAGACTGTGCCATCAACATTCACTATCTAAATGAAATTATCGATAGAAATGCACAAAAAGCACAACACAGGGACATTTATATTTTCCTCCCTTCTCTCCTGAAGATACCAACTTTCGCTGGAATACAGTCTGGCAGGCGACAGCAGCCCTTTGCTAACGCTCCTAAATGATTATCCTCAGGTGAGCCTAGAGTATCTGACCACAGGGAGGAGAGCGGTGTCACAAACGAGCCTGATCCTACTCCCACCCAGTAGGTGAGGGACAAATGCTCAGCGTGAAACTGTAAACTTATTCTTTTTGAATGGATACATGATGGCGTCGCTTTTTCGTTCACAGGTCTAAATTAGTTGTAAACGATTTAGAACTGACGCTAATCCCACCAAAAGGTCAAGTGCAAATAACAACAGCTTGTATTTATACAGCGTCTTTAACATGGAAGCAAGTCCCTAGGCAGTTCACAAAGGTAGAATCAAAAAATGTGCGTCGAGCCAAAGGAGATATTAGAAGGGGTGACTACGGCTTGGCAAAAGACGTGGGTTTTAAGGAGAGGGAGGTGGAGAGGCAGAGGGGTTTAGGGAGGGAATTCCAGGGGCCTAGGAGGCAGTAGAGACAGTTGGCAATGGTGGGGTAACAGGAGGGATGATGTACAAGAGGCCAGAGTCAGAGGAAATGTAAGTTTGGGGGAGGGGGAGCTGTGGGGCTGAAGGGGTTACAAACGTACGGAGGGGGCAAGGCCGAAGAGGGATTAAAAAAAAACACGAGGACGAGAATTTTAAATTTGAGTTGTTGGGGGACTTATGTCAGACAGGGGTGATAGGCAAGTGCGACTTGGTGCAGAGTAGAATACCGGCAGCAGAGTTTCGGATGAGCTGAAGTTTGCGGAGAATGGAGGGTGGAAGGCCGCCCAGGAGAGCATTGCAATAGTCAAGCCCGGAGGTGACAGAGGCACGGATGAGGATTTCAGCAGCAGGTGGGTTGAGATGGGGTTGAAGGGAATCAAGCAGCCATTTTTGGAGAAAATCTGGCATCAGTAGCTCGGTTCGGAGTCAAATAGGACACCAAGGTCTGAGACAAGGGCCAGGAGGGGTATGTGGTCATTGCCATGGGTGTAGAGTTAGTAGCGAAAAAGAATAGAAAAGAAAGACTTGCATTTATATAGCGCCTTTCACGACCACCGGGGGTCCCAAAGCGCTTTACAGCCAATGAAGTACTTTTTGAAGTGTCGTCACTGTTGTAATGTAGGAAACGCGGCAGCTAATTTGCGCACAGCAAGCTCCCACAAACAGCAATGTGATAATGACCAGATCATGTTTTAGTGATGTTGGTTGAGGGATAAATATTGGCCCCAGGACACCGGGGAGAACTCCCCCTGCTCCTCTGCAAAATAGAGCCATGGGATCTTTTATCTGAGAGCGCAGACGGGGCCTCGGTTTAACATCTCATCTGAAAGACAGCATCTCCAACAGTGCAGCACTCACTCAGTACTGCACTGGGAGTGCCAGCCTAGGTTATGGGCTCAAGTCTCTGGAGTGGGACTTGAACCCGCAACCTTCTGACTCAGAGGCGAGAGAGCTACCCACTGAGCCACGGCGGACTCAGCGAGCACCAAAGACAATGGTTTCCCAATGTTTACCTGGAGAAAATTGCAATTCGTCCAAGACCGGATGTTTGACAAGCACAGAGGCAATGGAGAGATCGAGACAGGTGGCGGAGAGGTAGAGCTGGGGCTCGTGAATGTACACGTGATAGCTGAACCCATGTCTACAGATGGTGTCACCATGGGGCAGAGTGTAGATAAGGAAGAGGAGGGGCCAAGGATGGATCCTTGTAGGACTGTGGGGGTAAATAGTGCAAGGGCTGGAGAAGAGGTCATTGCTGGAGATGCTCTGACTATGATTGGAAGAGTGGAACCAAGCGAGGACAACCCCACTGGACAATGGAGGAGAGGTGTTGGAGATGGATGGTGTGGGGAACCTCATCATCGGCTGCAGAGATGTCGAGGAGGACAAGGAGATATAATGCACCACGGTCACAGTGACAGAACGTCATTTGTCATTTTGGTTAGAACCGTTCCACTGCTGTGGGAGGGGTGGAGACCTAATTTGAGAGATTCAAACAGGGAGTTGCGGGAGGGATGGGAACGGATTTGGGAGGCAACAACATATTCATGGGCTTTGTGGCAGAAAGGGCCCAGAAATGGCAGAAGAACACTTAGCTGAACCATCGTAGGCCTTCGAAAGGCCCTCCCAGCCTGAATGATCTACCCTTCTGCAAGATTTCCTGGGTGTATTGGGAACGTGGCAACCAGCACATCTACCCGCCTACAAAATGAAATTGGTGTGGGGCCAAAATGAAGACAGCAATGCAACAAAAGTCTCAGTTGATGTTATAGGGCATACCGGCCACTAAAGCCAAACCCAGTGCCACGACACACAGTAACCACATCAATTTTCTCCTCTCACCTCCCACCCACACCCACCCTTCCATCCAGAGTGGATGATTTTACCTCCCCCTAATCCAAGGGCACTATGGCTAACTGTAGCACCTCAGTTACTGCCTCAGCTTACATCACTAAAACTCAGCATAGACTGGAAGGCGAATATGGGACCTTCTGCTCTGGTTTAGTGCTTGACCCACTCGGCCATCGGGGTAGCTTAGGGATCATTCATTCATGACAATTTGTTTTTCTCCCCCCAAAAAAATATCAATATCCGGTACAGTGAATGTAACTCTGAAGCATGGCATTTTAAAAAATATTACAGCACAGCATAACTCAAAGAATCTCTGAAATGCAAGGGGCAATTGTGTGTTTATTTTCATACATAAAAGGCCAAATTTGAATTATAGAAGTTAACAGTCGTCACTGAAAAATGAGAGATTTATAAAGCAGTTTGATGTTCTAAATTACCGGCGTCTCCTTGGCATTTGCTGCTTGCGATAGCAGCTGGCTTTTGCAGCTCGAGTCAGTTTAGCTGTGCTATTTTCAGCAGACACAACCCCCCCCCCCCCCTTAGTCTAGCCAGAGCAAGGAGATGAAATAAAATCGAAAAGGATTTGCAGGAAAGGAGTCTCGTCCTGCGTTATACCAACCCTGCACTTCCCCGAAGATCTCGTAATCCACGGATTTCAGTCCCGTCATGGAGGAGCTCATCTCTGAAGCCAGCAAGTTCAAACTGGAGTGCGCTGCAATCTGATAGCAGAGCCACTGCTTCTGGCTATGGTCTCTACAGGATACTGATGGGAACAAAATCCTTCTGTCAGCAAGAGAGAGAGAGAAGGAGGGAGCGAATGAACAAGCGAGAGGACAATGAAGATAGACTGAGGACTGAAGCATATACGGAGTTTCTATCATATATTGTGTGGGTTTGCACCGCTTTACATACATTAGGGCATTAATTTGCTCTGGTTTATGAGGTTTGTGTAAAATTTAATGCATTATTTTGTTCACCCCTTTAAACGAGTTGACAACTGTGGTGAAATAACGCACAAAGGAATTTTACACAAGCACGCTGCCAGACGATACTGAACCCTTTATGCTTTTTTCACTTTCAGTTTCTACTCATTTTTCAAAGTAGTGAGATTTTGAAATTGCAGTATTCGAAATCTTATTACATACAGATTTTCACCCATGAGTCGACAGCCTTGCCAATGTGCTGGATTTTCTCAAATTTGCCATGCTAGCCAGCTGTCAGCTTTGCTATTCCCTGTTAGAATCAGGCTGTCCGTGACCTCTTTCTCTCCTTGGCGTTTGCCTCCTGTCTCTCCCAACCTCTTTACGTCTCATTTGGGAAGCAAGGGTACATACGAACATACGAATTAGGAGCAGGAGTAGGCCACTCGGCCCCTCGAGCCTGCTCCGCCATTCAATAAGATCATGGCTGATCTGATTACTCCACATTCCCGCCTACCCCCGATAACCTTTCACCCCCTTGCTTATCAAGAATATATCTACCTCTGCCTTAAAAATATTCAGAGACTCTGCTTCCAACGCCCTCTGAGGAAGAGAGTTCCAAAGACTCACCACCCTCTGAGAAATTTCTTTTCCTCATCTCTGTCTTAAATGGGCGACCCCTTATTTTTAAACAGTGACCCCTAGTTCTAGATTCTCCCACAAGAGGAAACATCCTCTCCACATCCACCCTGTCCAGACCCCTCAGGATCTTATATGTTTCAATCAAGTCACCTCTTACTCTTCTAAACTCCAGCGGATACAAGCCTAGCCTGTCCAACCTTTCCTCATAAGACAACCCGCCCATTCCAGGTATTAGTCTAGTAAAGCTTCTCTGAACTGCTTCCAACGCATTTACATCCTTCCTTAAATAAGGAGACCAATACTGTACTGTATTTAGCGATTAAATTATTTCTGAATAGCTCTGAATAATGAAAGGTCACGGGCATTAACTGTCTTTCTTGGAGGTCCCAATACGGAGAACAAAAGTACAACATAAAATTGGAACGGCGTGCAAGTCAAGTAACACTTCAGGCAGCGACTGCAGGTTTGTAACCGAACCCTGGGGTTTAGGTCCTAGTTATAAATGACCATATGAACCCTTGATTAGAATACTGCCTTGTAACTTCTTTCAGATAGGCAGAATTCTGCAGTGAATATTTGGCACAGAAAATAGTCCATTTATCAACAAGATTCATCCAGAAACAAACACACCTTTTAAAAGTCTAATAAATTTTGCTTAGAATATGCTTCTGCCATGCATTTTCCATTGCATTTGTTCAGATCAAATACTTTGTGTTACTAACATTTTCTAAACGTTTTTACATACGAGCAGACGAACACTTTTTACCTCTATTTACCACTCAATGATTAAAAGTTTAGCCAACCAGCTTGCTTCTAGTCTTCCAACAAACTCCGACCCAGACTACAGTTGGGAGCTCAAGACTTTAGCAATTGCTTCGCAGCTACAGTAAGGGCCACCCAAAATGTACTTATAAAGTTCTTTTTAAGGTTTCAGACTACAAAAGGAGATATCAATATTTATTCTGTTTCTATCTTTTGCGTCAGCCATGGCTCAGTGGGTAGCACTCTCGCCTCTGAGTTAGGAGGTCGTGGGTTCAAGTCCCACTCCAGAGACTTGAGCACAAAAATCTAGGCCGACACTCCCAGTGCAGTACTGAGGGAGCGCCGCACTGTGGGAGGGGCAGAACTGCGGGAGCGCCGCACTGTCGGAGGGGCAGTACTGAGGGAGCGCCGCACTGTCAGAGGGGCGGTACTGAGGGAGCAACGCACTGTCGGAGGGGCAGTACTGAGGGAGCGCCGCACTGTCAGAGGGGCGGTACTGAGGGAGCGCCGCACTGTCAGAGGGGCAGTACTGAGGGAGCGCCGCACTGTCGGAGGGGCAGTACTGAGGGAGCGCTGCACTGTCGGAGGGGCAGTACTGAGGGAGCGCCGCACTGTCAGAGGGGCGGTACTGAGGGAGCGCCGCACTGTCGGAGGGGCGGTGCTGAGGGAGCGCCGCACTGTGGGAGGGGCTGTACTGAGGGAGCGCCGCACTGTCGGAGGGGCGGTACTGAGGGAGCGCCGCACTGTCGGAGGGGCGGTACTGAGGGAGCGCCGCACTGTCGGAGGGGCAGTACTGAGGGAGCGCTGCACTGTCGGAGGGGCAGTACTGAGGGAGCGCCGCACTGTCAGAGGGGCGGTACTGAGGGAGCGCCGCACTGTCGGAGGGGCGGTGCTGAGGGAGCGCCGCACTGTCGGAGGGGCAGTACTGAGGGAGCGCCGCACTGTCAGAGGGGCGGTGCTGAGGGAGCGCCGCACTGTGGGAGGGGCGGTGCTGAGGGAGCGCCGCACTGTGGGAGGGGCTGTACTGAGGGAGCGCCGCACTGTCAGAGGGGTGGTACTGAGGGAGCGCCGCACTGTCGGAGGGGCGGTACTGAGGGAGCGCCGCACTGTCGGAGGGGCGGGTACTGAGGGAGCGCCGCACTGTCGGAGGGGCAGTACTGAGGGAGCGCCGCACTGTCGGAGGGGCAGTACTGAGGGAGCGCCGCACTGTGGGAGGGGCAGTACTGAGGGAGCGCCACACTGTCGGAGGGGCGGTACTGAGGGAGCGCCACACTGTCGGAGGGGCAGTACTGAGGGAGCGCCGCACTGTGGGAGGGGCAGTACTACGGGAGCGCCGCACTGTCAGGGGGGCTGTACTGAGGGAGCGCCGCACTGTTGGAGGGGTGGTACTGAGGGAGCGCCGCACTATCGGAGGGGCGGTACTGAGGGAGCGCCGCACTGTCGGAGGGGCAGTACTGAGGGAGCACTGCACGGTCAGAAGTGCCGTCATCGGATGAGACGTTAAACCGAGGCCCCGTCTGCTCTCTCAGGTGGACATAAAAGATCCCATGGCACTATTTCAAAGAAGAGCAGGGGAGCGATCCCCGGTGTCCTGGGGCCAATATTTATCCCTCAACTAACATCACTAAGAAGCAGGTTATCTGGTCATTATCATGTTGTTGTTTGTGGGAGCTTGCTGTGCGCAAATTGGCTGCCGCGTTTCCTACATTACAACAGTGACTACACTTCAAAAGTACTTCATTGGCTGTAAAGCGCTTTGGGATGTCCGATGGTCGAGAAAGGCACTGTAGAAATACAATATAAATTGTATAAATACAATTTGTAGGTACCGAGTGTACACGCATATATGTGAGATTATACAAAGCCGAGACCCAGAACATTAATGAGCGAATAACTCACGCAGAATTAGAGGTTGGGTTAAAAATTCTTTCTTTTAAAAAAAGGGTCCCGAATGATAATCATTAGTGCGTCAAATTGTATTTATCACATTAACTAAACATCTGTCCATTGGCAGGTTTACCAATCTGGACTGACCCGTCCATAAGAGCATCAGGGCGATGGCTTGGAAGTAAAACACATTTCTAATTCGTACGTACTTGTAGTTTCCATGGAAACGCTCCTTAGAAACAGGAGATTGCTCCAGAGTGCTGCATCAGATGAAAAAAAAAATGCTTGTTTAACAATGAGACTGCAATGTATTGAATGGATTAATTGAATTATTTTTTTCAGGCCTGATTTGGCTTTGCGGTTTTTTTGGGGGGCATCTGGATGGGTTTCTGGCCACCGTTTGATGCAACTTGGTATGTTTTTTGCCGTGCCTGAGAATTTCTGATTCCCTCAGTCATCAATGTCAAAACCTGCAGTACCTCGTCTGAATGCCAAATTGCTTCTCTCGTCTCGTGGAGGTTTAGCACACTATCCATCACAGCCAAGATGTGACCCTATGATCAAAAACAAACTGACTGGTATGTATTAAGCACTTCATTCATTTCTGAATAAATGACCGGGTTACTAAGAAGCTGTCATTTCATTGCAAAATCTATGGTAATGTAATCATCTATTGAAGTAGCAATAGTATGTGTTTTCCTTTAATTTTGTGACATTAATATTAAAAATGTAATGCTTTGCGTTTTTAAAAAAAAACCTTTGTTGCAAATGGCCCTACTGAATGTGTTTTTCCTTTAGTCCTATTGCTTAGAGCAGTCCAATACTGAACTGATTATGGGTGCTATTATGCATAATTTGCTTGAAACTAAATACATGTGATGATCAAGTATGTAGGTTCACAGCATGTGAATGTTATATCTTATATGTGTAACTGTATGCGTACATATCAAGCTGCAGTACATAACAGGAGCACAGGGAGGGAAATGTGCAAGGAGGGCATTTAAAAACCATGGGTGAGAATTGCTCTGGTTGCAACGTGTGGAGATCATGTAAACACCTTCATGAAGCTTTCCTCTCCACCATTTCCAGCAAAATTATAAATGTGTTCTTTTAGAGCAGACGGTATGTCAGTATTTGCAGTGCTTTCCCAAGGATCGCAGGGCTGGTCT
The DNA here is from genome assembly GCA_030390025.1 of Squalus acanthias. Classification (NCBI taxonomy): domain Eukaryota; kingdom Metazoa; phylum Chordata; class Chondrichthyes; order Squaliformes; family Squalidae; genus Squalus; species Squalus acanthias. Next base: position 28,137,889 of record CM059450.1, on the reverse strand, counting down.
GGTGGGATCTTGCTTTGTGCAGGATAGTTTCGTTTGATGGATGAAGACTATGTTACAAGACTTGGCAGTCATCTAACTTTCTTCTTCAAGTGTTACCGCGTGTTGAAGATGAGACAGCTGGTCAGGACAGATGTGGCAAATTAGAAGTCACCCTTGTTTGGTAGGTCAAAGCAATAATTTTTTTAGTATAGACTTGGGTGCAGGCTGCTTCTAGCAGCAGCCCTGTAGCTGTCTAAAGTGATTTGCGGTTTTATTAGATTACAAAGTGGATTCAGGTTTAAATGCTTAATCATGCCCAAAGGTTTCTTACCTATTTGGAGTATTTTCTGAGGAGTGCACTGAACATCACTTCTAGCAGAAAAGAAGTGACTTGCCATAGAGGGAGTGCAACGAAGGTTCACCAGACTGAATCCTGGGATGGGGGAATTGTCCAATGAGGAGAGATTGAGTAGACTAGGCCTATATTTTCTACTAGAGTTTAGAAGAATGAGAGGTGATCTCATTGAAACATACAAAATTCTTACAGGGCTTGACAGGGTAGATGCAGGGAGGAGGTTTCCCCTGGCTGGGGGGGGAGTCTAGAACCAGGGGTCACAGTCTCAGAATAAGGGGTCGGCCATTTAGGACTGAGATGAGGAGAAATTTCTTCACTCAGAGGGTGGTGAATCTTTGGAATTCTCTACCACAGAAGGCTGTGGAGGCTCAGTCGTTGAGTATATTCAAGACAGAGATCGATAGATTTTTGAATAGTAAGGGAATCAAGGGATATGGGGATAGTGCAGGAAAGTAGAGATGAGGTAGAAGATCAGCCATGATCTTATTGAAGGGCCAAATGGCCTACTCCTGCTCCTATTTCTTGTGTTCTTATGATATAAGGATTTCATGTGGTTGACTGACAGTTAATGCAAGTTATAACAGGAGAAGGAAGAGAAGCAGAACATCATCAAGAACCCAGAGCTGCCACGTGCCCTCCTACTTCCCCATCTACGAGACCCTCAACAACCTCCCTCCTCATAATTTGGAGTGCTCCTTTTTCATAGGGAGCGAGAGGGTGGCAGTTTGGGAGTCCACCACCTGTTACAAATCTCTCTCACCTGTAATGGACTTCCTTGTCCTTGAAAAAGAAAAAGGGCTATTACCTTTTGTTAACATGACATAGTTGTACAGGAAACTTTCGTTTATCCGGCACCCTAATATCCGGAATTCTCGCTTAACCGGCAAAAATCAGGTAAGTTTTATTATACAGACAAGACCCCGATTCTGACCTTTCGCCCCCACGAAAGGGGGGGGGTCAACGTTCTTCCGACTCCGACCTGTCGCCGCCACGGAGGAAAAAGCCGGAGTCTCGTTTACCTTCCCTCTCCGGGTCCCAATTGTTCAGCCTGTGGCCGTGTACGGGGCTCTCGTACCTTGGTAAGTATACCTCTCTGTAATCCGGCACTTTCGATCAACCGGCACCACGCCGGTCCCGTCGGTGCCGGATAAACGAAAGTTTCCTGTATCTAGTTCTCAATCTGCAGGTCATTACGGATATGCTGACATGTGCAAGCAACAGGCAGCTACTCACCATGCAAGGCTTTTTATAAGTTGAGAGCAGGCGAGGATGTGCATGAAGGAACACTTGCAAGTGGCGGCTGAGGATGTAAAGGGCACCACGCTCCATCATGGGCACTGAGGGGTAGTTTAGTAGATTGCATTCTTGAAAGGTGTGGCCGACTGCTCTTACCTTGACTGACCTGGCAAGGTTAGTAAGCTTTTTTCCCAGAATGGACCAGAGGAGAGTTGACAGTCACTGCCTTGGCCACCCATTTCCAGTTCCCCTGAGCAGCTCTCCTTGGTAGACCTGCGCCACTCCATTCCAAACAAGGCCTCCCTCCTCTGCTTTACCTCCTGCAGCAGCCACTTCCGTGGATCCTTCTGACATACCAGCTGACGTCATGGACATTTTTTGGCCAAGAACTTCGTTCGGTGCTCGAAAACCAATGATGATGATGATGCCTAACCTTTTAACCTGGTAAAGATCTTGAAATCCTGTAGAAGAATGCCATTTCCTGCTTCCCACAGTCAAGCTCTCAATCAGTTGTATTCCTCACACCTGGAACTTACCCTAAACATTTAAAAGTTGCTGACCCCAGAAGTTGCAGTGAGGTCCGCACTCTTGACATCAAGTCGATGCGATTTGCGTTCCATCCTATTTCCAGTTGGGATTTTGCCTGATCACAAAACTTGGCCCGACAACTGGAAAATTGGGGAAGATGGTCATTAAACTTTCAGGGATTTTCCCTCCTTTCCCTTGGATATGTATTAGCACTCCCTGTTGCTAAATCGGATTGTTAAAATGATTTTTAAATAGTTTTATCGAAGACGAAATGGTTATGAAATTGTTAATCTCCCGTCCCTTCCCAATTCGCAGACCCGCTGTCGTTCCTTTTCCTGCCCTATTCACAGTAGCACTCTTTTCCCTCTTCCTCAGTTCATACTGGTACTTTTTGCCCCAACTCCCTTCCCTCACCCCTCCCCCTTCTCAGTTCACAGAGCCAGTCTTTTAAGGTTTACTCCTCAGCACTGCTCCTGGCTCCCCATCTAATGCCGCTGCTGCTCCCGGGGATGGAACTGCCACTTCTCCTGATCTGGCATATCTATTGCAGTAGAATAGGCAGCAGCCAAGAACAGCAGTGAGGTTGAGTTGGGAAGCAGAGGAGGATGATTTTTTTGATGGGGAGAGGGGGAAGACATAATTTTTATCAAGGTGGCGTGATAGTCGTAGATAATGCGACAAAAACAGTCACGATTTTCTAGTGGCCCTGGTCAAAACCCGTTTAGGATCCACAATCAATTTTGATTTGTGTCGAGATTAAAAAGGTTTAATGATGATTTCCTGGTGCAAATGAAATTCCAAGACCACCTTACATAAGGGTTTGAGATGAAGAACAGCTCAGTCATCATACCACGATGGCATACATCTGTTTGAAAACTCACATCTTATTGACTCCTCAGTTGAAACACAGTTCAAGGTGGAGCATGAATTGAGGAAGCAGCAGATTTAAATCTCAAGGAGGATGGAAGTAACTCGAATGAGATTTCCAAACTCATAATGTGATGCTCCTCAAGAAAACCTTTCCCAATGTAGACATGGAAGGCGGCACTTGAAATTACTTTGTTTCAGATCCAAGCTCAGCAAATGCTGGACAGATTTCAGAATGTAAGGAATCTCAAAGGCTAATGGATCTAGTTTGTTTTGGCTAAATATCAGACAATATTTCCGCCCCCCCCCCCCATTTTTGCACCATACTCTTAATTGTTGGAAGGTTTTCTCGAACCCAGAAAAAAAGAAGTCCTTTGGCTTGTTCCCTTTCAATAGCCAGGGCATGAAAGACAAGCTGACTGGGTTCAGCTGATAACTGGGATATCGTGTGCACCATCCCGAATAGATGTTTGGTGTATTCTCACACAATGTGATGTTGCAGTACAACTTGGGAGTCCAGGGAGTGAGGGGCTTTTTTCTCCCCAAACTTGTTCCCTCCTTCCACAACCCTTTCGTTCCATTTTAGGTAGTGGTTCTATGGGTGCCAGGAACTCTCTGGTACCTTGTCCAACTGGCTCCCATTAGTCATAGCGTTGACAGTGAAGTAGGGCGGCTATCCGGCTGTGCGCGGCAAGACATTAGAGTGGTGCTCGATTCGAGTATACTTCCTCATCGAAGCTTTGACCACGCTCGATCAGCTCCGATGGACGGGTCACATCGTCCGCATGCCCGATACGAGACTCCCAAAACAAGCGCTCTACTCGGAGCTCCGACACGGCAAGAGAGCCCCAGGTGGGCAGAGAAAACGTTTCAAGGACACCCTCAAAGCCTCCTTGAAAAAGTGCAACATCCCCACCGACACCTGGGAATCCCTGGCCCAAGACCGCACAAAGTGGAGGAGAAGCATCCGGGAAGGCGCCGAACACCTCGAGTCTCTTCGCCGGGAGCAAGCGGAAGTAACGCACGTCAACCCAAGCACCCCACCCACCCGCCCCTTCAACCACCGTCTGCCCCACCTGTGACAGAGACTGTGGGTCCCTGCATTGGACTCATCAGTCACCTGAGAACTCATTTTTAGTGTGGAAGCAAGTCTTCCTCGGTTCCGAGGGACTGCCTAAGAAGAGAAGACGACTTCCAGCACAGGTTATAACAAGTGGGAGTGGGGAATCTTGGGCAACTGTGTCCACACTAAGCCAAGGGCACTGAGGCAAAGTGTAATGCCCAACTGCTGCCCTGGCTGAGATCAGTTTACTCAGCCTTCAATGTTATCAAATACTGAACCTGGGTCTGCGTGATTCACTCGATAAACTTACTGAGGTCTCACAAAAAGAGTAGGTCTCGATGTGGCACTAGCACGAAGTGGAGGACTTGTGTTGTGGGACCAAACGGTGAGATGTGTAATGGCCTGAATATATATATATATATTTTTAAGATCAAAATTGCTTTTGTGTGAGCAACCAGAGAAAATCTATGGTGCAGTGCTGTGGCTATGGCACCACTGCCCAAATTTGATAACTTTGTATGGTAAGTTAATTCAGAATGAGATATCGTCCACAATGGAATACGGTCCACACTAAGGGCTGTAATAGTATTTGCTCATCCACAAAACCTAATTTACATTAATAACCGTTCTAAAAGGTTTGTGCAAGGGTAAAAGTATATAATAGGACCACTGGAGATATTCTTCAGTTCGTTGTTTTACCTCATTAGCCTAATGAATACTGAAAGGGATGTTTAACACCAAATTAATATACTGCAACATATGTTACCTTCCTGTAACAATGCATAATTTCTCAGTAAAACCCTCTGTCCTTGTCATCCGGTTAACAAATTCTGCACTTAGCATTTTTCTCATGTTATTCCGAGATGAATTGGTCTTAAAACATACTGCAGTTTATGCAATGAAAATTTGGTCCATTCAGGATTAGAAGGGACTTGACAAAATTGATCCAGGCAAATAATTCACAATGATGAAGGGTTCAAATACCAGGGAACGCAAGTTAAAAATTCAGAAGGGAAATCAGACTGGACTTTTTCGCCCAAAGGGTAAGAGAGTTTTGGATAAGTCACCAAGAAAAGACACTGAAGTGAAGAAAGACTTGCAATTCTGCAGCGCCTTTCACGACCACCGGACGTCTCAAAGCGCTTTACAGCCAATGAAGTACTTTTTGAAGTGTGGTCACTGTTGTAATGCAGGAAACGCGGCAGCCAATGTGATAATGACCAGATAATCTGTTTTAGTGATGTTGATTGAGGGATATTGGCCAGGACACCAGGGATAACTCCCCTGCTCTTCTTCGATTGAGTGCCATAGGATCTTTTACATCCACCCGAGAGGGCAGACAGGGCCTCAGTTTAACATCTCATCTGAGACACAGCACCTCTGACAGTGCAGCGCTCCCTCAGTACTGCACTGGGAGTGTCATATTTTTGTGCTCAAGTCTCTGGAGCGGGACTTGAACCCACACCTTCTTACTCAGAGGCGAGGGTGCTACCCGCTGAGCCAGTATAAATGGGTTCAACGGGTAAGTAGAGGTGTTTCTGAAGAGCAAAGAGATTCAGAAATATTGACAGTTCAGTAAAATAATTTTCTTTGCCTGTGTACACAGGCCTTCAAACAGGCTGTGTGAATATTAACAGACAAATGCGTAACAGGCTCAGAATTCCTTTTCCTTTTTTAATAAAAGCTTCATTTAAAATATAATACTTGGAGAGGTGTGGAGGTAAATTTAGTAACTGGCAGTCGGAGTAGAGGATGCATTTTGTATTCTCAGTTCCTATTATCAGTTAGAAAATTTATCTCTACACCTCTCCTAAAAATATATTTGACTAATGGACATCAATATAAGATTAACTAAGTATCAGAACAGCGCACAGGAGAAACATTGTCGAGAAACTTTTTTTTTTAAAGAGAGGATTGTGAAGCTGTGAAATGCATTACCAGAGTTAGTGATGAAGTAGTAGGAAAGGCAGATAAAGGGATATGGGATCAGGGTGGATGCTTGGGATTAGGACTACCGTTCGTGTGGAGAACAAACACCAATGCAGTGTTTACCTAATGGCCTGTTTCATAGAAACATAGAAGATAGGAGCAGGAGTAGGCCATTCGGCCCCTCGAGCCTGCTCCGCCATTTAATGAGATCATGGCTGATCATCCAAATTCAGTACCCTGTCCCTGCTTTCTCCCCATATCCCTTGATCCCTTTAGCCTTAAGAAATATATCTATCTCCTTCTTGAATATATTTAATGAATTGGCCTCAACTGCCTTCTGTGGTAGAGAATTCCACAGGTTCACCACTCTCTGGGTGAAGAAATTCCTCCTCATCTCAGTCCTAAATGGCTTACCCCTTATCCTTAGACTGTGACCCCTGGTTCTGGACTCACCCGCCATCGGGAACATCCTTCCTGCATCTAGTCTGTCTAGTCCGCTTAGAATTTTATAAGTTTCAATGAGATCCCCTCTCATTCTTCTAAACTCTAGCGAATATAAGCCTAATTGACCAAATCTCTCTTCAGACGTCATTCCTGCCATCCCAGGTATCAGTCTGGTGAATCTTCGCTGCACTCCCTCCATGGCAAGAACATCCTTTCTCAGATAAGGTGACCAAAACTGCACACAATATGTGTTGTATGTAATGGAAAACCTGGGATTTATATCAAGATTACAAAGAGAGATTACCCACTTTAGATAAGATTTTTAAAAAGTGAGCGTGCGCCAAGTAAGCAGAAGAATGCCAATTTGCACTATCGATTACTAACATGGTAAATCTTTGCTCCTCTCATGCCACTGTGAGCAGAGCCAAGAACATAAGAATTAGGAGCAGGAGTCAGCCATTCGGCCCCTCGAGCCTGCTCCGCCATTCAATAAGATCATGGCTGATCTTCTGCCTCATCTCCACTTTCCCGCCCGATCCCCATATCCCTTGATTCCCCCAGAGTCCAAAAATCTATCAATCTCAGCCTTGAACATACTCAACGACTGAGCATCATCAAGGCTCAGGGGAATACAGGGAACTGAGGGAGGAAATCGCGGAGGTACTGGCCATAATATTCCAATCCTCCTTAGATAAGGGGGTGGTGCCAGAGGACTGGAGAATTGCAAATGTTACACCATTGTTCAAAAAAGGTTGTAAAGATAAACCCAGCAACTACAGGCCAGTTAGTTTGACCTTGGTAGTGGGGAAGCTGTTAGAAACAGTAATCAGGAACAAAATTAACAGTCACTTGGACAAGTGTGGATTAATTAAGGAAAGCCAGCACGGATTCGTTAAAGGCAAATCGTGTTTAACTAACTTGATTGAATTCTTTGATGAGGTAACAGAGAGGGTTGATGAGGGTAATGCAGTTCACGTAGTGTACATGGATTTCCAAAAGGCGTTCGACAAAGTGCCACATAATAGGCTTGCCAGCAAAGTTGAAGCCCATGGAATAAAAGGGGCAGTGGCAGCATGGATATGGAATTGGCTAAGTGATAGGAAACAGAGTAGTGGTGAACGGTTGTTTTTCGGACTGGAGGAAGGTGGTGTTCCCCAGGGGTCGGTTCTAGGACCACTGCTTTTCTTGATATATATTAATGACTTGGACGTGGGTGTACAGGGCACAATTTCAAAATTTGCAGATGACACAAAACTTGGAAGTATAGTGAACAGTGAGGAGGCTAGTGATAGACTTCAGGAAGACAGATAGGCTGGTGAAATGGGCGGACACATGGCAGATGAAATTTAATGCAGAAAAGTGTGAAGTGATACATTTTGGTAGAAAGAATGAGAGGACATATTAACTAAATGGTACAATCTTGAAGGGGGTGCACGAACAGAGACCTGGGGTTATCGTTGAAGGTGGCAGGGCAGGTTGAGAAAGCAGTTAAAAAGGCTTACGGGATCCTGAACTTCATGAATAGAGGGAAAGAGTACAAAAGTGTGGAAATTATGATGAACCTGTATAAAACACTGGCTCGGACCCAGCTGGAGTACTGTGTCCAATTCTGGACACCACACTTTAGGAAGGATGTGAAGGCCTTCGAGAAGATGCAGAAAAGATTTACGAGAATGATTCCAGGAATGAGGGACATCATTTACGTTGATAGACTGGAGAAGCTGGGGCTGTTCTCCTTGGAGCAGAGAAGACTGAGAGGAGATTTGATCGAGGTGTTCAAAATCATGAGGGGTCTGGACAGAGTAGATAGAGGGAAACTGTTCCCATTGGCAGAGGGTCGAGAACCAGAGGACACAGATTTAAGGTGATTGGCAAAAGAACCAAAGGCAACGTAAGAAAAAACTTTTTTATGCAGCGAGTGGCTAGGATCTGGAATGCACTGCCTGAAAGGGTGGTGGAGGCAGACTCAATCACGGCTTTCAAAAGGGAGTTGGATAAGTATCTGAAGGAAAGAAATTTGCAGGGCTACGGGGAAAGGGCGGGGGGAGTGGGACTAGCTGAAGTGCTCTGGCAGAGAGTTGGCATGGGCTCGACGGGCCTTCTTCCGTGCTGTAACCATCCTAGGATTCCATTCTATGATTCGATAATCAAAGGTCAATCATCCTGGGGTGCTCGTGTACGTCTGAATGTCAGGCATTGAGCAAAAATTAAAACAGAAAATTGTGGAAATACACAGCAGGTTGGCCAGCACCTAAAACAAAGTTAACATTTCAGATGTGCACCTTCTGTTAGGTTAATGTTTTGAATCTACAAAATCCCATCTTTCTCTTTTAAAGTGATGACAGGCCTGCAATTTCTATTTTCATTTTACATTTGCAGCATTTTCAGATTTAAAATAAAATCTGTGGCAGAGGCCTGTGAGTATATTTCCACCTATTTCTTCGTTGCCGATATTATGAGGTTCAGAGAGCTGTTGGATGGGGGAGGGGGGGGGGGGGAACAAAAATAATTTAAATGATTTTTGTTAAAAAATGTATAAAGCTGAAGGCAGACTAACTGCAGGTAGAGGGGAGGCGGCATGCAGCGATCAGGATCCACCATTTTTATTTATAGAATAGTTGTCATGGTTTTTACTGCAGGGACTGATTTTTATTGGTTAACTATGGTTTCCTGACCTCAGCATGTTGCTTGGTGATAGTGCAGTTTCTAAGGACATATTTATCATTTACTGCACAATATTTAGTAGTGTGTAGCTGACAAACAAAACTGTTTTTAGGAGCGTCATCAGACAAAATGCGACACGGAGCCACGTAAGGAGATATTAGGACAGGCGACCAAAAAGCTTGGCAAAAGAGGTAGGTTTTAAGGAGCGTCTTCAAGAAGAGATGGAGAGGCGGAGAGGTTTAGGGAGGGAATTCCAGAGCTTAGGGCCCCAGGCAGCTGAAGGCACGGCCGCCAATGGGTGGGTGAAGGAAATCAGGGATGCTCAAGAGGCCAGCGGAAGAACAGCATTTGACAGAGTCTGGCATCAAGGAGCCCTAGTAAAACTGAAGTCAATGGGAATCAGGGGGACAACGCTCCACTGGCTGGAGTCATACCTATCACAAAGGAAGATGGTTGTGGTGGTTGAAGGTCAATCACCACAGCCCCAGGACATCGCTGCAGGAGTTCCTCAGGGCAGTGTCCTAGGCCCAACCATCTTCAGCTGCTTCATCAATGACCTTCCCTCTAACACAAGGTCAGAAATGGGGATGTTCGCTGATGACTGCACAGTGTTCAGTGCCATTCACAACTCCTCAGATAATGAAGCAGTCCATGCCCGCATGCAACAAGACCTGGACGACGTTCAGGCTTGGGCTGATAAGTGGCAGGTAACATTCGCGCCACAGAAGTGCCAGGCAATGACTATCTCCAACAAGCGAGAGTCTAACCACCGCCCCTTGACATTCAACGGCATTACCATCGCCGAATCCCCCACCATCAACATCCTGGGGGTCACCATTGACCAGAAACTTAACTGGACCAGCCACATAAATACTGTGGCAACAAGAGCAGGTCAGAGGTTAGGTATTCTGCAGCGAGTGTCTCACCTCCTGACTCCCCGAAGCCTTTCCACCATCTACAAGGCACAAGTCAGGAGTGTGATGAAATACTCTCCACTTGCCTGGATGAGTGCAGCTCCAACAACACTCAAGAAGCTCGACACCATCCAGGACAAAGCAGCCCGTTTGATTGGCACCCCATCTACCACCTTAAACATTCACTCCCTCCACCACTGGCGTACCGTGGCTGCAATGTGTACCATCTACAAGATGCACTGCAGCAACTCGCCAAGGCTTCTTCAGCAGCACCTCCCAAACCCGCGACCTCTTCCACCTAGAAGGACAAGGGCAGCAGGCGCATGGGAACACCACCACCTCCAAGTTCCCCTCCAAGTCACACACCAACCTGACTTGGAAGTATATCGCCGATCCTTCATCGTCGCTGGGTCAAAATCCTGGAACTCCCTACCTAACAGCACTGTGGGAGTACCTTCACCACACAGACTGCAGCGGTTCAAGGCGGCGGCTCACCACCACTTTCTCGAGGGCAACTAGGGATGGGCAATAAATGCTGGCCTTGCCAGCAACGCCAAGACCCCATAAGCAAATAAAAAAAAACAAAAGCAGTTCCATGAAAATTTCACATGATGAGCTGCATCTCATGGTCCAATTATATTTCTGGAGGTGGGGTGGGGAACAGGCGCACAACATTGTGTATTTTCTGACCGGTGCTGTTCCCATGTGAAAACTTAACATACTCATACTAAATTCTTTGCTCTTTTCATGCAGACATCAACCCTTTTGCTTTAGATTGACTTGAGCAGGCATTAACAAGACACACAAGCAGGGCTTGGGACAAATGCATTCTGCCTTTATACCGGAACAAGACTGGTCAGAAAGTATACCCCAGAATGCTCATCAAGAAACAAGCTCAATTAATTACTGGAAAATTCAATTCAATGAATGAAAATATAAATTATAAAACTACAAGATTACAGTTCTTTCGTTCATTCACACTGCGAATGAAAAATTTGATTGGCAGTCCTGAATATCATTCTAATTCCACTTTACATAGTTAGTGTTGAATATGTACATAAATTTGCTCTTTGTTTCCCGATAAAACAATTTGAAAACAAGGGATATCTGTGCGTTGAAGTATTCAAAACATTAAAGCAATTCTTCAAAACAGAATTTCAAAGCTTCATGAAAAAGAGCAATTTCAATATGAAACTGACAAAATCTTCAGTCCTTGCACGAACAATCCAGTGTGTCAGTATTTTAATTACTGTGGGTATTGTAACTACTACGTGGCATCAATAAGCTAACAAATATATTAAAAAGGGCGGCCTGTAGGGAGGAATGTGTGGTGCAATGGGTTAAGACAACATTCTTTCACCTCCAGAACCTGGCCTGAGAGAATGAAAGTCCTCTGTCTGTATCTGTCCTATGAAATGAGCTTTGGTAGTCTCAATACTGTGGTAGTCCTGTTTCCAAAATCCCACAACACATCGAGCCAGAAATTCGGTTTTCCGGCTTCCTGCGGGCTGCAAGCATCGTGCGCGTACTTACCTACCGCGCCTGCCGTTGTGTTTTGGGCCCACGAGAACTTCGGGTCCTGGGCCTCCTCCAGCTGCCGGTGCGCAGTGCTTGCATGTCCCAGGGGCGCAGTTAGTTCGAAGCGTCCCCTGGGATCACGTGGGCCATGGAGAGCCAATTCTAGCAGGGCATTTTCATTCATAGATTTGACAGGAAGACCTGTCAAATCCATGAATTGAAATCGGCCCCAAAACCACACTTAAACTTCAAATAAATTTTTTAAAAATCACATTTTTAAAATAACTATAAGTTAAATAAATTAACTACTTTAAACAAAAATTAAAATTTTTGAAAAAAATTAATTATATTTTTAACGGTGCTAAAAATAAACTTACCTTTCTTTAAAGTATCTAAAAAAGATAAACCTGTTGAAACATTTTTAAAATTGTAATTAATTAACCACTTACCTTGCGGCTCCTTTTTAAAAGCGCAGCTTCTTCCATACTTACCTTCCCAGAGAAACCTGAAAAAAACCCGAAGTTCGCTGCGTGCGCGCAGCCTCTCCCGCGCACGCAGTTCACCTCTGAACCCCTCCCTTCACGAGACCGGAAGTTCCGGTTTCCCGCGCATGCGCAGTGCATGCAGGAAACCGGCACTTCAAGTGGCCTTACGGGTGAGTACACAGCGCGTACTCACCCGACAAGCGCCGAATTTCTGGGCCATAATTATTTCTAATGTGGCAACGTGTAGCAGTCTCTCTCAGACCTAATTTGGCACATAAGACCATAAGAGATAGGAGCAGGAGTAGGCCATCCGCCATTCAATAAGATCATGGCTGATCTTCGACCTCAACTCCACTTTCCCGGCCTATCTCCATATCCCTTGATTCCCCTAGAGTCCAAAAATCTATCGATCTCAGCCCTGAATATACTCAACGACTCAGAATCCTCAACTCTCTGGGGTAGAGAATTCCAAAGATTCACAACCCTCTGAATGAAGAAATGTCTCCTCATCTCAGTCTTAAATGGTCTACCCCTTATCCGGAGACTCTGCCCCCTAGTTCTAGACTCTCCAGCCAGGGGAAACAATCTCTCAGCATCTACCTTGTCAATCCCCCTCAGAATCTTCTATGTTTCAAAGAGATCACCTCTCATTCTTCTCAATTCCAGAGAGTATCGGCCCAATCTACTCTGGATCTGAGAGAGGCCGTGGATTGGCTGTTGCGGGAAAATGGGGAAAAAACTGTCATAGTAGCAGTGTTTAATCCTGACACTGGGGGTGCTGATCTTCTGTCTGCGCCCTGCCGACAAGAACCTTGTCCACTGGGTGCATGATTAGGAAGTCGTGGGCGGTGTGCGTGATTAGGAAGTCGTGGGCGGTGTGCGTACAATTTCCCAATATGCACAGCTGGCAAGCGAGGCTCCCCATTGACTGTACACAGGAGGAATGGGTGGTGCAGTGGGATCAAACACTAGCCTTTCACCTCAGGCAGCTAACCGTGGAAAATCAGCCCTTAGGTGCCCAAGATACAAAATGTTCCACTTCACCAACGCTGAAGCCCCTCGCCTTAATAAGCACACTTTTATTTTGTTAAAAATGAAAGGAATGGTCACCGCATAGATACAGACTTGGGCTATTGCCTACAATTCACCACAGGGTGAGCTCCTACCCCTATGACTCCTGGGCTGCCATAGACGTCAAGCAGAGCCATGTTGCTTCTTTACAGAAAAGGAGATGAAGCTGCTTTGAGGATACGGTGGCAAAATGGTTGTGTTACTGGACTAGTAATCTAGAGGCCTGGATTAACGATCCGGAGACATGAGTTCAAATCCCACCACGGGAATTAAGAAAATTAATTCAATAAATCTGGAATAAAAAGCTAGTATCAGTAATGGTGACCATGTAACTACCTTACATGGTAACTAACTTACGATTGTCATAAAAACCCATCTGGTTCACTAATGCCGTTTAGGGAAGGAAATCTGCCGTCCTTACCCGGTCTGGCCTATATGTGACTCCAGACCCACAGCAATGTGGTTGACTCTGAAATGGCCTAGCAAGCCTCTCAGTTGTACCTAACGTCACTGTGGGAGCACCTTCACCGGCTCACCACCACCTTCTCAAGGGGAATAAGGGATGGGTAATAAATGCTGGGCCTTGCCAGCGACGCCCACATCCAATGAATGAAGAAAAGGAGATGGAGAGAAAGGATACAGGTTGCGTCGCCCTGCCCTGCCTTGATTTGGCTCTAGTAATTGTTCATAGAGCAGGAGAGCTTTCAGACCATGTCACCTCAGTATGAGAACAGCATGTAGCATTTGGGAGAGAGGAAGGAGATGTAAGTCATAAGGTGCAAAAATGTATTTGTACAAAAGACCTATTTCAAGGTCCTATTATTTGCAAATTTATAGTTTTACAGCTTTCCAGAAGTGAATGGTTTTCCACATGCATCATAACAGACTTTCCTTGTCTTCTGAATAAACTATATCCTTTTGTTCCACACATTGTATCCTCTATCCATATCATAAAAGCTGTAAAATACTTTTTTCTGATTCCAGGTACCACAGTAAATCCGTCAAAACGCTTTCAGAAACTGCTACCGTTATAAGTGAACTCTACATCAATGGCTATCCAACCATCTTTTATAAATGAAAATCACCTTTTCAGTATGAACACAACTCCCGAATGTATTTTCCCGGTGCTCACCAACTGCTCGCCAGGCAAGAATCAAACAGAAGTCCAAACAGCAGTCCACAGAGCTACGCTAGCCACCTGCACCCTGTTGCTCCTGCTGGTGTTCTGTCTGGGGTCCTACGGGAATCTAATTGTCTTTTGCTCCTTCTTCAATCCAGCGTTCAGGAAATTTAGGACACATTTCGATTTCATGATCCTGAATCTGTCATTTTGCGACCTCTTCATCTGCCTCATCACAGCCCCCATGTTTGGCTTTGTGATGTTTTTTGACAACGGGAGCAGCATGTCGGACACTTTCTGCTTCGCATTCCACCTCACCAGCACAGGGTTCGTCATAATGTCCTTGAAAACAGTGGCCGTGATTGCCGTCCACCGTCTGCGGATGGTGCTGGGACAGCAAACTAACCACTCCTCCTCATTTGTCTGTACCCTCCTCCTCACCATCATCTTGTGGGCCATTAGTTTCACCTTGGCCACCTTGTCAGCCATGACGAAATATCACAGCTCCAAGTTCTGCGTGCCGCTGCTGGGGCTCATCAATGAAGATGGCAAGGCCATTTTGTACACCTATGTAGTGGACTTTACCCTCTGCGTGGGCATTGTTGCAATTTCTTACGCCATGATTGCTCAAACTCTGCACAAGAACGCACAGGTACGGCGCTGCCCTGTGATTACAGTGGTCGACACCAAAAGGCCCGACTGTTTTCCCCCTCCGGAAGGATCAGTGCCCTCTTTATACAGAAAACAGAGAGGCAACAAAGCACCCCATGTGCAGACACACCTGTATACGCACAACCAAAGTAAAAATGCCTCCACCTCCAATAAGAAGCTAGAACAGACTGTGAACCTTTCCGCTGTTAAGGACTCCAAAGCAGTCGTGACCTGCATTATGATACTACTATCAGTGATCTGCTGCCTGCCACTGGGTATAGCTCTGGTACACGACGTCTTATCTACAGAGAGCAGTTTCATCATCTATCAGTTTGAGCTCTGTGGTTTGACCTTGGTATTTTTTCGGTCGGGCCTCAACCCGTTTATCTACTCCCGCAACAACTCTGGTCTCCGCAAGAAGGTGGCTTGGTGCATGCAGCTCGTGGCCCTGCTGCTGTGCTGCAAGCAGAAAACAAGGTTGAAAGCAGTGGGCGACGGCAGCCTGATTGTGAATAGGAACAAGTCTTCTCACCACGATACTAATTCGGCCTACATCCTCTCCCCCAAATCCCAGAAAAAGCTGGTGGACCAGGCCTGCGGGCCGAGCAACTCGAAGGACGTCTTCACCTCGGTTGAGCACCAGCAAAAAGCACAGAGTGCCTCCACGCCCATCAACACGAGGATCGAGCCTTACTACAGCATCTACAACAGCAGCGTCTCCCAGGAAGACAGCACGCCTACCAGTCTGCAGCCCAAGAGGCACACTTTTGGCTCGGCTCAGTCCTACACTGGAATGTACTACCACATCTCAAAAACCTCCGATTTCGCGCAGGACTGTGACAGCACTTCTGCCAAACACATCCCCATTCCATCTGTCTAGACCAATTAGACGAATACCAAAATGGTACTGGACAAAACATGAAATCGGCGGCGTCAAGAATTTCTTGCTTGGACGCAGGCATCTCTGTTGACAGATACCAGTAACACAAGGACATTGCTAATTATAGGGCAATTTACTATATGTACTGTTAAGATATCAAATATAACAATGAACACTGGTTAATAGCTAACAAATCTGTAAAAATCTGGTGCAGCATGGCTTATGTATGTCTCACTGCCAAATCATGTATGCTGTAAATTGTCTAACTGTACCCCCAGAACGTTGATATTTGAGAGCAGGACGGGCTGTGTTGGTGGCAGAGAGACTGGTATTCATTAAACTGACTTATTGAACAACTGGAAACCATGCGCAATGCCATATAAATGATGCATCTCCCGTG
The DNA here is from genome assembly GCA_030390025.1 of Squalus acanthias. Taxonomy (NCBI): domain Eukaryota; kingdom Metazoa; phylum Chordata; class Chondrichthyes; order Squaliformes; family Squalidae; genus Squalus; species Squalus acanthias. The sequence continues at coordinate 28,121,785 of CM059450.1, read as the reverse complement.
TAATAGTTGTGCAATGCTTGCTGTCAGCCTGGTCGTCATTGGGAGAAGCAAAACTGGGTCGTTTCTTAACCTGCTCAATCGTATCTTCCAAGAAGTAGCATCATTTGGAGCATTCCCTACCTTCTAACAGAGTAGAACTGTGTGCAGCCAGTGGTATAATGAATAGAAATAATGGACTACATGTGGAGCTCCCCATTTATGTCACCCAATAGGGAGTTCTCCACAAAAATGACATCTTCCAGACTGCATAAGAAATAGGAGCAGGAATAGGCCACTTGGCCTCTCGAGCCTGCTCCGCCATTCAATAAGATCATGGCTGATCTTGGGCTCAAAGCCACTTCCCTGCCCGCTCCCCATAACCCTTCACTCCCTTACCTTGCAAAAATCTGTCTATCTCCACCTTAATGACCCAGTCTCCACGGCTCTCTGGGGCAGAGAATTTCACAGATTTACGACCCTCAGAGAAGAAATTCCTCCTCATTTCAGTTCTAAAAGGGCGACCTTTTATTCTGAAACTATGCCCCCGAGTTCTAGATTTCCCCACAAGGGGAAACATCCTCTCTGCATCTACCTTGTCGAGCCCCCTCAGTATCTTATATGTTTCAATAAGATCGCCTCTCATTCTTCTAAATTCCAATGGGTATAGGCCCAACCTGCTCAACCTTTCCTCATAAGTCAACCCCCTCATCTCAGGAATCAACCGTGTGAATCGTCCCTGAACTGCCTCCAATGCAAGTATATCCCTCCTTAAATAAGTCTGTCTATAAAGTATAAAACTATGCAACAAAAGCGACAGAGATACCAAAAGTCTTCCTTTATATCACTTAGGGAAGGGAACAATTTAGCAAACAATGGGCTGAGAACGTAGCCCAAGTACTACACTGCCAGAACCGCTGGTACATGTGCATACAGGGCAAGAGGCCCATGCAGAATGGTCCCATTCAATGACAATGCCCTGCAGGACTGCTGCAGGGAGGTCTCGCAATGAACGGGGCGGGGAGGGGGGGCTCTGTTCAAAGGAAGAGGCCATCCTGCAATGAAGAGCAGTGCCAGAGCCGCATGGAGATGACAAGAGTGAGTAAATGCTGTTTCACCCATGACCTGAACTTAGGAGCAGGTTGGGAGAAATTTGGTGATTTTGACATCTTTACCAAGGCGAGTGTGCTGACATGCACCTTAGTTTCACAATATTTTAAAGACTTCACTTTAAACTAACTTTGGTATTCTATCAATCAGAGAGGGAAAATGCAGTACACACTGTAGCACTTATATATTCCCAGGCATCCCCCTGTTGAGCCACAACACTGTGTAAGGAGATCATCTCAGATGTGTTTACACTGGGCACAAGTAACTGTCGAAGCATCAAGTACAGTGACATCACAAGATCCCTCAATGCTATTATGTTTATTTGGCCTGAGCGCTTGGGTGGCACATATTATATTGCATATTCATCTTTCCAACATATGCCCCTTTCATATGTGCTTGCAGGAGGAGACTGTAAATAACAGCCACATAATTACTGTGGCAACAAGAGCAGGTCAGAGGCTAGGTATTCTGTGGCGAGCGTCTCATCTCCTGACTCCCCAAAGCTTTTCCACCATCTACAAGGCACAAGTCAGGAGTGTGATGGAATACTCTCCACTTGCCTGGATGAGTGCAGCTCCAACAACACAAGAAGCTCGACGCCATCCAGGACAAAGCAGCCCCGCTTCATTGGCATCCCATCCACCACCTTAAACATTCACTCCCTCCACCACCAGCGTACCGTGGCTGCAGTGTGCACCATCTACAAGATGCACTGCAGCAACTCGCCAAGGCTTCTTCGGCAGCACCTCCCAAACCCGCGACCTCTTCCACCTAGAAGGACAAGGGCAGCAGGCGCACGGGAACACCACCACCCCCAAGTTCCCCTCCAAGTCACACACCATGCTGACTTAGATGTATATCGCCGATCCTTCATCGTCGCTGGGTCAAAATCCTGGAACTCCCACCCTCACAGCACTGTGGGAGCACCTGCACCACACGGACTGCAGCGGTTCAAGAAGACGGCTCACCACCACCTTCTCAAGGGCAATTAGGGATGGGCAATAAATGCTGGCCTTGCCAGTGACGCCCACATCCCATAAACAAATTTTTTTAAATAACAGGAGGCAGCACATGCAGATAGGAAGAGGGTCACAAAAAGCTGCAACCGTGACTCCTTATAAGGAGAGAGCATTGGAGATTCTGGGCATGGAGGTACTGGAGGGAGTGGGAGAGCAGGAGGTTGGAGCTCTTCCCCCTCCCTCCCTCCCAAAGTTCATGACCAACATCTTCTGGCTCTCATTCTTATTGCCCTTACTCATGCACTCCCTCACACGCAGCCATACAACAACATTCCAGCATAACACAAGAACATAAGAATTAGGAGCAGGAGTAGGCCTGCTCCGCCATTCAATAAGACCATGGCTGATCTTCGACCTCAACACATTCCCGCCCGATCTCCATATCCCTTGATTCCCCTAGAGTCCAAAAATCTAGCGATCTCAGCCTTGAATATACTCAACAATTCAGCATCCACAGCCCTAGTGGGTAGAGAATTCCAAAGATTCACAACCCTCTGAGTGAAGAAATTCCTCATCTCAGTCCCAAAATTCCAACCCCTTATCCTGAGACTGTGCCCCCTAGTTCTAGACTCTCCAGCCAGGGGAAACAACCTCTCAGCATCTGCCCTGTCAATCCCCCCTCAGAATCTTATATGTTTCAATGAGGTCACCTCTCATTCTTCTAAACGCCAGAGTATCGGCCCAATCTACTCAATCTCTCCTCATAGGACAACCCTCTCATCCCAGGGATCAATCTAGTGAACTTTTGTTGCACTGTCTCTAAGGTAAGTTTAACCCTATGGAATGGCTTCTCACATGTAGTTGTTACTGGTTATTTCAAAGATCTTTTGTTCTGCAGGTCCCCAAATGAAGGCTGTCATTAAAAGAAAGAAGACTTGCATTTCATGACCTCAGGACATCCCAAAGCGCTTTACAGCCAATGAAATCACTATTGTAATGTAGGAATCACGGCAGCCAATTTGTGCACAGCAAACTCCTACAAACAGCAATGTGATAACGACCGGATAATCTGTTTTAGTGATGCTAATTGAGGGATAAATATTGGCCCCAGGACACCGGGGATAACTCCCCATCTCTTCTTCAAAATAGTGCCATGGATCTCCTACATCCCCCCCCCCGCCCCGAGAGCAGACGGGACCTTGGTTTAACGTCTCATCCGAAAGACTGCCCCTCCAACAGTACTGCACTGGAGTGTCAGCCTAGATTTTTGTGCTCCAGTCTCTGGAGTGGGACTTGAACCCACAACCTTCTGACTCAGAGGCAAGGGTGCTACCCACTAAGCCACTGGCTGACACATTGCCCATCAACCAGACAGAGACACACAGAGAGAGATAGTGATTGAAGCAGAAACCATGTCAACATTTAAGAATAGCTTAGATAGATGGTAGAAGGAAGGGGGATAAAGTAATTTGGGAACAGGGCAGGCACATGACACCAGGACAACTACTCCTGTGAAGGAGAAACAGCAACCAAACTGTTTCCCCAATCAATTGTAATCTGATAATTGGCAAAAGAACAAAGGGGGAAATGAGGAGAATTTTTTTTACGCAGCGAGTTGTTGTGATCTGGAATGCGCTGCCTGAAAGGGCGGTGGAAGCAGATTCAATAGTAACTTTCAAAAGGGAATTGGATAAATACTTGAAAAGGAAAAATGTGCAGGACTATGGGGAAAGAACAGTGGGGAGGAGTGGGACTAATTGGATAGCTCTTTCAAAGAGCCAATATGGGCACGATGGGCCCCTTCTGCACTGTATCATTCTACATAATCTACAGTACGCACTGCAGCATCTCCTGAGTTCCACCACACCACCCAGACTTGGACCTTTATCTCCATTCCTTCATCACCACTGGGTCAACAGTCTGCAATTCAACAACTTGTATTTATATAACACCTTTAACATAGTAAAACTTCCCAAAGCACTTCACAGGAGTATTATAAGAGAAAAAATTTGACACCAAGCCACATACGGAGAAATTAGGGCAGATAACCAAAACCTTGGTCAAAGAGGTAGGTTTTAAAGGAGGAAAGAGAGGCGGAGAAGTTTAGGGAGGGAATTTCAGAGCTTAGGGCCTAGGCAATAGAAATTGAGCGATTATAATCAGGGATGCTCAAGAGGGCAGAATTAGAGGAGCGCAGATATCTCGGAGGGTTGTGGGGCTGGAGGAGGTTACAGAGATAGGGAGGGGGCGAGGCCATGGAGGGACTTGAAAACAAGGATGAGAATTTTGAAATCGAGGCATTGCTTAATCGGGAGCCAATGTCGGTCAGTGAGCACAGGAGTAATGGGTGAACGGGACTTGGGACGCGGGCAGCTGAGTTTTGGATGACTTCAAGGTTACGTAGGGTGGAATGTGGGAGGCTAACCAGGAGTGCGTTGGAATAGTCAAGTCTAGGAGGTAACAAAGGCACGGATGAGGGTTTCGGCAGCGGATGAGCTGAGGCAGGGGCGGAGACGGGCGATGTTAGGGAGGTGGAAATAGGCGGTCTTAGTTATGCTGCGGATATGTGGTCGGAAGCTCATTTCAGGGTCAAATATGACACCAACGTTGCGAACGATCTGGTTCCGCCTCAGACAGATGCCAGGGAGAGAGATGGAGTCGGTGCCTAGAGAACGGAGTTTGTGGCGGGGACCGAAGACAATGGCTTCGGTCTTCCCAATATTCAACTGGAGAAAATTCCCTACTTAACACAGGGGCCAAAGCAGGGATGGGGCATTAAATATGGCCTTACCAACCATCACCCACATCCTGAGAATATTAAAGCTACTGGTACATTTGCTGGATAACAAACTTCACATTATTTTGAGGACCCTCACAAACCTGCTCTATTCAGCGCCTGCACACTACTGACACTGGAGAGTGTGAGGGGGAAAGGAGGAGACGGCGCATGCGTACTACATATTCTGAGGAGAGCAAAAGGAGAAGCGGCGCCTGCGCACGACTGATTTTGGGGAGAAAGGGGAGGGAAAGGAGAGCCGGCGCATGCGCGGGAGGCAACCTCCAGGTGATGCGCAGACGCAGAGTCCTTTTTTTTTGGGCGCCAAATGTGGCCCCGAGCGCGCGCGAATGTCGTTTTTTTTAAAAAAAGATTCCGTTGGGCTGCGGGCGGAAGTCAGTCGGAGAGAAGCGGCTGAGGAGAAAACACACGCACACACAACACAGGGCTAAATATAAAACACACATAATGGAGGTAGCAGTCCGTCAGGTAATGGCATCAGAGGGCGTGCTCTGTTCCCTCCCCCAACTCCCTCTTCCATCAGATGAGGAATAACGCCGAAAGAAATTTGCATATTGATAAACTGCCTTGGAAAAAAGTTTTTTTTTACCCTTCCCCCCCCCTTCCAAATTGCAAAAAAAAATAAAGCTGTGCCAAGTGCATAGGTTTAATGCAAAAGGACCCCATTTCATCTTTGCAAACCCATGTCTTTAAATTCCCAGCCTGCTTTTTTTTTGAGTGGCCACGTTAGTTTTTGAGTGGGGAGATGGTGGCTACCTTGTTTGCTTTTGTTACCCCTGTTTCTCATTATTATCAATATTGAGGCGTATCATGGCAAACTCAACAGGATATTTTATCAATATTGAGGCAAACTCCATATTGGGTGCAGTTTATGAAAGGGTGAGAATCGTGACACCAACTCTTGCACAGGCTCAGCAAGTTTATCTGATAAATAGCTGAGCCTTGAAAAGAAAAAAAAAGTGAAACTCGCATTTATACGGCGCCTTTTACAACCTCAGGATGTCCCAAAGCCGCTTTACAGTCAATGAAGTACTTTTTTATGGCGTGCAGTCACAGTTGTAATGTAAGAAATGCCAATTTGCGCACAGCAAGCTCCCACAAACAGCAATGTGATAATGACCAGATCATCTGCTTTTAGTGATGTTGGTTGAGGGATAAATATTGGGCCCAGGACACAGGGGAGAACTCCCCATCTCTTTCAATAATGGCCATGGGATCTTTTACGTCCACCTGAGAGGGTAGACGGGGCCTCGGTTTAATGGCACCTCCGACAGTGCAGCGCTCCCTCAGTGCTGCCCTGGAGTGCCAGCCTAGATTTTTGTGCTCAAGTCTCTGGAGTGGGACTTGAACCCACAACCTTTTGACTCAGAGGCGAGAGAGAGATACCCACTGAGCCTAGCCATGCCTGCTAGGAAGAGCTCAGGTTTCTATCCCATTAGCTGAGCACAACCGAGAGGGCAGTAGATGTGCAATAATTGGATTGTGTTTCCCTAGATGAGAGAAAGGGAAAACTAGCCAGGGTTTCTGCTCATGATCACCGACTACAATTCTAGAGCAGTTGTGTGAGGACAGAATTGGGCTTGGTTGTAAGCCCATCGTGGCCGAATAGCCTGGCTCTGCTCGTTGTGTAGGTTCACACATGAAGAATAGTCACTTAGCGGAAGTACCAAAGGGTAGCCACTGCCTGTGGAGTTGTAAGGAGTCAACCGACTGACCTGGAGGCAAGTGTGCGACCAACTGAGCCAGGCTGACCTCTGCAATCGATTTTGTTTCTCAATTGTTGTATGATGCTATCAGGGCCAAGCTAAAGAGAGGAGGAAATTCTGCTTATGATATTACATGGGCCAGGTTATCTTCCCCATCTAAAGTGTCATTTTTTTTTACAACTGCATTGCTTGGATAAGTCTAGATATGAATCAGAGTACATGTATTGAACATAAAGTATTCAGCACAAGTCAGTCTTTAATGTTAGTCATTACTCAGTTGGACACTATGTTTTGTTTCCAGATTTTAGAATACCTTATTATTCATATAAAAAGTGACAACAGAAGATTTAGAAGATCAACTGAACTGGAAGGAGATCTGTATGTATTGGTTAATGCAGTAAACACTACCTTACGCTTCCACAGGGAATGTCTCTTCTGTATAGTAACAGGTAGGTGCACAGTAACCTAAACAGGCACGCAAATTTAATAGCACCCAAAGTGAAGCGTAACATTTAATCCCATATGTGTTGTATATCGATTTGTTTTTTGTCACAATGTTAATTTTCTAATCATTTCAATTTGACTAGTCGCAGCTACTGGACAATGGATCTCCAACAATCAAACAGATCATCTTTACAAAGGTCAGAACTTTAAACAATAAATCTTATCTCTCCCAAATCTATTTAGTTCTAAACTGGGTTATATCCACTGCTGTCTGCTTTAGTTTTAATTATAAATGCATATATGTAAAAGCCCAGGGACTGGGCAGAGCAGGCCCCAAGAACATAGGAACAGGAGGAGGTCATTTAGCCCCTCGAGCCTGTTCCACCATTCGATGAGATCATGGCTAATCTGCGACCTAACTCCATACACCCGCCTTTGCCCCATATCCAGGTTTCTGCTAGTAGGAATGCAAAACTGGCCCAAAGTGACTGGTCCTCCAAGTTCTCTCCGCTTCATGAAGAAAGAATCCGCTCTTTGCAACAGGTGTAGTAGAATTATAAATAAGTTCTTCAGAAACAGGCTTGCAATTTTCCTACACCTTATACACCGAGAAACGCTCCCCCTCCCCACCCCAATGGGAAAGCAGCTGGCCTTTGCACAGTACTTTCCAAAAACAGGACAGAATAGATTAGTAATTCTTCATGGGGGGAAGGGGTGAGGGAGGAGCCTGTGTTGCTGAAGCAGAGTGGCAGTGTTTCTTCTCATTACTATTTCTACAAATTGACATTATTGGAACACATTTACAATTTTGCTAGAAATAGTACATTACGTAGAAATACCAAAGGAAATCTGGGGCGCAAAGTAACATCGCACTGCTCTGTGTGCAATGTATTGGACCTCTGACAGTACCCCCGTACCTGATTCAAAGTGAAAACCCCTCCAGATCCTAAAACTGTTAGACCGTACAGAATAAAATGACTTCAATTGTATGTATGGTTGTTCCAGTAATTTTGATCTCTTTCTTCAGTAATAGAAAAGCTGTTACACCAGCTATCCTTAAGTATGGTGCAACAAGACGCAGAAAGTGCTGATTTCAATGAGAAGTTGATCTCTTCAAAACTCAGGCTGACATTTGAGGTACAAACAGTGCAGTCGACCCCCACTAGATGCCACCAACCTTTTGTTTGTTACTTCTACTTGTTATGTCTTTAGGAGGAGGAAGAAGGGCAAGTTGCAAAGCAGCAAAATTTATTGGCATTTTTGTAATTGTATACGGGCTGAATTTAAGTGGATATATATATGATAAAGGCTCCTGATGAATGACTCAGCAAGGTAAGGCAGCGAATCGCTGGGACCTTTCTGGTCTCCATGGCTGAGCAACTTTCTACTTCAACTAACCAAGCCATTGTGTTACAATAGCAAAATACTGCGGATGCTGGAAATCTGAAATAACAACAGAAAATGCAGGAAACACTCAGCAGGCCAGGCAGCATCTGTGGAGAGAGAAACAGAGGTAACATTTCAGGTTGGAGACCCTTCTTCAGAGTTCGGAGCTCGTAATTTCAAATAAAATTGTTGGACTATAACCTGGTGTTGTGCGACTTCTCATTTTTGTCCACCCCAGTCCAACACCGGCATCTCCGCATCATGACAATTATTAGTTAATCTCATTATCACTGTTTTTCCTTCCCCCAAATCAATCCATTTTTTCTCTGTTAATTAGATTTCTGAGAGGAGCTGCATTGTGATGACAGACTGCTTAACTATCAAGCATTTCTTACACAGGATCAGTATTGTCCATCCGCAGGTATTGAACGTGAAGGACATACCATAGCAACTGGGTGACCTAGGAACAATAAAACATTAAATCACGTTCGAATATATAGCCTGAAATTTTGTTTCTTCACACTGAGGTCAATATGTCGAGCCTTCAAACATGGAGTATCGGCTGGCCAGCTGGGGATCATGAATTACAGGGGTGGGTGTATCTGGAGTCCAGGAGGTTCAGAGGACAAGTGGGGTGTGCCGTAGTTTGTGGAAGGGTGGGGAGGAAAGCTGTTGAAGCCAAGTTGAAGGGTAAGTTTTTTTTTGTAAATTTATGTATTTGTAATGTGATTAAAAAAATGTAGGTGCATATAGAGGGAAGGGCGGGGACCATAGGTGCTATAACTCCAAGAATTTGTTTTTTGCTAGAAAGCATTTTTAGTTAGATGTTTGGGGGCAAATTGAAAATGGGAGGAAGAAGTTTTGCATAAAAAACGCTTTGATAATGACCAGATCATTTGTTTTTGTTATGTTGATTGAGGGATAAATAGTGGCCAGGACACCGGGGAGAACTCCCCTGCTCTTCTTCAAAACAGTGCTATGGGATCTTTTATGTCCACCTGAGAGACCAGAGAGGGCCTCAGTTTAACAACTAGAAAGGTGAAAAGCACAAGAGACTTACCCAAAGAAGAAGAAAATATATTAGTGGGGAAGATGAAAAATTACAGTCACAATGGACATAAAACAATTTTATGACAAAAGATATACTTTCAATTTTAAGTTAGATTTAAGTGTTCTCTAAAAAGTATTGCCGTTGAACATTATTCTTAAACATAAACATAAATATCTAAAAACTGTAAATAAGCAAAAAGCTTTCTCTTTTAGGTAAAAATCCAGTTTTATGTCAAAGTAAATGGTGCTCTATCGACTCAAATTTTTGGGTAAGAATATTCACTTACTATCACATCGCTAGAGCAGTGTATGGAATATCACTTTATATTTTTTGTTATTAGTATCAATTAACTCTTCAGGAGCTTGCAGCCTCAGCATTCATAAACCTTTGCTAATCCAGAACTCCATGAGCTGTATCCTCGTCCCCACATAAGCTAGAACACCATCACCCCATGCTCTGTCAGTTCCCTGTGTAATGGCTGAAAGATTGGCCTTACACAGTGGAGTGGCTGGGCGCAGGGCCAATAGTAATCTGGAATCAGAAGAATGGAGAATGTGGACAGGGATATATGACTAGAGAAGATTTCCTTAAACAGTGCAGGAGGCTATGAGTGATTTGAACGTGAAATGAGGATTTTGATGTTGATTAGCTGGGGCATAGGGAGCTGAGAGAGCAGCAGGGGCTGGTGGATGTTAAGGCCTTTATATGGAAGAGGATATGGAGAATGCAGATCTGGATTAGCAATCGCTTGTGAATGGTGAAGACTGATGAGACATCTATCCTCAATGTGATATAGGCATGCATAAGTGATTAAACAGTGATGGGATGTGGGGTTGAGCTGTAAATATTCTGGAAATAATGGCCTGGATTTTACACTCACGCTCCCCCCCCACTCCCGCCCCCGATTTTTCAGCAGATTTAGAACAGACCGAGATGGAAAATTCTTGGACGCAATCCATTTTGTTGTGCAGTCTACCACCCCCCCCCCCCCTGCAATTTTGCACTCCCAGGTGCAGCAATGCACAATACACCCAGGCATGTGGAAAGTTAATACTATTGAGGGGAATAATGCTTAATCTTTCTTTTTGCAGGCGAATTTGGGAAGTAACTTGGTGTTCCTTAAATTAAGGGATCATTAAGTGGTGACTGGTGGGGAGAGGAAGGCCATGGTAGAATAATCATACAGACACTGGATGAAGCATGTTTGAGTGACCAAATGTCCTTTTAGGAATGGTGTGGGCTTGATGAGTCAAATGGCCAGACTTATGAAAGTAGAAATTCTGATTAGCGAATTTCACATATAAATGCTATGTTGCATTATTTGTACGCAAGCATTAACTGGTTTATTTTAAATGGGTTAATATCTGCATAAAGATAGCGCACACAGGAATGTTATAAAACTACATTACGCGTTGTACATGAACTTTGCTGATCGAATTTCTACCCTATGTTCTTATATAGATACTTAGGAGCATTTGAGTGTTTAAGCGCAAAATAAAGCCTAAACGTGATACATAAACCACAGTACAGTAAATTCTTGTTTAAACGGCACTTAATCATCCGGAATTCTTTAATAACCGGCAAAATAGATAACCGGTAATCTTGCCGAATCCATCCAGCACTCGTTTTGCCGAGTCCAAGTCTCCTGCGGTGGCCGAGTTAGTCAGTGGTTTTTATTTTTGTTTGTGTTAAAAATAGCCGACCTCTCTGTTATCCAGAATTTTTCATCAACCGGCACCATCCTGGTCCCGTAGGTGCTGGATAAGAAAGAGTTTACTGTATTACCCAAACAGGCTGCATAAATTAAAGATGAATGTGTATCTCGAGCAGCCTTTGCCTGCATAGGATTGGTATTATGTATGTACTAGATATTGCTGCCGAACGGAACTGAATGGTATTTGCGGTCAAAATCAGGAACTGAATGAAATGCATAGACGTGAGGAAAAACTTTTTTACGCAGTGAGTGGTTAGAATTTGGAATGTTACTGCCTGATAGGGCGGTGGATACAGATTCAATAGCAGCCTTCAAAAGGGAATTGGATAAATATTTGAAGGAGAAAAAATTGCAGGGATATGGGGAAAGAGTGGGGGAGTGGGACTAGCTGGATTGCTCTTCGAAAGAGCCTCCTTCTATGCTGTACTATTTTATGATCCAACAGTAACTAAAATACTCTTTTTTTTTAGGAGTGAGAAGCAGGACAAATATTGCATTAATGGACAAACTGTGCTTTCTGACAGCACTCACTACATAACGTAAGTGTTAAATAACGACTTGCCTGGAATTTTTTTTTTATTCTTGGGATGTGCACAACACTGACATGGCCTGTCTCTGGTTGCTCTCAGAAGCTGGTGGTGGGCCGAACGATTGTTTTATCACTTAGTGGCTTGCTAGAGGGCATAAGAGCCAACCCTGTAGTGTGGGACTGGAGCCACGTAGATCAGATCGGATTGGGGCAACATCCCGAGTGAACCAGTTGAGTTTTTAACGACACTCTGGCGGTTTTCCGAATCATTTTTTTCCAGTACCAGCCCACAAATGACCAGATTTATTGAATTCAGCTTCACAACTTGCCACAATGGGATGTGAACTTGCGATCTCTGGGTTGCTAGTCCATTACGCATTGTGCTATGGGATCATATATCAGAAATGCAGCGCCGAGATCAGCACACTCAAGCTGGAGGCTACACGATGTTACATCCATTCATTTTAATGGATGAAAAGATGTATTGGCCGTAATCCGGCACATTTACCTGCTGTGCCGGCCCAAATTCCTGAAAAACACTTGTCTCAAGCAATGTTCTACCTCAAGACTGCTTAATCATAAAATGTACCCACGTTATCACTCAGGCTCTTCACTCTCCAGATATGATGTGGAGATGCCGGTGTTGGACTGGGGTGGACAAATGTGAGAAGTCGCACAACACCAGGTTATAGTCCAACAGTTTTATTTGAAATCACAAGCTTTCGGAGCGCTGCTCCTTCGTCAGGTGAAGTGGCGACTTCACCTGACGAAGGAGCAGCGCTCCGAAAGCTTGTGATTTCAAATAAAACTGTTGGACTATAACCTGGTGTTGTGCGACTTCTCACAACTCTCCAGATAGGCATCTATTCGCCTCTTGAATACAGTATACCACCCACGTTAATGGCCTTCCCACAATTGCACCACCACAGTTTTATTTTAGGAACATAGGAACAGGAGGAGGCCGTTCAGCCCCTCGAGCCTGTTCCACCATTCAATGAGATCATGGCTGATCTGTGACCTAACTCTATTTTGATTAATGAAAATTATCTTAGTAAATATATATATATATTAATAACTGTTAATTCTTTGTGCAAATTATACATTTACTTTATCTTTTTTCTGAGCAGAGACTTTGAGTGCGCAGCTGATTCACGTTGCTGCAGACTCCACCCTATTGCTGGGAAGTCTTTGCCTCTTTCCGTTCCTAACAAACTAGCAGAAGATGGCGTGTGTGGAGTGCTTGAGATATTGCCAATAGCAGCTATCTGCCCTTGCCTTAAGAACTATCCCAACAAACCCACTAGAGTTTCCAATGTATCTGTATCCTTAACTGAAAGGGTATACAACATACACGGCTGTAAATGGGAGATGAGCTTCTCTGCTGAAGTGTGTGCTTCTTGTGCCATGCTTCCACTGGTGTGCAATGTCCACCATATGTGAAGATGGCTATGGGGGTAGATATGATCAAGCATGAGCTACTGCACTAGCACGGGGCAATCAATATTAATTTCCTCTTGAACACGAAGCAGAAGCTGGCTTTGCTTGAACAGTTTTGGCATTCCGGCACTTGAACTGTGCCTTCCTTGTGAGTTTCCCTGAAAATATTATTTTCAGCCGCTCCCACTGAATGACAAAGGCATGTAAATGAGTAATATGAACATTCGGACAGAATGCTGCAAATACCACGGGAGCTATCATTTGGTGCGACCAGAATGGAGTTTGGACATTTTACACAACTATGTATACTAGCGGCAGCTAAGGGGCAGGTGAGTACCATGTTTGTGATCTAGCCATTAAATCACGGAGTAGAGGTGGTAAAGGACTGTAACCTTCTCTATATCTTTTTGAAATGATTACTATCACAATTTGTGCTATTACTAGTGTAGGGAAAATGATAGATAATGGCGTTCTGTGGATCTAACATCGTTTCTACAGATCAATGAGAGAGGGAGGTGTATGTACAGTTTTGATACTTGCTAATAACAGAGCAGCACTCCTTGACTCGACACATATATTTATATATGGACCGGCTGACTTGCCCATGTTGTTCAAGGATAGTAAAAATTCCTTGTCTTTCTTCATGGATCCGTCCCATCTAGCAGACTGGAAGCAATATGAACAATATCTGACTCAAAATACAGACCGAAAGATGGTAGAAGGAAAGTTTATATTGTTTGCTTATTTGTTTATCTAAAGGTGATATATTATGATGGTTAAAGTATTGTTAATACGAGCTGTGTGTGGATTCTGTGAAATTTCCTTCTTTGAATTGCGGTGTTTTCCTGTCACAAAACATGCAAAGTGGATAAAATAGGTACAGAATCTTTCCCTTCTCCTTGGGTCAGCCAAGGCACTGGGACCTGGACACAAACACTAATATTACAGTAATAAAGCTACTCAGAGATCCGTCATAATAATGAGAAGGTAAGTCTACAGGTTCACCAACAGAGCAGCTGCCTATATTTTTCCAACTTTAATTATTTTCTGCGCCCTTCTTTCCACCAATTTTTCCTCTACCCTTCTATTCCCCTGAAGGTGTTTTCTCCTTGCTGGGATATGGTTCCATGGGCACCCCAATCTTGCCCAAGTGGCCACTCATCATATATAAACTTAGAGTGAATGTTGGATTATTCAACTGTAGGGCTATCATGTCCGAGAATGATCCTATGCGCAGCTCGTCTACACATGCTCTTAGGGGCATAAATCGAGGTGATCTTTCTCCTTCCCTCTCCAAGGGTACTGAGGCCAATTGTAGCACCCCAATTGTTGCCATGGCTTAAATCAGCTGACTACACAGACCCAGGGTTCAAACTTGGGATCTGCCTGATTTGTATAGCTCAGCTACTCAAGGGAGTTTAAAAAAAATCTGTGGCATCTTAAACGTAAGGCATACATCGCGTAACGTGCATTGCACTAAGAGAGCTTACAGTTTCTCTGGGGTCTAATTGTGAGTAAGGTGTCGTTTTTCTCCGTCTCCACTGAATTTTTGCAAATATTTAGCAAGAGACAAGAAAAGAAGCACTAGGAGGTGCTGAGAGTATTTAACAGTAACAGTGGTTATTCATCATTAATATCTGCACAGTCGTAAAACAGTCCAGTCAATCTGTCTTAGCTATTTGCATTTGTGACTATTTTTGCCGTATGCATAAAGTCCTTGAAATACCAGCCTAATTTTGTAGAGACTGGAGAAATTTTTAGTGTAAAATACCCCAGGCTTAATTATAATTACTGTTATTAGCATTAAAGCCTCTGCCCTGCAGCTACATACACGGCCTCATAATAGGCTTGTTGCTCAGGTCTATAATTAAAGATTCCAATCGCTAAAACAAAAGTCACTGGTAATACAACACAGACAAAACTTCTTGAACTGTTTTTTTAAAATTAAATAAACACCACAAGAAATAAAAAATACTGTCTACAGACGCCAAAGAAAATAACCTTTTCAAATATCTTGTGCTCCTTTGAGAGATTTTTCACCTTGAATGCTCAGTGGATAGACTGCATGAGACTGACGCACAACCGACGCAGTGAGTGTTAGCCAACAGTGGAGGGGAGTATGCTCTGCAATATTAGTGTATAAGCACTTAACACCTTCATGTGAAACACCTTCTTCGTCTGCTATTTCAACATTTTGGAGGTCATGGTTAGATGAGGAAAGACAGGAGGAGGCTCGAGTGGAGCATAAATGCCGGCATGGACTGGTTGGGCCGAATGGCCTGTTTCTGTGCTGTATATCCTATGTAATGTAATGGTCATGTCAGACGGTTAATCAGCCTGTAAATACTTCACACTGTTCTCCAAGGGAAGTGTGAAGGTAGAAAAACAATATTTGGGTTCGTAACACGATTAAAATAATAGGCAAGGGAATAGCAGTATGATTTTCAACCCAAAAATCATGATTGGTTTATCGTTTTAGACAAAAACGGCCACAAAGATTGTAACTCCATGTGATTTTTAACGTTAGTGCTAATTTTTGGTTCAATATTTACAGCAAGAATTTTTAAACCCCTAAAAAAAAAAAAATGGTTTTGCTAAAAATGGTAAAGCCCAAATTTGCCCACAATGCAAAATAAAAAGTGTAACACATGCTTGAAAGCTGAAGGCAGTATGAAGCTTGAAGCCCAGTATTTGATGTTTTTCTGCAATAGCTATCCCATGTTTTATATAGGGAATCTCCCGTATTGTTGCTCACGGTTAGTCGGGGTGAGAAGAGGCTAGCGAATGGATGAAGAACAAGGTAGGGGGTGGCAATGGGATATAGGAGAGGTTCGAGAGTAGTTGAGCAGCACAGTAGGTGGCAGGCAGGAGAGGCTGACAAAACAGCCCGAGCCCTCTAGAGCAAACAAGAATAACAGGTGTCGCCCACTGATTTCAATGTGCTGGGGGCATTACAGTGTTGCCGATTCAAAGATTTGTTTATGACCTGGGTTTATTCAAATCTGGTTGCAGTTCATGCTGTACTTATTTTATTACAGATGTCAATTATGCTATGTGTATTGTGTTGCAATGTTAAACTGCCTGGACCATCACATTGTATGCATTTGTCTAAGTTTACCCTGCCCATATGAACTGTATATATTTGTACACTGTTGCAGGTAAAGCCTGCCCTGAAAGAGTTTCTCCGATGGCTCACTGGATAAATTGGCCACATGTGTGGCGCTAAACGGATTCAATTCCCGACTGTGCTGAGTTAGCTGATCTCCGCTCAGAAAGCTGTTGGTGCACCACAATTGCTCTCAATGCCCCTGGTCAATGGAGGGGAACACTCAGCCAGGGTTCCCACTCCTATCCAACGACCTATGCTGGAGTGTGTGTGTTTGGTGAGGATAGGATCCAGCTCAAGTGTGATGTGCTGTCCGGTCAAAATCCTGCTGATAGTCACTAGACCACGCACGAACAATGGCCACTTCAGTGAAGTACTGGAGGGCAGGTAGCATGACTGGAACTCTACCTACGGAAAAGCCAACGCCTGCAGGAGAGAGGGAAAGAAACTGGAAAACAAATTTTAAATGCCAATTACACTGTATACATCTGTGTTGTGTTACAGGATTAGCCTGCCCAGATATCAGTTACACTGTTAAGTCAATACTGGAAGATGACTGGTCTGAATGTGGTGAAGCCCAGCAGCAGATGGTGCTTCTCTTTCTCTTTATTAAATACTGGGACGACTTCCACTTGGAGCTGTTGGATGTAATAGGTAATTTCACAAAGCCTAGTCTTTGAACTTCTTTTGGGTTCAGTTATGGGATATATTTATATTGTCACATTTGTTTGTCAAGATACGCAAGTGGATCCCTACTTGTTTCCTATCTAGATTGCAATTGAGAGCTGATTATCCCATTGGTTCTGTGGGTGCAAGCAGACATTACTATGACTCAAATCTCTGATTGGGTGTATGTGCAGAAGCGCAGGGTCCTACTTTCGGAGGGGAGGGCGGTTTGGGGTTTCATTTCTAAGTGAACCACAGTGATTGGGGCTCAATCATCCCATATTGATATGCCTTATGGCTTTATTGAGGTTGGCAGTCAAGCTGGCCTTGTACTTTGAGTTTCCTTCCTGTGATTGTAGTTATGTTGATAATTGCTTGCTTTATATTTGAAAATTATAGTGAAGCTCTGGCCTAGGTTTTACAATGGTAATGCCAATGACATTCCATTTGGATTGCCGTTGGCATAATGATCTTGAAACCTAGGCCTCTTTAAAAGAGGTGCTCACGGTGAGACTCTTTAATGTATTTCTCTTGTTGATAGGAGGACAGCAAACTGTTGTTGAACATCTGGACCAGATTCTTCATTATAACAAAGATGCTGTGAGGGAATCAATTCAACCTGTGCTTCACAAAGTCCTGGATGAATACTTACAGTTCAAGAAGGTATCAGTGACTAACATATAGGACAAGTGATGAGGAGCTGTGAAATACGATTTATATCCCAATAGTGGGTTGACCTGAAACTTTACAAGCAACTTGCACAATGGGATTTAGATCTCATCTCGCGGCTCCTAGCGATGTTCTGTCAGTATCACATTGCAATAGAAACAACAATGACTGAATAGCCGAAACATAAAGACCAGCAAGATCTGAGATTTAGTTCCCAGCCTGTGCTGAGGTAGTTGATCTCAGACAGGTAAGCAATCCTTCTGGCTTAGGGAGGGGAACATCGCCCAGAGTTCCCCGCTCATGATTGCTCTCCAATATCCCTTATGGGCATAAATTCAATAAACCTGGTCATTTGTGGCCTAGCACCAGAAAAATAACCATGAAAGCTTCTGGGTTGTTGTAAAAACCCCAACAGATTCACTAATGTCCTGAAGGGAACCTACGGCCCTCTATATGATCTGGCCTACATGTGACTCCAGTCGCACGCCATGTGGATGACTATTAATGCTAACAGGTAAACTAGGGATGGACATTAAATACAGCCTTGCCAGTGTTGCCCCCATCCCAAGAAAAAAATTAAAGAACAATTATGGGACAACACCTCTTAGCACGTTTAAAAACTATATTAGATTTTACTGACGTGATTGAGAACAGAAGGACATTCTGTGAACCAACAGTTACTTAGCTTTTTTTCTCTGTAGAATCAGAGAAGAATGCAGACTGCAACCCCTGTCATCTGTGATGCCATTCAGAGTATATTGTCGAGCAGTACAAATCGTGATTTTAGAACCAAGTCTCTACAACTCTTGAAGGTATGGACGGGAATCCTCCGCTGTGGTTGGCAAACAACATACATAATCTAAGCAGACATGAACAGAAGGTGGTACTGAGACAGACACAAACTGCACTGTCCCAAATATGAGGGCATCAAAGTGTCATACCATCTTCTACAGAATGTAGTACCTCAATGGTTTGGTGGGAAAAGGCACTGCTCAGTCCAGCACCAGCCACACAGACAGTGAAGGATACCAGATTCAATTCTTGGCACAGTCTTGATGGGCTACATGAGCTGTTTCTGTGCTGTAATCTAATATTCTGTGGTCTGTGCTGTGTTAGCTGATCTCAGTCAAGGCACCAGTGGGGCGCTGCAACTATCCCCAGCATCCTTGGGCTAGAGAGAGTAAAAAATGCCCAGGGTTCCCACTCCTGATTGCATTCTGTTGGAAAGTGTGCACGTGCAGAGATCAGGTGATGCCTTCCATGACGGATTAGCTTGTTGACAATCTCTTTGTCGGCTCATTAATGAAGAATAGCCACTTGGCCGAGGTACTGAAATGCATGGAACTGTACTCCAGCGTCTGTCAACACCTTCAAGAGAGATGAGGAAAACTGACGTCAGACTTTTCACTGAGTGTGTCATGCTCACTTATTTCTTACTGTTTAAAACTCATTGTTCTCATCGCTATCCATTGTTTTTGTGCTTTCACCGTAACGCAGGGGTGGGGCACTGTCCAGGAACCGGACAACAGCACAGCTCCATCAGTCAACAGAGATTTGTGCTTTTGTGGAGTGGGGCTGGTCTATACCAGAATTATACCTCCAATCCACTTCTCCTGTGCAGTGCTCAATCTAGCAGCCCAGATAAGAACTAGGAATACTCAGCCTTTGGGGTCAAGTGAGATTGAATGATATTCAAGGCTGGACGATAGGTTAGAGTCGTACATTCTACTGCTAAAAGAGTCGAGGCTGACCTTTTGGTGTTACCTTCATGATGAAGATGGTTGTTAATATGGATGTCCCAGTTAAGATTTTCTTCATCGCCATTGAGTGATACACATAGGCTGTACATTAATGGTAATTTCACAAGTCTGCATTTCAGGGGGAGCTGAGGCCACCACCAGCACATATCTGAAATTCAGGTATGTATTGCCCACAATTTTCCAATCATTATGGTCAGAACACCATGGGCATTGTGCACCCAAATTTCTAGGTGAGGCCCCCTTCTGCCAGCACGGACTGATGAAATTGCCCCTAATATGCTTAGTGTCTCCAAGTTTTTGTAAACTTTAATTTGAGGGGGTGAACTTTCCCTGTTTTGTCCCCGTTTTTCTTCCATTGGTCTTTCTGGGACATGGTAGCGACCTGCACCAGGCCTTCACCAATGTTGCTCTGAGCCACTCGGCAGAAGGTGTACCAGAAAGGCCCAGCACAATTCTCCTTCCTTCTCTCCCTCCAGAAAACACCAAGTTCTGGAGATCAGGAACTGAGTGCCGTGGGATACTGAACCCACACCCCTTCACTACCTTGGCGTCGAAAATTGATGCTTTCAATATACTGTGGCACTCTGTTGCTTTGAAAGTATCTTTATTTCTCCTTTCCTCAATTGTCTCTCTTGCAGCCTAACCACTAGGGCAGCAGATGACATTATTGCAGGCCTTTGCCAATGCATAATCAAATACTACAAAGCTGTGCAAGATTGGCCTGGAGTGATTCCCCTTCTGACCATCCAGTAGCGCCTCTGCTAGCAGTTTTCCCACAATGGCACGGCTGACATTAGGAACTCACTCTGTGCAGCAAGGCGTTGGAGTTCCAACATGCTACTCCACTGCACCACTTGTTTCCACCATTTCTTTTCACTAGCAAGCTTACTTAGAAAATTGAAAGCCTAAATGATTACAGATGTAATTTAATTTACAAGATACTTACTATTGAATTTCTAGGTCTCAAACACCCAAGAAATGAAGGCATCACTTCAGAATTCTCTACAAAATGTTATCCAGAACAGATTTCTCCTGAGCAAAGTCTGTGACACAAAACGAGTATGTTCTTAAATAACTTGAAATTTGATTATGACTGAGTGATTCAGAAGACTTGCGTTGTTGGTTTGCTTCCTGGATGTGCTTGACTTTAATATAATGTGGTGAATTTTCTGTATTTCACGATCCTTAATGATCTGGTTATACTACTCCAAAGTGATATTCTGTGAGATTGCATGTATTATGTGAATAAACTGAAGGGGTGTAATGCATGATGATCCTGAGAAAGCCAACAGCTTCTGTAACATTATCTGTACATTTTATTCACTGTTCACACTTTATATCCTTCAGAAAAAAGTGGTTGGGACACCCATTATTTCCCATGAGGTAAATTCTCAATCTTGCATGGGCCATTAAGGTTGATACTGTGATTGATGTCGAGTGAGTCCAGCTGCACAGGATTAACATTGGTTGTCTTTTGACTGAAGGTTCATTCAGGAAATGGTGGCCATGTGCAGTCCAACAGTGATTCAGCTACCTCAGAGACCAGCCAGGAGAATCTGTATGACGTAGACCACTTCCAGAGGATCCATAAAGAGCTTGAAGGTTCTGAATCAGGTACAAAGCTAATCTAGAACAAACTGTCTGATCCACTCTGTGCCCACCCCCCTCCCTGCACCATCTTTGTGTCTCCAACATACTCCTATCTCCCATCTGCCTTATGTTTCTCAGATCGCCCCAACTCTGTGTCCAGATAACACTGTTAACCTGCAGATTCTGAGCTTAAGTCTGCAGCCTATCGATGCATTATCCAGATATATAATATAACTTCAGGAAACTTTACAGTTTTTCTTTCTGTGTCCCGTTCCCCACCTCACAACTCTTTCTGTGCCAACATCTTCCCCAGCCACGAATACAGTCTTGAGACCAGCTGCAGAGTTTCTGTGAGTGTCCTTGTGTACACAGGCACTAAAAAGTACCTGAGCAGCCCGAAGGACAAGGGTGGGCGGGAGAAGGGATACTCCAGCTTGCTTTCCCTTTCCTGTCTGTGAGGATGTATTTGGCATCTGTTCAGTGCTTCTCCGTTTGTGCCAGCTTGCTGAGATAGGAGCACTCACTCGGGGCAATTTTAACTTGAGGCACACAACGGTCGGGCAGAGCACACCTACCACCCGCCCATTGTTACCGCCGTGAGGCCTGGGTCTCATTTACCTTCAGCCAGTGATCTGCGGGCACCAAGAGGGCAAGCTGCTGCAGCTCAATGGATGTAGGAGGGCTGGAAATCGCTTGGCTCCCATACTAGCCGTCCGACGTTCGGAGCCTGGGATGGGCGGAGATCGGTGACGGGGGGTTTTGTGCGGGCTGGAGTTTTTCGCATCAGCACCGGCCCTCCTCAGAAAAACCCACCCTTGACCCCTTTGTCCTTGCAAACTACCGTCCCATCTCCAACCTCCTTTTTCTCTCTCAAATCCTTGAACGGGTTCTCGCCTTCCAAATCCGTGTCCATCTTTCCCACAACTCCATTTTGAACCTCTCCAATTAGGTTTCTGCCCCTGCCGCAGCACTGAATTGGCCCTAATCAACGTCACAAATTGTATCCTGTGACTTTGGTGCACTGTCCCCCCCCGCATCCTTCTCAGCCTGTCTGTAGTCTTTGACATAGTTGCCCACATCATCCTCCTCCAACACCTCTCCTCTCGTCCTGCTGGGTGGGACTGCCCTCACCTGGTTCCACTCTTGCCTGTCCAGTCGTAGCCAGAGAATCTCCTGCAATGGCTTCTCTTTCCACCCCCACACCATTACCTCTGGAGTCACCCAAGGATCTATCCTTGGCCTCCTCCTATTTCTCGCCTACATGCTGCCTCTTGGTGAAATCACTTGAAAGCTCAACGATAGGCTCCACATATACGCTGGCGACACCTAGCTCAACCTCACCATCACCTCTCTCGACCCCTCCACTGCCTTTGTGTAGTCAGACTGGTTGTCCGGCATCCAGCCCTGGATGAGCGGAAATATCCTCCAACTGAGAAGACCAAAGTCATTGTCTTTGACCTCCACCACAAACTCTGTTCTCCATCCACCGATTCCCTCTCCCTTCCTAGCCACTGTCTCAGGCTGAACCAGACTGTTCGCAACCTCGCCGTCCTATTTGACGCTGAGCTGAGATTCTGACCCTACATCCTCTCCATCACCAAGACTGTCTACTTCCACCTCCGTAACATCGCTCGTCTCCTCCCCTGCCGCTGAAACCCTCATCCACGCTTTTGCTGCCTCCAAACTCGACTATTCCAATACTCTCCTGGCCGGCGCCTCATCTTCTACCCACCATAAACTTAAGCTCATCCAAAACTTTGCTGCCCGTATCCTAACTCGCACTAACTTAAATGGGGTGCTAGCATAAACAGGGTAGCAAGTGACCCACAACACTATTTTCAGGCCGCTACCGCCTTGTTTACACTAAGCGGTGGACCCTTAACATCAGCTACATGGTGTGGAATGTCACAGAGCCAGATCATTCCTACCAGCAGAAGAGCAGGGTTGATCAGTGGAGATGTGGAAATGGATTAATATTCTGGAGGTTTGCTCTCTTACCTTGGAGTAACTTTGTCTCAGGAGATTAAATAGGTTGGATATACAAGTACAAAATGGGGACTGTATTTGCAATGTTAATGGGAAACTTGATAAGGCGCTATTTGAATGCAAGTTATTTTTTATATCTAATATTGTGTTTCGCAGACCCATCATTCACACCAGTGGATTCGGACATTCTTTGTTGCAGTGATGAACCTCCACATGTAACGTCGGAAACTGCTTTCAGTTTTGGCAGCATTGAGCAAAGAATAGGCACTCGGAAAAGAAGGCTGGAAGCATGCAGAATGAAGCCCTGCGTGAATCAGTACAGTAGACCTTTCAAAACAACAATGAATGGAGCATACAACCACCCTAGGATGGAAAATGTTAGCACAGAAGATGTCTCCTGGCTGAAAACAGATAGACAGGTCTCGGCACCTGTCTCTACAAGATTACCATCTGAGACAACTGGCCATTTTGAGGTGCAGTGCAGTATAATGAGCACTAAGCAAACGATCACTAGAAAACCAGCTGAAGATCAGGTTTGTTACTATATCCAGAATTCGTACCTTAGTTTATATTTTTTGCTCAACCAGGTGTCTTTTTTAAATTTGTTTATGGGATGTGGGCGTCGCTGCAAAGGCCAGCATTTATTGCCCATCCCTAATTGCCCTTGAGAAGGTGGTGGTGAGCCGCCGCCTTGAACCGCTGCAGTCCGTGTGGTGAAGGTACTCCCACAGTGCTGTTAGGGAGGGAGTTCCAGGATTTTGACCCAGCGATGATGAAAGAACGACGATATATTTCCAAGTCAGGATGGTGTGTGACTTGGAGGGGAACTTGGAGGTGGTGGTGTTCCCATGCTCCTGCTGCCCTTGTCCTTCTAGGTGGTAGAGGTCGCGGGTTTGGGAGGTGCTGCCGAAGAAGCCTTGGCGAGTTGCTGCAGTGCATCTTGTAGATGGTCCACACTGCAGCCACGGTGCGCCGGTGGTGGAGGGAGTGAATGTTTAAGGTGGTGGATGGGGTGCCAATCAAGCGGGCTGCTTTGTCCTGGATGGTGTCGAGCTTCTTGAGTGTTGTTGGAGCTGCACTCATCCAGGCAAGTGGAGAGTATTCCATCACACTCCTTACTTGTGCCTTGTAGATGGTGGAAAGGCTTTGGGGAGTCAGGAGGTGAGACACTCGTCGCAGAATACCAAGCCTCTGACCTGCTCTTGTTGCCACAGTATTTATGTGGCTGGTCCAGTTAAGTTTCTGGTCAATGGTGACCCCCAGGATGTTGATGGTGGGGGATTCGGCGATGGTAATGCCGTTGAATGTCATAGGGTGGTGGTTGGACTCTTGCTTGTTGGAGAAAGTCATTGCCTGGCACTTCTGTGGCGCGAATGTTACCTGCCACTTATCAGCCCAAGTCTGACAAACATGGAAACCCATCGCCATATTTATGGTACTAGACTCGTAACCCAGAAGTTGAGTTCAAATCCCATTGTGGCATGTTGTGAAATTGAATTCAATAAATCTGTTATGTTGTGGGCTAGCACCAGAACAAAATGACCATGAAAGCTGTCAGATTGTTATAACAGCGCGACTGGTTAATTAATATTCTGCAGAGAAAGGAACCTGCCATCCCTACCTGGTATAGCCTACCTACACGTGACTTGCCTATGGTTGACTCTTAATGACCTCTAAAATGGCCTAGTTGTAACAATAGTTGCTACAAAGGCACAACACCTTTCTTGAGGCAACTAGGGATGGACAATAAATGTGGCTTCACCAGCGTCACCCACATCTTGAAAATGAGCAGCAAAGACCTAACCACAGATTTTAGGCACAAGGTTGACAAGAGCCAGGATTTAGAGCCCCCCCCACCGTGTGTGTAGGCCTACTACTGGCATTTAATTGGCAAAAAATCACACAGCTTACAAGCACAGAATCATTACTGCTGATTGTCCAGCAAGGACCACCCGACACATTGAGGCACGAGCTTATTGAATTATCTGGGGACAAATGGGGAAGTTCCCCAGTGACCGGTTTTTGAAAATAATCTTACTACTCTTTTATGAACTGTTTCACTGGTGATATTATGGCTTGAACAGAATAAGCATGGCTTAACTTTATTCTATGGCATCATCAGGGAAGCGGAATATCAAATGTTTTCTATTGGTGATTTGGAGATTGTAGATTGGCCTCTTTGACAATGACAGTAATATTTTCATGTTCTCTTGTGTGCAGGAGGAATACTTGTGGCTTCAGGAAGTTTCCCACTTGTCTGATTGGACACATTGATGTTTACCTGATGAAGGTGGGCTGAATGCATCCTTAATTCATCAACTCCCAACAATATAGTATTAATAACAGCAGGATACGAGCCACATGCAATACAAAATAGCAAATAACTCCAATGAATTTTACCAAATGTATAATGAAGCAAAAGGGCAAATTCTGAAATAAAGTTGTTTCTGTGTAACTGGAAATGTTTTATTTTTTATTCTTGGGTAAATGTCAGAAGCCTGAGACCGTTTTCTTTCCGATTTAATATGTGCACTCCCAGGGAGCTCAGGGTTGATGTGGAGAGGATTAATAGCAGTATATCATGCATTCAGAGCACACTATGGCCGGAATTTTCTTACCATGGCGGGTCGCAACCCCACTGCTGGCTCCATTCCGCTGTTGAAAATGAACTTACCTTAATGGGGCCTATTAAGCCCGCCCAGCGTATTACCCGGCCCAGTGAGGTGGAGTGGGTCTGGTGACGTAATTCATGATGCGTTTTCAGCCGGGATCTTTAAAGGGGCCATGGCCACATTACATTTGAAGTTTCATCTAACATAGTGCTGTCAGTGTACTACAGCATTGGAGTGCTGCAAACACTGACAATGACTGCACAGAGGCAGAGGGCTGCACCCAGGTTCTCTGATGACTCCCTCCGTATGCTGATGGAGGGAGTCAGAGCACGCAGGGAGGTCCTCTTCCCTTCCGATGGGCGGAAGAGACCTCCCCAGGAGACCAAGACAGCCTGGTTGCAGATTGCAGAGGAAGGCCACAAGCAGGGATGTGGTCAGGAGGACCTGGGTGCAGTGCCGCAAACGTTTCAATGATCTCATTAGATCAGGAAACGTTAGTACAAAGCCACACTCGACTGCATCCTGCTGCCACCCCAGAAAATTCCAGCCTCTTTCTCTGTAACATGCATTGAACTAATGTCCTATCTGACTGCAGTTTAACTCAAGTGCCACAGTGGCAGTTGAGTTTGGATCATACAACAACAACTTGTATTTATATAGCACCTTTAACATAGTAGAACATCCCAAGGCGCTTCACAGGAGCGATTATCAAACAAAATTTGACACCGAGCCACATAAGGAGACATTAGGGCAGATGATCAAAAGCTTGGTCAGAGAGGTACAGTACATTAACCAGTACTGTTTACATGCATCATTTAGTTACAGAGGGTGCTGTCCTTTGGCACTCCGCCCCATCACAAAAAAAGCTATCTGAACAGAGAACAAAACTGTCACCATGAAATTCACCTGTTGTAAAGAATAACCTATATTCCAGCTTGTTTCAAAGAAGTCCCATATCTAAGGACTGAGATTGAACTCCTCTAGCTGTGTTGCCATGTAATACACTCCAGCCTATACCTCTTGCACATTCATTGCTGTTGTTTTCACAATCCCTCTCATTGTTAATCAAAATAGAATCACTGACATTCAATGGTAATCTACCATTAGAAGTCCCTTCTCAGTGAGGAGGTTCCTGAACTGTGATCCACACCTAATCCTGGCAAATCCAGCTTGTGGGGAAATCAGTGCTGTGAATCTGCATCTTACCATTTTTTAAAATTCGTTTCTGGGATGTGGGCGGCCAGCATTTATTACCCATCCGTAATTGCCCTTGAGAAGGTGGTGGTGAGCCGCCATCTTGAACCGCTGCAGTCCGTGTGGTGAAGGTGCTCCCACAGTGCTGTTAGGGAGAGAGTTCCAGGATTCTGACCCAGCGACGATGAAGGAACGGCCGATATATTTCCAAGTCAGGATGGTGTGTGGCTTGGAGGGGAACTTGGAGGTAGCGGTGTTCCCATGCGCCTGCTGCCCTCGTCCTTCTAGGTGGAAGAGGTCGCGGGTTTGGGAGGTGCTGCCGAAGAAGCCTTGGCGAGTTGCTGCAGTGCATCTTGTAGATGGTACACACTGCAGCCATGGCATGCCGGTGGTGGAGGGAGTGAATGGTTAAGGTGGTGGATGGGGTGCCGATCAAGCGGGCTGCTTTGTCCTGGATGGTGGCGAGCTTCTGGAGTGTTGTTGGAGCTGCACTCATTTCCTAGCACACTGTAGGTGAAGATTTCCTCCGTACATTAAGTGCAGTGAAATCGTATGCAGAGAGGAATGTTTTCTCATTACTAAACTGGCAGCTTGTTGACCCTGCACTATGGATTTTAATTAAAAAAATCCTGGGTAGAACAACTCCCCTTAGTCCTTACGCAATGCAAGCTAATTTCTCATACACTGCTTTCCTCTCTCTTCAAAGGTGTTTTGGCTATCAGCTTGGGAATTCCCACAGCAGGGATTTATTTATAAGCTATGTTGTGTTGAATGTGGAGGCTTGTGTTCTGTTTGTCTTTCATATTTTCACTGATATTTGGGTTACGCCAATAAAGATGATTACAAACATCTGAAAAGGAAAGCAAGACTATTGGGCTATCAAGTGTGCCCCATCTGGCCAACAGTACAACCTTGCATACCCTTCACTTGGCCCCAAGCATAGCTACCTCCCAGGAGAGACAAAAAAAAACTGCTGTTAATTCGGGGAAAACTCTGGGAATCTCCCAAAGGCAAACAAGCAAGCCCCAGGAGATCACAGAAATAGCAACTTATCCACTATAACTGGAACCTGTGAGACTCTGTTTTGAAGGACTGTAGCGACTCCATACTCACCACATGTATTGCAAACATGGTATAGGTGAGCCTTGCGTTTTCCTAAATATATGTATGTGTCGTCTTTTTTTTAACATACTTTTTTTTTTTAATCTGTACAAAAATGTTAGTATCACTGCAGAAATTACTCAGCAAATTGGGTGAAATTGCACCATATTCGCATACTTGTGCCACTGCTTTGATGAAACGGTTTAACACCGTTATTGAAATAAAATCCATTTTATTGCACAGTTTCACCCCATAGGTTTGCCCCTTGAACTTTATCTGTGTCAGGATGAGGAGTACGGTGTTGTTAGGATTTGGTTTTCTTGAGCAATTCATCTGTACATTATTAAAAGTGTTGTATAGTGCAAGTATTTCCTGACCACAAACGTTATTTCCTTTTGTCACAATTTTTTGGTCACACTTTTCTGTCAACATTTTCCAGTGTCAATTGCTGTGTTAATGTTGTTAGCTTCCCTGTACGGACTGCTCCTGCACACTCTCCGCTCCATCGCCCTCGTCTTCCCTCCGAACACACTCTGCCGTTCCATCTTGCCGTCCAGCGGAGGCGGGGGTCCCAGTGGAGGGCTCTCTACGCGGGAGTCCTCCCTTTTTCCATTGGGGATTTGGTGTGAAGAGTGTTGCAATAAATTTTTAAGCAGATTCACGGACTCCCAGGCCGCCAGCAATTTCTACAGCCTGGAGGAGTCCGTGTTTCATGTATACATAGTGTGAGAGGTTGCAGCCCCTCTTCTGCTATTTGAAGGGGCAGCTCCTCAATTTTTGGCTGTACTTCAGTCCCACGCTCCTGATCTTTGGCCATCCGGTGTGGAGGGGGGGGGCGGGCAGATCGGGGGTACCTCCTCGTAGGACTGCTCTGGGGCCTGGCCAAGGTGGCCATCAACAGGTCCAGGCAGCGGGCGGTCGAGGGGGTCGCTTGACCCGACTGCCTGCCTCTCTTCCGCGGCTACGTTCACGCCCAGGTATCCCTGGAGATGGAAAAGGCGGTGTCCACCGGCACGCTTGAGGCCTTCTGCGACCTGTGGGCAACGGAGGGACTGGAGTGCTTCATTACCCCCTCGGAACCGAATTTTAATTTGATTTTGTTAAGTATCCTTTAAAAATTTTTGTTTAATTTACAGGTTATTGGTTGCGAACCTTTTGGAAGGGGGCACTTGCTACCTTTTAATTGATGATGACATCGGTTGTTAATCAAAGTAATTAGCATTAAAGGTAACAATGTTGTTATGGCAACTGTCACAGTGTCGTTTCAGGATCTGGACACTACGTGGGTCCATGCAGTGAGTCTCTGAAGTGTCTTTCCCAACACCATTGCGACCATGTATAAATAAAAATAAACTTGCATTCATCAACTGACTGCACGCAACATCACAGGCAATTTGTCAGTCGAGATTAATGGCCTGAACTCGTCGACTTTGGATCAGTTTCTCTTCCTTCCCCACCCACATGATTGTAATTCGTGGAAAATGTGCTGGATCAGCAATTCATTCACCATTGTGAAACAACCCGATCAGGTCTCGCTCTTCCAGGGTGAGAGACGCTCGTTTCGGTTTAAAAAAAAAATCTCCATGGGTTTATAATCTTTTCTACCATAAGTAATCTTGCCCCACTTTATCTGTGCAATCTATTCAAGTCATACATCTCTACCTGCACCCTCCACTCCTCTGCCTCCGAACAACTGCTCTTTCACCAGAGGCCAATCCTTCAGTCGCTGTGACTCTTCCCTCGAGGGTGCCCTCTGAACCACTTAGCTTTTCTTTTTCAAAGTGAAGTGCTTTTATTAGCACATTGCAGAATTTAAATAATTAATATCATGCAAGCCAATCACTTGATTTCTGAATTACACAGTTCCAGTACGGCTAACCATGCCTGCAATTTCTACCTCCCTCTAGTAGCCCTTCTCTTTGACTATCTTTCATCTCTTCCCCGCCCTCCCTCCAAAAAAAAAAATCCTTCTTTTCCTGTGCGGTCGTTCTCATTAAGCCCTTGAGACCTGGGGTTGCATAGAATCTTGCAGCACAGAAACAGGCCATTCGGCCCAACTGGTCCGTGCCGGTGTTTATACTCCACACGAGCCACCTATCACCTTACTTCATTTCATCTCACCTCATCAGCATATCCTTCTATTCCTTTCTCCCTCGTGCGTTTATCTCGCTTCCCCTTAACCGTGGTAGCGAGTTCCGCATTCTCGCCACTGAGATATTGCTCTGACGTGAGAAGCTCTGTATAGCAGTGCGAGTCATTGTTGCGAAGCTCACTCCATAGATTTCTCTGATGTTGATGGCTCTGCATAAAAGCTGCTACTATTATCACTACCCACAGAGATGTCGACAGCAGGAAGTGAGACTTATGAAGCCAGGCGTTAGAAAACCTTTTCAACTGGTTCTGAATCAGTCACATAAATACTGTGGCAACAAGAGCGGGTCAGAGGCTGGGTATTCTGCGGCGAGTGTCTCACCTCCTGACTCCCCAAAGCCTTTCCACCATCTACAAGGCACAAGTCAGGAGTGTGATGGAACACTCTCCACTTGCCTGGATGAGTGCAGCTCCCAACAACACTCAAGAAGCTCGACACCATCCAGGGCAAAGCAGCTCCGCTTGATCAGCACCCCATCCAACACCTTAAACATTCACTCCCTCCACCACCGGCGCACCGTGGCTGCAGTGTGGACCATCTACAAGATGCAAGGCTTCTTCGGCAGCACCTCCCAAACCCGCGACCTCTTCCACCAAGAAGGACAAGGGCAGCAGGCGCATGGGAACACCACCACCTCCAAGTTCCCCTCCAAGTCACACACCATCCCGACTTAGAAGTATATCGCCGATCCTTCATCATCGCTGGGTCAGAATCCTGGAACTCCCTCCCTAACAGCACTGTGGGAGCACCTTCACCATATGGACTGCAGCGGTTCAAGAAGGCGACTCACCACCACCTTCTCAAGGGCAGCTAGGGATGGACAATAAATGTTGGCATTGCCAGCAACGCCCACATCCCATAAACGAATAAAAATAACCTCTGGTTTCAGAGATGGCCCCTGATGACCCCGAGAAAAGAAAAGTTTAGCTTTTTTTTAACATTAGAATCATAGAATGATACACAGAAGGAGGCCATTTGGCCCATCGTGCCTCTCTGGGAGAGCTATCCAATTAGTCCCACTCCCCTGCTCTTTCCGCACAGTCCTGTAAACTTTTCCCCTTCAAGTATTTATCCAATTCCCCTTTTGAAAGTTACTATTGAATCTGCTTCCACCGCCCTTTCAGGCAGCGCATTCCAGATCACAACAACTCGCTGCGGAAATTGTTTTGTCCCTCATGTCGCCTCTGGTTCTTTTGTCAATCAACTTAAATCTGCGTGCTCTGGTTACCGGCCCTTCTGCCACTGGAAACGGTTTCTCCTTCGTTACTCTATCACTTGTACGGGAGCGGGAGCAGTAGTGTCTCCTGTAACAAAGAATTACAAATGCAAGGCTTTTCAGGCATTAAAATCAGCAAAATGTTAAAGGCTGGTCCCACTCCCAACTAGAACTGAGAATGGGAGAGGGAGCACGTGGTGTTTGCTGGTATGCTTGAGGGGTTCCGCAACCAATGGACACGCAGAGACTGCAGTGCCTGGCCAATATAGCAAATAGTATTATTTAATTTGATCAGTTTCCTTGCTCCTTTTATATCATTTGAAAGAAAGACTTGCATTTATATAGCGCCTTTCACGACCTCAACGTCCCAAAGCGCATTACAGTCAATGAATTATTTTTGAAGTGCAGTCAATGTAGGAAACGCGGCAGCCAATTTGCACACAGCAAGCTCCCACAAACAGCAATGTGATAATGACCAGATAATCTGTTTTATTAATGTTGGTTGAGGGATAAATATTGGCCCCAGGACACCGAGGAGAACTCCCCTGCTCTTCTTCCAATAGTGGACATGGGATCTTTTACATCCACCTCAGAGGGCAGTCGGGTTAGGGTCTCATCCGAAAGACGGCACCTCCAAGAGTGCGGCGCTCCCTCAGTACCGCCCCTCCGACAGTGAGGCGCTCCCTCAGTACTGCCCCTCCGACAGTGAGGCGCTCCCTCAGTACCACCGCCCCTCCCACAGTGTGGCGCTCCCTCAGTACTGCCCCTCCGACAGTGCGGCGCTCCCTCAGTACTGCCCCTCCGACAGTGCGGCGCTCCCTCAGTACTGCCCCTCCGACAGTGCGGCACTCCCTCAGTACCGCCCCTCCGACAGTGCGGCGCTCCCTCAGTACTGCCCCTCCGACAGTGCGGCGCTCCCTCAGCACTTTTGCATTTAAGATTATTTATTAATTGGGGTTGATGAGACTGGGGCAAAGTGCCTCCTCACTGGTTGCAATGCAAAGAGAAGCAGAGCTGGGCAGGAGCAATGCAAAAAAAAAAAATTGAGGAGCAGCCTCCCCCTTGATCAAATAGTGAGTGCAGCATGCTGGGGTGGCAGTGCAGCCTCGTAGTGCTGAGTGTGTGTGTGTGGAATTTTATGAATGGGGAAGGGGGTGAGTGAGTGGGCGGGGCTTGGATGGCGTGCAATCCCCGCGCCGTTGGCTGCGAGCGCCGGAAGTTGCCGGCCTGCTCCAGCGATGGCGGACCAGGGCGGCGGCGGTGCCCAGCTCTGCTCGGCCTCGGCTGCCTCTTGCTTGCTGCTGGCCTGCGGCTACGTGGGCAGCCTGTACGTCTGGAGGAGCCAGTTGCCCAGGTAACCGCCGCGACTGTGCGAAGGCGGCGTCGCCATAGCAACTGCCTGGGGTTGGGTTGGTTGGTTTGGGGGAGGGGAGTCTGTCGCCATGGCAACGCCGGGGTCTGTTCCCTCCACTCCCCACACTCCATTGCAATGCTGCAGAGAGAGAGAGAGAAAGAAAGAGCAACATCTCTGCCAACCCCCTCCTAAAATGGGAGAGAGGGACCTCAATTTCTCTCTCTGCAGCAATTATACAATGCAAAAAAAAAAGTTGCAAAGTGACTCTCCTAAGTGTCAGCTGTGGCTCAGTGGGTAGCACCCTGGCCGCTGAGTCAGAAGGTTCTACTCCAGTGCTAGTACTGAGGGAGCACTGTCGTCTCGAGATGGCGCCTCCGACAACGCAGCGCTCCCTCTACTGCACCTCCGACAGTGCGGCGCTCCCTCTACTGCACCTCCG
This sequence comes from Squalus acanthias, assembly GCA_030390025.1. NCBI lineage: Eukaryota > Metazoa > Chordata > Chondrichthyes > Squaliformes > Squalidae > Squalus > Squalus acanthias. Next base: position 28,088,831 of record CM059450.1, on the reverse strand, counting down.
ACAGTGCGGCGCTCCCTCTACTGCACCTCCGACAGTGCGGCGCTCCCTCAGTACTGCCTCTCTGACAGTGCGGCGCTCCCTCAGTACCGCCGCTCCCTCAGTACCGCCCCTCCCACAGTGCGGCAATCCCTCAGTACCGCCCCTCTGATAGCGCGGTGCTCCCTCAGTACTGCCCCTCCGACAGTGCGGTGCTCCCTCAGTACCGCCCCTCTGATAGTGCGGCGCTCCCCCTACTGCACCTCCGACAGTGCAGCTCCCCCTCAGTACTGCCCCTCCGACAGTGCGGCGCTCCCTCTACTGCCCCTCCAACGGTGCGGCGCTCCCTCCGTACCGCCCCTCCGACAGTGCGGTGCTCCCTCAGTACCGCTCCTCCGACAGGGCGGCGCTCCCTCAGTACTGCCCCTCCGACAGTGCGGCACTCCCTCAGTACTGCCCCTCCGACAGTGCGGCGCTCCCTCAGTACTGCCCCTCCGACAGTGCGGCGCTCCCTCAGTACCGCCCCTCCGACCGTGCGGCGCTCCCTCAGTACCGCCCCTCCGACAGTGCGGTGCTCCCTCAGTACCGCTCCTCCGACAGTGCGGCGCTCCCTCAGTACTGCCCCTCCGACAGTGCGGTGCTCCCTCAGTACCGCTCCTCCGACAGTGTGGCGCTCCCTCAGTACTGTCCCTCTGACAGTGCGGCGCTCCCTCAGTACTGCACTGGGAGTGTCAGCCTAGATTTCTGGGCTCAAGTCTCTGTAGTGGGACTTGAACCCGCAAACCTCTGACTCAAGAGGCGACTGTGTCACTGAGCCACTGGCTATAAGAAAACTGTAAATGATGGAAATTTGGAATGACAAAATTATGCAAGTGCACGGCAGGTCTGCTGGGACAAGGGGTCTCAACCTGAAATGTTAATCTGTTTTTTTCCCCCTCTTTTCTGCATTTTCTGTTACTTGTCTGTGTTTCATTCTTTTGCAAACAAACTCCAAGTTAATTGTGCTGAGCTTTCGAGTCTGCACATGACTTGCAAATGGATGGCAGGTTAGCAGGAGTTAGATTGATTGCAGGGTCTGTCTGTTCGAATGTCAAGACACGGTTAATTTTTAAAGAGTGGAGTGGGCGTCAGTTTGCTTCACCCAACAGTGATAAATTGCAAGCCCTGATGCAATACAAAGCAGAGCGCAAAGGCAGTGTGGAGGTTAAGTCAGCTTGTGCAGAAAGCAATTATCCAAACAGCACCAGTGCAGACTTGTAAAGTGAGTTCCACTCTCTCCTCGCCAGAGTTTTGCAAGACAGGAACTTGTGACGTGCTTGTCGATGTTTCTGGCTTTTGTAATTGAGATAGAAATATCTTGAGAATTCAAAGATTTTACAACCTGCAAACCTGCCAGTTTAATCGGCATTTGGTTTAACACAGATCTGCCTGAGATACAGTGGAATCTTCCATTTTCAGAGTGGGATGCAGAAGCTGTGTTCTTTTTCGTCTGTTCAAAAATATGAGACTTGACAGAAAGGCATTTGTGTTGTTGAAGACTTGCGTTTCTTCAGTGTGTGCTGCTTTGTGTCCATGTCTGCGTCATCGTTAAGACCATGTCATGCATTGGTGTCAGTACACTAAAAAAAAATTGGACTTAAGCCAGTCTATTTCATGTTCGGCCATTTTGTGCACAGCTCGATCCCACAAAATCCAATGAAAGGAATGACCATTTTTGTTGATGCTGGTTGATGGCAGAATGTTGGCTCGGACACCAGGGGAACGTCCAGCTCTTTTTAGGATAGTTTAAAACTTTCATTGAAATTGAGCTCCCCGAATCCACTGTCGGAGGAGCAGTAGTCAGTACTGAGGGAGCGCCGCACTGTCGGAGGGGCGGTACTGAGGGAACGCCGCACTGTCGGAGGGGCAGTACTGAGGGAGCACCGCACTGTGGGAGGGGCAGTACTGAGGGAGCGCCGCACTGTCGGAGGGGCGGTACTGAGGGAGCGGGGCACTGTCGGAGGGGCAGTACTGAGGGAGCGCCGCAGTGTCGGAGGGGCAGTACTGAGGGAGCGCCGCACTGTCGGAGGGGCAGTACTGAGGGAGCAGGGCACTGTCGGAGGGGCGGTACTGAGGGAGTGCTGCACTGTCGAAGGGGCGGTACTGAGGGAGCGCCGCACTGTGGGAGGGGCAGTACTGAGGGAGCGCCGCACTGTGGGTGGGGCAGTACTGAGGGAGCGCTGCACTGTGGGAGGGGCAGTACTGAGGGAGCGCCGCACTGTCAGAGGGACAGTACTGAGGGAGCGCCGCACTGTCGGAGGGGCGGTACTGAGGGAGCGCCGCACTGTCGGAGGGGCGGTACTGAGGGAGCGCCGCATGTCGGAGGGGCAGTACTGGGGGAGCGCCGCACTGTCGGAGAGGCGGTACTGAGGGAGCGCCGCACTGTCAGAGGGGCAGTACTGAGGGAGAGCTGCACTGTCGGAGGGGCGGTACTGAGGGAGGGGCGGTACTGAGGGAGCGCCGCACTGTCGGAGGGGCGGTACTGAGGGAGCGCCGCACTGTCGGAGGGGCGGTACTGAGGGAGCGCCGCATGTCGGAGGGGCAGTGCTGAGGGAGCGCCGCACTGTCGGAGGGGCAGTACTGAGGGAGCGCCGCACTGTCGGAGGGGCAGCGCTGAGGGAGAGCCGCACTGTCGGAGGGGCAGTGCTGAGGGAGCGCCGCACTGTCGGAGGGCCAGTACTGAGGGAGAGCCGCACTGTCTGAGGGACAGTACTGAGGGAGCGCCGCCCTGTCGGAGGGGCAGTACTGAGGGAGAGCCGCCCTGTCGGAGGGGCAGTACTGAGGGAGAGCCGCACTGTCGGAGGGGCGGTACTGAGGGAGCGCCGCACTGTCGGAGGGGCGGTACTGAGGGAACGCCACACTGTCGGAGGGGCGGTACTGAGGGAGCGCCGCACTGTCGGAGGGGCGGTACTGAGGGAGCGCCGCACTGTCGGGGGAGCGCCGCACTGCCGGAGGGGCAGTACTGAGGGAGCGCCGCACTGTCGGAGGGGCAGTACTGAGGGAGCGCCGCACTGTCGGAGGGGCAGTACTGAGGGAGCGCCGCACTGTCGGAGGGGCGGTACTGAGGGAGTGCAGCACTGTCGGAGGGGCAGTACTGAGGGAGCCCCGCACTGTCGGAGGTGCCGTCTTTCGGATGAGACATTAAACTGAGGCCCCGTCTGCCCCCTGGGGTGAAACGTAAAAGATCACGCGCTGTCATTACCTAACCACTGTGTACTTTGTCTTTGCGACCTGCAATGTGGGGCCCTTCAGTTTGAAAGAATGAATCTTTTTGTGTGCAACAGGGATCACCCCACTGTGATCAAACGGCGGTTCACCAGCGTCCTGATCGTCTCGGCACTCTCCCCGTTATGGCTCTGGATGTGGCGGCAATACACGGGTTTCAAGGTACGTCCGTGCGCTCGTCGACTTCTGTGGCTCTGCACTACACCAACGGGCGACTGTTGGTGATTGGGATTCTGCCTGACTGCTCCTAGTGGATCAAATCTTTGCGGCTCCTCCAATTCTGGCCTCCTGAGCATCCCTGATTTTAATCACCCCACCATTGCTGGCCGTGCCTTCAGCTGCCCGGGCTCGAAGCTCTGGAATTCCCTCCCTAAATTTCTCCACCTCTCTCTCCGCCTTTAAGACACTCCTTAAAACCTCTCGCACATATTTTTGTGTCATCTGCAAACTTGCAGATCATTGCCCCAACACCTACGTTTAGATAATTAATGCAGGGCTACAGGGAAAGGGTGAGGGAGTGGGACTAGCTGAAGTGCTCTTGCAGAGAGCCGGCACGGGCTCGATGGGCCAAATGGCCTCCTGTGCTGTAACCATTCTATGATTCTATTCTATGATTCACCAGCCACGCCAGACCCAATGCCCTCAGCGCCTCCTAATCATCTTGTCGTAATCGAGCATCCTAATATCTCCTTCTGTGTCTCGGAGGCAAATTTTGTCTGATTTACGCTCCTGTGAAGCGCCTTGGGATGTTTGACTACGGTAAGGGCGCTGTATAAATGCTAGTTGTTGAGACTGCAGAGTTGCCCATTTGCATCAAGCACCTTACAAGACATGAACCAAAAACCAGTCGTGGTGGCTCTGAAATAGACATTGAGCTGTTGAATTTGGATCGCGGACTTTTTTTTATTTGGGGTCGGCAGGTCCTCGGGAATGACGATGGGGTGTTTCAGCGATCCTGCTCTCACGAGGAGCGTGGGTCGGAGTATCGGGGCTACCAGTGTTGTGGCCTCATGCGCAGCATGCTGTTTCTCATTTTGGAGTGCAGCATCAGGGAGTCACCCCTGAAATGCTTTACTGTTAAATCCAAATTCTCATCAAGGAGACAGTCCAGGCTCCAGTTTTCAGCAGTCCAATATTTGGATTCAAAGGAGACAAAGTTGACACGGTGGCAGCTGTGGCTCAGTGGGTAGCACACTTTCTCGCCTCTGAGTCAGAAGGTTGTGGGTTCAAGTCCCACTCCAGGGACTTGCGCACATAAAGCTAGGCTGACACTCCAGTGCAGTACTGAGGGAGCGCTGCACTGTCGGAGGTACCGTCTTTCGGATGAGACGTTAAACCGAGGCCCCGTCTGCTCTCTCAGGTGGATGTAAAAGATCCCATGGCACTATTTCGAAGAAGAGTAGGGGAGTTCTCCCCAGTGTCCTGGGGCCAATATTTCGCCCTCAACCAACATCACAAAAACAGATACGATAGCAAAATACTGCGGATGCTGGAAATCCGAAATAACAACAGAAATCGCTGGAAAAACTCAGCAGGCCAGGCAGCATCCGTGGAGAGAGAAAGAGAGTTAACGTTTCAGGTCGAAGACCTTTCGTCAGAACTGGTGATTTTCACATTGCTGTTTGTGGGAGCTTGCTGTGCGCAAATTGGCTGCCGCGTTTCCCACATTACAACAGTGACTCCACTTCAGAAAGTACTTCATTGGTTGTAAAGCACTTTGAGACGTCCGGTGGTCGTGAAAGACGCTGTAGAAATGCAAGTCTGTCTGTAATAATGCTCTTCAGCTGTCTTTGCGTGGTTTATAAATACAGTGCTCCTCCAACCTGTGTGTTGTTGCAGTGTCAGCCGTGGCTCAGTGGGTAGCACTCTTGCCTCTGAGTCCCACACCAGAGACTGGAGCGCGAAAATCAAGGCCGACACTCCAGTGCAGTACTGAGACGTTAAACCGAGGCCCCCGTCTGCCCCCTCAGGTGGATGTAAAAGATCCCACGGTCACTATTGGAAGAAGAGCAGGGGGAGTTCTCCCCGGCGTCCTGGGCCCAATATTTATCCCTCAACCAACATCACTAAAAACAGATGATCTGGTCATTATCACATTGCTGTTTGTGGGAGCTTGCTGTGCGCAAACTGGCTGCTGCGTTTCCTACATTACAACAGTGACCACACTTCACAAAGTACTTCATTGACTGTAAAGCGCTTTGGGACGTCCTGAGGTGGTGAAAGGCGCTGTAGCCTTTCTTTTATTACATAGAAACATAGAAAATAGGTACAGGAGCAGACCATTCGGTCCTTCGAGCCTGCACCGCCATTCAATGCGTTCATGGCTGAACATGCTACCTCCGTACCCCATTCCTGCTTTCTCGCCATACCCCTTGATCCCCCTAGTTGTGAGTGTTATATCTAACTCCCTTTTGAATATATTTAGCGAACTGGCCTCAACAACCTTCTGTGGAAGAGAATTCCATAGATTCACCACTCTCTGGGTGAAGAAGTTCCTCCTCAGCTCAGTCTTAAATGGCTTCCCCTTAATCCTTAGACTGTGACCCCTGGTTCTAGTTTTCCCTAACATTGGGAACATTCTGCCCGCATCTAATTTGTCTAAACCAGTCAGGATTTTAAATGTCTCTATAAGATCCCCCCTCATTCTTCTGAACTCCAGAGGATACAAGTTCAGTTGACCCAATCTTTCTTGATATGTCAGTCCGGCCATCCCAGGAATCAATCTAGTGAACCTTCGCTGCACTCCCTCAATAGCAAGAATGCCCTTCCTTAAGTTAGGAGACCAAAACTGCGCACAATACTCCAGGTGTGGCCTCACCAAGGCCCTGTACAACTGCAGCATCACCTCCCTACTCCTGTACTCAAATCCCCTTACTATGAAGGCCATCATTCCGTTTGCTTTCTTGACTGCCTGCTGCACTTGCATTCCCACCTTCAGTGACTGATGTACCATGACGCCCAGGTCTCGTTGCACCTCCCCTTTCCCTAATCTGCCACCATTCAGGTAATAGTCCGCCTCTCTATTTTTACCACCAAAGTGGATAACCTCACATTTATCCACATTGTACTTCATCTGCCATACATTTGCCCATTCACCCAACCTGTCCAAGTCACTCTGTAGCCTCCTAGCATCCTCCTCATTGTTCACACTGCCTCCCAATTTAGTGTCATCCGCAAATTTGGAGATATTACATTTAATCCCTTCGTCCAAATCATTAATATATAATGTAAACAGCTGGGGTCCCAGCACCGAACCCTGCGGTACCCCGCTGGTCACTGCCTGCCATTCTGAAAAGTACCCATTTACTCCTACTCTTTGTTTCCTGTGTGCCAACCAGTTCTCAATCCACGTCAACACATTACCCCCAATCCCATGTGCTTTAACTTTGCTCACCAATCTCTTGTGTGGGACCTTGTCGAAGGCCTTCTGAAAGTCCAAATACACCACATCTACTGGTTCCCCCCTGTCCACCCTATTGGAAACATCCTCAAAAAATTCCAGAAGATTTGTCAAGTATGATTTCCCTTTCACAAATCCATGCTGACTTGGACCTATCATGTCGCCACTTTCCAAATGGTCTGTTATGACATCTTTAATAATTGCTTCCATCATTTTAACCACGACCGATGTCAGGCTGACCGGTCTATAATTCCCTGCTTTCTCCCTCCCTCCTTTTTTAAAAAGAGGGGTTACATTGGCCACCTTCCACTCCATCGGAACTGATCCAGAGTCTAAGGAATGTTGGAAAATGATCGTCAATGCATCCACTATTTCCAAGGCCACCTCCTTAAGTACTCTGGGATGCAGACCATCAGGCCCCGGGGATTTTTCAGCCTTCAGTCCCATCAATTTCCCCAATACCTTTTCCCGACTAATAAGGATTTCCCTCAGCTCCTCCCTCTTACCAGATCCTCTGACCCCTTTTATTTCCGGCAGGTTGTGTGTGTCCTCCACAGTAAACACCGAACCAAAGTACTTGTTCAATTGATCTGCCATTTCCTTGTTCCCCATTACGACTTCCCCTGTTTCCGACTGCAGGGGACCTACGTTTGTTTTTACTAACCTCTTTCTTTTTACATATTTATAGAAGCTTTTGCAGTCCATTTTAATGTTCTCTGCAAGCTTCCTTTCATATTTTATTTTCCCTGCCCTAATCAAACCCTTTGTCCTCCTCTGCTGAGTTTTGAAGTTCTCCCAGTCCCCGGGTTTGCTGCTACTTCTGGCCAATTTGTATGCAACTTCCTTGGTTTTAATACTATCCCTGATTTCCCTTGTTAGCCATGGTTGAGCCACCTTCCCTTTTTTATTTTTACGCCAGACCGGGATGTACAATTGTTGTAGTTCATCCATGCGATCTCTAAATGTCTGCCATTGCCCTTCCACTGATAGCCCCTTAAATATCGCTTGCCAATTTAACCTCGCCAATTCACGCCTCATACCCTCAAAGTTGCCCTTATTTAAATTCTGGACCATGGTCTCTGACTTAACTGTTTCCTTCTCCATCCTAATGTAGAACTCCACCATACTATGGTCACTCTTTCCCAGGGGGCCTCGTACCACAAGATTGCTGATTAGTCCTTCCTCATTACACAACACCCAGTCCAGGATGGCCTCCCCTCGAGTTGGTTCCTCAACATATTGGTTTAGGAAACCATCCCTTAAACACTCCAGGAAATCCTCCTCCACCGTATTGCTTCCAGTTTGAGTAGCCCAATCTATATGCATATTAAAGTCACCCATGATAACTGCCGTGCCTTTTTTGCACGCACCTCTGATTTCCTGTTTCATACCCTCCCCCACCTCACTACTGCTGTTTGGAGGTCTGTACACAACTCCCACTAACGTTTTCTGCCCTTTGGTGTTCTGCAGCTCAACCCATATTGATTCCACATCCTCCAAGCTGATGTCCTTCCTAGCTATTGCATTAATCTCCTCTTTAACCAGCAATGCTACCCCACCCCCTTTTCCTTTTATTCTATCCTTTCTGAATGTTGAATACCCCTGGATGTTCAGTTCCCAGCCTTGATTGTTCTGGAGCCACGTCTCTGTAATCCCAATCACATCATATCCGTTAACATCAATTTGCACAGTCAATTCAGCCACCTTATTACGAGTGTTGTCCAGTTGATCTCTCCATCCTGCCCGATTGGAATGCCAAACATCTATTCGACACTTAAAGATGTGATTAACATTGCTGTGGGTGGGCACCAATAAAGCTCTCGGAGAAATTGCACTTCAATCGACACTCTCTCTCATGATGTGCATTATCTCAGAATTGTACTTCACCCAGTTCGAAGTGCTGTCTCCCAATACACAACCCAGTTCGAACGGATAGTTGTACAGCTGGGTGCTTTTCACAGATCAAGCGAGCAGCTTTTGCACACCCACCATAATAATGCTTGATTGCAATCCTAGTGACGGCACAGCACTTGTTACTGTCTGAAGTGCAGAGCTGACGGACCCGCGCTCCCATGACCACGACCTGGCACCATGATTCAGTATCCCCCTCCAGCAGGGCGCTGGTTGGGATGGTGCTGGCTTTAAACACGGGGTTAGCAAGTAACATAGAAACATAGAAAAATAGGAGCAGGAGTCGGCCATTCGAGCCTGCTCCGCCATTCAATATGATCAAGGCTGATCCTCTATCTCAATAGCATATTCCCACTCTCTCCCCATACCCCTTGATGCCTTTTGTGTCTAGAAATCTATCTATCTCCTTCTTAAATATATTCAGTGACTTGGCCTCCACAGTCTTCTGTGGTAGAGAATTCCACAGGTTCACCACCCTCTGAGTGAAGAAATTTCTCCTCATCTCAGTCCTAAATGTCCTACCCCGTATCCTGAGACTCTGCCCCCTCGTTCTAGACCCCCCCAGCCCGGGGAAACATCCTCCCTGCATCCAGTCTGTCCAGCCCTGTCAGAATTTTATACGTTTTAACTCCGCGTTCGTTCCCCTCCGAGTCACACACCATCCTGACTTGGAAATATATCGGCCGTTCCTTCATCGTCGCTGGGTCAAAATCCTGGAACTCCCTCCCCAACAGCACTGTGGGAGCACCTTCACCACACGGACTGCAGCGGTTCAAGAAGGCGGCTCACCACCACCTTCTCGAGGGCAATTAGGGATGGGCAATAAATGCTGGGCCTTGCCAGCGATGCCCGCATCCTGTGAATGAATTTTTTTTTTTAAATGTCGAAGCCACATTGCTTCGTACACGCCGGGCGCGGTCGGCGGATCTGACTTCTTGCGTGTTTTGATTAGACAGGTCCGTCGTTGCTGAAGCTAATGGGGGTCCATTTGGAGGGGATCGTTGCTGCTGCCTGCCTTCCACTCTTACTGACCATGGTGAGTGCAGGGACGGAGGAAGTAACGTCTGAATGGTACTGTGTGGGGGGGGCGCCGGTCGGCAGGCTTCTCTGTGAAACTAGAGACTAACACAGTTATTTTTAAGAACTTATGTTATGCAGAGAACATAAGAACATAAGAATTAGGAGCAGGAGTCGACCATATGGCCCCTCGAGCCTGCTCCGCCATTCAATGAGATCATGGCTGATCTGATCTTCGACCTCAACTCCACTTTCCCGCCTGATCCCTAGATTCCCCTAGAGTCCAAAAATCTATCGATCTTGGCCTTGAATATACTCAACGACTCAGCATTCACAGCCCTCTGGGGCAGAGAATTCCAAAGATTCACCACCCTCTGAGTGAAGAAATTCCTCCTCATCTCAGTCTTAAATGGCTGACCCCTTATCCTGAGACTGTGACCCCTGGTTCTAGACTCTCCAGCCAGGGGAAACAACCTCCTGCATCTACCCTGTCAATCCCCCTCAGAATCTTGTATGTTTCAATGAGATCACCTCTCATTCTTCTAAACTCCAGAGCGTATCGGCCCATTCTACTCAATCTCTCCTCATAAGACAACCCTCTCATCCCAGGAATCGATCTAGTGAACCTTTGTTGCACCGCCTCCAAGGCAAGTATATCCTTCCTTAGATAAGGAGACCAAAACTGTGCACAGTGCTCCAGGTGTGGTCTCACCAAGGCCCTGTACAATTGTCGCAAGACTTCCTTACTCTTATACTCCAACCCCCTTGCAATAAAGGCCAACATGCCATTTGCCTTCCTTATTGCTTGCTGTACCTGCATGCTAGCTTTCTGTGTTTCTTGCAAATCTCTCTGAACACCAACATTTGAAAGTTTCTCACCATTTAAAAAAAATTCTGTTTTTCTACCTACCAAAGTGAATAACCTCACATTTCCCTACATTATACTCCATCTGATACCTTACTGCCCTCACACTAAGTCTATCTATATCCCTTTGCAGACTCTTTGTGTTGAACTTGTGTCTAGCCTTGGTTAGACCACACTCAGAGTACTGTTCACAGTTCTGGTCTCCATATTACAAAAGGATATAGAGACACCGGAGAAGGTGCAAAAAAGATTTACATAAGAACATAAGAAATCGGAGCAGGAGTAGTCCAATTGGCCCCTCGAGCCTGCTCCGCCATTCAATAAGATCATGGCTGATCTGATCCTAACCGCCAATCTACTATCACAGAACCATCTCCTGAATCTAACAGAATTGGACACACGAAATAGGAGCAGGATCAGGCTACACGGCCCCTGGGCCCGCTCCGCTACCCACAGGGCCATGACCGATCCGAACCTGGACTCATGTCCAAATTCCTGCCCGCTCCCCGTAACCCTTAATTCCCTTTACTTCTAGGAAACTGTCTATTTCTGTTTTAAATTTATGTAATGATGTAGCTTCTACAGCTTTTTGGGGCAGCATATTCCATGGACCTACCACCCTCTGAGTGAAGTAGTTCCTTCTCATCTCAGTTTTGAAAGAGCAGCCCCTTATTCTAAGACTATGCCCCCTAGTTCTAGTTTCACCCATCATCGGGAACATCCTCCCCGCATCCACCCGATCCAACCCCTTCACAATCTTATATGTTTCAATAAGATCGCCTCTCATTCTTCTGAACTCCAATGAGTAGAGTCCCAATCTACCCAACCTCTCCTCATATGTCCATCCCCTCATCCCCGGGATTAACCGAGTGAACCTTCTTTGTACTGACTCGAGAGCAAGTATGTCTTTTCTTAAGTATGGACACCAAAACTGTATGCAGTATTCCAGGTGCGGTCTCACCAATACCTTGTACAACTGAAGCAATACCTCCCTATTTTTATATTCTATCCCCCTAGCAATGAAAGCCAACATTCCATTGGCCTTCCTAATCACTTGCTGCACCTGCATACTAACCTTTTGAGTTTCGTGCACCAGGTCCCCCAGATCCCTTTGTACTTCAGTACTTTCCAGTTTCTTGCCATTTAGATAATAACTTGCTCTACTATTTTTCCTGCCAAAGTGCATAACCTCACACTTTCCAGTATTGTATTCCATCTGCCAAATCTTTGCCCACTTACTTAGCCTAAGTCCCCTTGCAGATTTTTTATGTCCTCCTCACTCACTACTTTCCCTCCCATCTTAGTATCATCTGCAAACTTTGATATGTTACACTCGGTCCCCTCCTCCAAATCGTTAATATAGATTGTAAAGAGTTGGGGACCCAGCACTGACCCCTGCGGAACACCACTAGTTACTGATTGCCAGTCTGAGAATGAACCATTTATCCCAACTCTCTGCCTTCTGTTAGATAGCCAATCCTCTATCCATGCCAGAATATTACCCCCAATCCCGTGATTTTTTATCTTAAGCAATAATCTTTTGTGTGGCACCTTGTCAAATGCCTTTTGGAAGTCTAAATACACCACATCCACTGGTTCCCCTTTATCCACCCTGTATGTTACTTCCTCAAAGAACTCCAGCAAATTTGTCAAACATGACTTCCCCTTCATAAAACCATGCTGACTTTGTCCTATTAAATTATGATTATCCAAATGTCCCGTTACTGTCTCCTTAATAATGGACTCCAAAATTTTACCTACCACAGATGTTAGGCTAACCGGTCTATAGTTTCCAGCCTTCTGTCTACTGCCCTTTTTAAATAAGGGTGTTACATTAGCAGTTTTCCAATCTGCCGGGATCTTTGCTGAGTCCAGGGAGTTTTGGAAAATTATTACCAATGCATCCACAATCCCTACCGCCACTTCCCTCAAGACCCTAGGATGTAAGCCATCAGGTCCAGGTGATTTATCCGCCTTGAGTCCCATTATTTTACCGAGTACCACTTCCTTAGTGATTTTGATCGTGTTTAGCTCCTCCCCCCCCATAGCCCCATGTTTGTCCAGTGTTGGGATATTCTTAGTGTCCTCTACTGTAAAGGATGATACCAGAACTGAGAGGTTATACCCATCAGGAAAGATTGAACAGGCTGGGGCTTTTTTCTCTAGAAATGAGAAGGCTGAGGGTTGATCTGATAGAGGTCTTTAAGATTATGAAAGGGTTCGATAGGGTAGACGTAGAGAAGATGTTTCCACTTGTGGGGGAGCGCATAACTAGGGGCCTTCAATATAAGATAGTCACTAATAAATCCAATCGGGATTTCAGGAGAAACCGCTTTACCCAGAGAGTGGTGAGAATGTGGAACTCGCTCCCACAGGGAGTGGTTGAGGCGAATAGTATAGATGCATTTAAGGGGGAGCTGGATAAGCATATGAGGGAGAAGGGAATAGAAGGTTATGCTGATAGGGTGAGATGAAGAGGAGTGGGAGGAGGCTCGTGTGGAGCATAGTGTCCCCTCATAGAATTAAAAATATTTCTCTATGTCTGGCAGGTGCTGTTCTTCGGGCCACTGATTCAGCTGGTCATGGACTATCCGTGGGATTTCATCGATGGGGTGAAGCTGTTTCTAGGTGAGTCTGGGCCTTTGGTGCCTGGCCTAACCGGGCTAGTCGGAGCTTAGAACACGGTAATAAAAGTGAATCTGGTTTAAAGCTCCACACTTGCACAATAACTAGTGTTCTGCAGATTCTCTGCTTTGAATAGTGGCCTGGGATGCTGAATGCTCACCTGACAGGTAAAGGCAGACGGGGGGTCTCGGTTTATAGTCTCATCCAAAGGACAGTGACGTAAGAAAACTACTAGGCACTTGGTCGAAGCGTTCAACTGTTTTACAACATGGAGATCTAGTTGTGTCCTTCACTAGTTCCTGTTAAAGAATGTCCTGCGCAAGCTGGGCCCGTGCCCGAGTATTTATACTCTCCCTGGACAGCGCTACCCGCAGGCCACTCAGTATTATTTCATAAGTCTTTCTTTCATGAATGACAGATTCATGTCAGACGTGCGGCACCCCCGACAATGCAGCGTTCCTTCCCACCCCCCTCTTACTGTACTAGGTGCTGTAGTCCAGGAGTGGGGCTCAAATACAAATCATTTTGACAACTCAAAAGCATTAACAGAAACCCAAGAGTAAAGTGCTTTTTAATTTCTCTACTGAGGACGAGCGGACAGGATGTAGAAGAGGCTGGAAGAGAAATATAGGCTAAATAAAAGGGAACCGGTTGATTTATTAGTTAGACCCTGGCCTTTCTCCTCTGGGACCTGCGATCAACTCCAGCTCAGACTGACTGATTCGGTGAAAGTCTCCTCTGTCGGCTGGTGACCTGCTCAACATCCCTCCCTCAACTCACCCCAGCAAACACAAATACACCTTATTGTCGTATTGGGGAATCTTGCTGTGCGCAAAATGGCTGCTCTTTTGCATACACGGCAAGTGGACTTGGGGGTCGCCAACTCTGGTTGGACGTAACCCTGGAGGTTACATCACATGACCTCCTGCCCCCCCCCCCCCCCCACGCTCCCGCCATTGGTCGCCCGACACGTCAATCCTCGCAGCGCCCCGCCTTCCCACGGCCAATCGGGGAAAGCCACCGGACTCTTCGTTACCCCCGATTGGATAATTCTTGACCGTCAGTCGAACAGCCTTTTTTTTTCTCTCTCATCTCCAATACAGGAAACTCTTTGGTATCCGGCACTGACGGGACCGGGATGGTGCCGCTTGATTAAAAATTCCGGATAACGGAGAGGTATATCTACCGAGGCGATTTTTAACAAACAAAAATTAAAAAAAATCAAGAAATGTGCAGTATAATTGGGTACTCCCCAACAGAATGTTGTGTTAAATGGATGGTGGAAGATGCTTGATTAAGTCCAGTAATGCCAGTTGAGGGTAATCCATAACTCTTTAATTACTTAACAGTAAAACAAAACTTATAAACGACTGTACACTGTAGTTTTCGGAGTATGAATTCTGCCGGTTATGAGAGAATTCCGGATATTTAGGTGCCGTTTAAACGAGAGTTTCCTGTACTTTTATTACTAATCGACAAAAGTATTCAAAGAAACTTTTTAAAAAACACACACCGTTTTTTTTTGAATGCCCCTACGGATTTTTTTCTCCCTAATTGGGCTGCACTGCACTGCAATGTATTTCCTTGTGCACGAGGCGCTTTAGACGTTCGTGATTGATTGATTGTGATGCGGTACTTGTTAGCAGTCAACCTATCCTTGCTTCTCCGGTTCACAGCAACACGTTTCGAGTAAGCACGAGACTGTAGCGGAGTGTACGGGACAGACTTTATCGATGCACAGTAAAAAGGGTAATCGGCCTTTAACTGTAAACAGAGAGTGGCTATTCGGTTCCTGTATCTTTCGAACCCTCTTGGCATGCTGTTCAAAACTATGATCCTTTAGACACCAAATTTTGCCGACATCAAAGGCAAATGTCATAGATAAGCCTGTACCACGTATCTATTCCCAAATCCTTTGAAAAGGGTTTGGGAAGAGATATATGTAAACATTTGCAGTTTGTTTACTTCAGAACGACTTCTTTTAAACAAGAACAGCCCCTCAACCCTTTTAAGAAAAAGCCTCACCGGCTGTTATCTTTTAATTACCCTCGAGTTACATTTTATTACTAACACTTATTTCCTTACACCAGCACTTTACATATCAGAAGACAAGCCATGATTTCTCCTCACGGCACTTCAAAGTCATCCTGTTTATATTGGGAAAGCTTGTTGCTTTTAGACACAACGAAGTTCGACTGTTAACCCTTAACTCCCCAAGATGTCCAACATGCATCTCTCCAGGATGTCCGACAGGGCTGTGTAAACAAAGGTCTTTCTTTCACCTACCTGCTGCTTCCAGGTTTATCTCGTCTCCTCTCCGACTCGTCTCGACCTTAATGGCGTCCTGGACTGCAGGTCTCCGCTCTTCTCAGCTGTGGCTCAGTGGGCAGCACTCTCGCCTCTGAGTCAGCAGGTTGTGGGTTCAAGTCCCACTCCAGGCACTTGAGCACACAAAGCTAGGCTGACACTCCAGTGCAGTGCTGAGGGAGAGCTGCACTGTCGGAGGGGCAGTACTGAGGGAGCTCCGCACTGTCGGAGGGGCAGTACTGAGGGAGAGCTGCACTGTCGGAGGGGCAGTACTGAGGGAGCGCCGCACTGTCGGAGGGGCAGTACTGAGGGAGCGCCGCACTGTCTGAGGGGCAGTACTGAGGGAGCGCCGCACTGTCGGAGGTGCCGTCCTTCGGATGAGACGTTAAACCGAGGCCCCGTCTGCCCTCTCAGGTGGACGTAAAAGATCCCACAGCCACTATTGGAAGAAGAGCAGGGGGAGTTCTCCCAGGTGTCCTGGGGCCAATATTTATCCCTCAACCAACATCACTAAAACTGATGATCTGGTCATTATCACATTGCTGTTTCTGGAAGCTTGCTGTGCCCAAATTGGCTGCCGCGTTTCCCACATTACAACAGTGACCGCACTTCAAAAAGTACTTCATTGGCTGTAAAGCGCTTTGAGACGTCCGGTGGTCGTGAAAGGTGCTGTAGAAATGCAAATCTTTCTTTCTTTTCTCTTCACATTGCTTTTTCAATTTAAAAAAAATGAAAGTGTAAAATTAGTCTGGGTTGGCTGACCCTTCCATCCCAGAGCAAGGAGGTGCCGTGGTTACGCTCATTTACTTGCACAGGATCCCAGGTGAGGGAGCCCATTCACTGAACAGTCATGTGCACAAATCCGAAAAGGGAAATGTGCTAGTCTGTCCCCGGCAATTTAACATATTTCTCCTGTCCAAGGAGACAGTTCGAGGTAAATCTCTAGTAATCCTGCTGTCATCTCTTTCCCAGACCCGCGGTTTTGGGTGCAGTGCCTGGCGGACATGCGTTGGATGCGGAATCAGGTGGTGGCCCCCCTGACCGAAGAGCTGGTGTTCCGGGCGTGTATGCTGCCCATGCTGGTACCCTGCACTGGCCTTAGCCGTGCCATCGTAACCTGCCCGCTTTTCTTTGGAGTTGGTGAGTGGGTTTGACTGGGTGAGCGCGGTGTTGCGTTCGGGGTTGGGAAGGGTTGTGCAAAAAGGCAATTGCTCGCTCTTGAAGGTTTCTGAAGTACTGTGCTTGCTCATTCGTGGCTTAAAGCTCAAGTCTAAAGGCAGTACCGCCTTCTCTTTCCCCCCAGTCTCCTGTTTGCGGCTGGAGAGAAGGAAACATTGACCTAGACTCCCCACCCCTCGTATATCGGGAACGGTAGCATGGTGGTTATGTCACTGGACTAGTAATCCAGAGGTCTGGACGAATGATCCAGAGACACGAGTTCAAATCCCACCACGGCAGCTGGGGAATTTAAATTCAGTTAACTAAATAAATCTGGAATAAAAAGCTAGTGTCAGTAATGATGACCCGGATTGTCTGGTTCACTAATGTCCTTCAGGGAAGGAAATCTGCCGTCCTTACCTGGTCTGGCCGATATGTGACTCCAGATCCACAGCAAAGGGGTTGATTTTAACCGCCCTCTGAAATGGCCGAGCGAGCCACTCGGTTGTACCCAAACCGCTACAAAGAAGGCAGCTGGAGGGAAGGAAACATCGATGGAGGCGCCCCACCCCTCATATCGGGGGGTTCTCCATGGCAATTAGAGATGGGCAATAAATGCTGGCCTTGCCGGCGACGCCCACATCCCATAAATAAAAAAATATTGGCTTTCATTCTCGTCCGGTGACCCATCTGGGAACCTCTCATTTATTGCACAAGGTCAGGCCAGCCTCAGGAAATGCGCCACTGGTTGGGGTACGCTGCTTCCAGTGGTGGCCCTAAGTCACGGACCCCACTGCAGTCAATTGAGCTGATCTAGGTTACCCTCCCTCAAGGCGCATCTTAGGCAAGATGTGGCATTTTTTTTTTTAAAGCCGTTTTAATTTTATTGTGCTCCTGATAGCTATCCAGTGGCACTCATGTGAACACGGGCTTGTTGTAATGCCTCCTCCCCTCCCCCCCACCCCCAATGATTGAATAGTCTGCCAACGCTCACTAAATAGACTGGCGCGTGAACACTAGCCGCTTGGGCGAAGGTGCAGGAGGGCGCCTGCGGAACCGTAGCCCAGCGCGGCTCACCATCGTCCGGAGGGGAGGAGAGAGAACGTTTCTTGACGTCGTTTTCTGGCTCCTTTTCTTTTTCTCTCTTTTTCCCCCCCCCCTCCCCAGCTCATTTTCACCACGTGATCGAGCTCCTGAAGTTCAGACAAGGAACGGTGGCGGGGATCTTCCTCTCTGCAGGTACGGAGCGCGTGGCACGGCCGGCGGGCGGGAGGAGGATTTTAGATCAGAAGCTGGATGAGGGTGGGGCTGGGAGTGTATGTGACGGGCGGGGGCACGCGCTGTGTCAGTGTGTATGACGCGGGGGTGGGCATACAGTGGCGGGGGGGGGGGGGGGGGGGGGTAATGTCGACTCCGGGCGATCGTGTAAAGCAGTTGTTAGGACCGGGTTTTCCTAGGTTCTCGTCTGGAGTTCCGCTGTACGAAGAGTAATTCAGGCTCGAGGGTTCGGAGAGTTAAAACAACACTTTATTACTTCCAACTGTTCGGCGATGGTTACACAGTACATTGAGGTTCTCTACCGTACATTCGTGTCCCGAGAGTCACACCGGGTTAGGCACGTGTTGCCAGCATTTACGTCCCCGGGAGGTGTCTGACCCTCTTGATGATCCACACGGCTTCTAGCCAAAAAGAGAGAGAGCGAGAGTACCGGCAGGGAAGCCCCTTTTATACAGTGAGGCATGGGTCATTACATCACTTCCCTGGCAACAAGCGTTCTCCAATGGGGGTCCCTTTAGCCCTTTCAGTTTGGCCATGACCTGGTCTTCAGTCTGGCGGGCAAGTCCTGACTTGTCTCACTGCTGCACCTGCCTCCCTAAAGTGCTGGATCGTGATTGGGCACCGCACAATAGCTAGTCAATCATCTTGGCCCCAGGCTGGGGCAGGTCTCTCTCCTTTCTGCTAGCTTTGCACTCTTTAATCTAATCTAGACTTTCCTTGTGCGAAGCCATTCTTTGTAAGCCAATTCGTCGTCCATTTTATTCACGTTTCCACACGGGCGATATTGATATTGTACAGCTCTCCCACTTGAGATTTGCCGATGATAAATTCACTGCAAACTTCACTGGGTGAAATGGTGAAATTGCGTTGGGTTTTTTCAATGGATGCCAGCTCGTTCTTTTAAATGGATTAACAGATCGAGTAAATTGGGGGCGTGAACGTGCGATAATGAACTGGAGTACTGTGTGCAGTTTTGGTCTCCTGACCTAAGAAAGGATATACTTGCCATAGAGGGAGTGCAGCGAAGGTTCACCAGACTGATTTCTGGGATGGCAAGACTGTCGTCATAGAGTCATAGATTTATACAGCACAGAAAGAGGCCCTTCGGCCCATCGTGTCCGTGCCGGCCATCAAGCCCTGTCTATTCTAATCCCATTTTCCAGCACTTGGTCCGTAGCCTTGTATGCTATGGCGTTTCAAGTGCTCATCTAAGTGCTTCTTGAATGTTGTGAGGGTTCCTGCCTCTACCACCCTTTCGGGCAGTGAGTTCCAGATTCCAACCACCCTCTGGGTGAAAAAGTTTTTCCTCAAATCCCCTCTAAACCTCCTGCCCCTTACCTTGAAACTATGCCCCTTGGTTATTGAGAAATAGTCTCAAATATTCCATATGAGGAGAGATTGGGTCGACTAGGCCTGTATTCACTAGAGTTTAGAAGAATGAGAGGGGATCTCATTGAAACGTATAAAATTCTGACCGGGCTAGACAGACTGGATGCAAGGAGGATGTTTCCCCTGGCTGGGAGGTCTAGAACGAGGGGGCAGAGTCTCAGGATACGGGTTAGGACATTTAGGACTGAGATAAGGAGAAATTTCTTCACTCAGAGGGTGGTGAACCTGTGGAATTCTCTACCACAGAAGGCTGTGGAGGCCAAGTCACTGAATATATTTAAAGGAGGAGGTAGATAGATTTCTAGACACAAAAGGCATCAAGGAGTATGGGGAGAGAGCGGGAATATGGTATTGAGATAGAGGATCAGCCATGATCATATTGAATGGCGGAGCAGGCTCGAAGGGCCGAATGGCCAACTCCTGCTCCTATTTTTCTATGTTTCTATAATATCACAGGATAATTTCAGCCCAATTAATAATTAACAGCTTCACACCTCGACATCATTTGGGGAAAAATTGGCTTTAATTTTAAAAACCAGCCTTTTTTGATGTCTGGTTCAGAATTTCCATTTGACGATTGCACTGCGTAGAAGCAGTTTGGCTTCCTTTCCCGTGCCATTGAGCTGCCAGTTACTGCCACCCTGCTGCTGGATGGTGCCAGGCAGGAGCCTGTTTCCAGGCAAGGATGGACCTGGAGGGAAAGCCCCCCCAACCCCCCACGTTATGTTCGGGGCAGCAGCCGAGGTTGGCGTTCTGGAGGGCAGGGATCAGAATATCTGGTTGCAGACGATGCTTGGCCTGGAGAAGGAGGGCTGAGTGGAAAAACAGAGGTCCCTGCCCGCTCTCCCCCCCTCCTCCCAAAACCCGGCCTGCAAAATAGAAATCAGCCCCACCTGACGGCCAGTGCCTTTACCCACTCGGGGGGGGGGGGGGGGGGGGGGGGGGGGGGGTGTGTGTGTGTGGAGCTGAGCCGTACAGAGCAGGCAGGCGCCAGGTCTGAGCCCCAGTCTGTGCAAAGTTAGCAAATAATGTGTTAAGCAACTGGTGTGCGGGCGGTTCAATGCGTGCACGCATGTTTGTGCTGTCTGCGGCGTGTGGGAGGTGCGGCGTGTGGGAGGTGCAGTGTGTGTGTGGCGGGGTTGTGCGGTGTGTGTCACAGAGAGAGAGACACAACGACAACATTCAGCCAGGGTTCCTGCTCCCGATCACTGTTCGGTGACCCTCTGCTGAAAAGAGCCGGTGTGTGGACATTGGCTGAAGGCCGGTTTGGCCCCACCATGGTGGAACAGGCTGCTGGCGTGTCATGGGAAGAATGGTCACTTGGGCGAGGGACTGCAGGGCGGCTGCACCTCTCGCACCAAAGCCCAGTATGAGTCAGAAGAGAAGGGAAGAACGCCAGATCACAAAATAAGAACTAGGAGCAGGAGTCGGCCATACGGCCCCTCGAGCCTGCTCCGCCATTCAATAAGATCATGGCTGATCTTCGACCTCAACTCCACTTTCCCACCTGATCTCCATATCCCTTGATTCCCCGAGAGTCCAAAAATCTATCGATCTCAGCCTTGAATATACTCAACGACTGAGCCTCCACAGGGGTAGAGAATTCCAAAGATTCACCACCCTCTGAGTGAAGAAATTCCATCTCATCTCAGTCCGAAATGGCCAACCCCTTATCCTGAGACTGTGACCCCTGGTTCTAGACTCTCCAGCCAGGGGGAAACAACCTCTCAGCATCTACCCTGTCAATCCCCCCTCAGAATCTTGTATGTTTCAATGAGATCACCTCTCATTCTTCTAAACTCCAGAGAGTATTGGCTCAATCTCTCCTCATAGGACAGCCCTCTCATCCCAGGAATCAATCTGGTGAACCTTCGTTGCACCGCCTCTAAGGCAAGTATATCCTTCCTTAGGTACAGAGACCATAACTGTGCACATGGTCTGTGGGCCAATAAGAAATCCCTCCATAAGCACGTGTCTTTGCGATTCCCTTCAGGCCTGGTTTGATGCTCGATAGATTTGCAGCATGGATAAGGCAGTTACAGTAAGATCTGGCCGTACCTGGGTTAATCCAAGTGTTTTCATGACTCTTTCTTCCCAGTTTTTCAGTTTTCGTACACTGCAGTGTTCGGAGCGTACACAGCATTCATCTTCATCAGGACAGGTCAGTGTGTGTTTACTGTTGCACCTTTCACACGCCACTGCCTCCTCACTTGTGTTTCAACCAAACAACAACAACTTGCATTTATATAGCGCCTTTAATGCAGAAAAACTACCCCAGGCGCTTTACAGGAACGTAAATCAGACACCGAGCCACATGAGATATTAGGACAGGCGACCAAAAGCTTGGTCAAAGAGGTCGGTTTTAAGGAGCGCCTTAAAGGAGGAGAGAGAGGCGGAGAGGTTTAGGGAGGGAATTCCAGAGCTTAGGGCCCAGGCAGCTGA
This sequence comes from Squalus acanthias, assembly GCA_030390025.1. Taxonomy (NCBI): domain Eukaryota; kingdom Metazoa; phylum Chordata; class Chondrichthyes; order Squaliformes; family Squalidae; genus Squalus; species Squalus acanthias. The sequence continues at coordinate 28,067,199 of CM059450.1, read as the reverse complement.
AGGCACGGCCGCCAATGGTGGGGCGATTAAAATCGGGGGATGCTCAAGAGGGCAGAATTAGAGGAGCGCAGAGATCTCGGAGGGTTGTGGGGCTGGAGGAGGTTACAGAGATAGGGAGGGGGGGCGAGGGCCACGGAGGGATTTGAAAACTAGGGTGAGAATTTTGAAATCGAGGTGCTGCTTAACCGGGAGCCAATGTAAGTCAGCGAGCACAGGGGGTGATGGGTGAACTGGACTCGGTGCGAGTTAGGACACGGGGCAGCTGAGTTTGGGATGAGCTGACGTTTACGGAGGCCGGCCAGGACCAAAACTCATCGCACCGTCTCCAACCCAAACTCATTCCTTCCCTTCCCAGGATCCCAGAACTGGGGAGTTTCTCACCTCCCTGAGTTTCCTCTTCAATCTTCAGGCTTCGCGATTCCTCGTTCCCCCCCCCCCCCCCCCTCCCCTACAGGATTAATACATGTGGTTTTTCTTTAAATTTGAACAGAAGGATTCAGTACGAGCAGCTTCTCACAGAATCAGCACTGGTCGAGAAATGCACCCCCCCCCCCCCCCCCCCCCCCCCACCCCCAGTCACTGCTTCTCAGTTTTATTTTGACTTTCTACCATCTTGCGCTTCGAAGAAAGGGAAGAACTTTCATTTCGACAGCGTCTTTTCCAACCTCAGAACACCCAAAAGCAGCTTTACAGCCAGTTAATTACTTTTAAGTTTAGTCGCTGCTGTAATGTAGGGAAACGCAGCAACCAAATTGCGCGCAGCAAGATCCCGCAAACCGCAACGAGATATTCTGTTTTAGTGACGCTGGTTGAGGGATAAGTATTGGCCCCAGGACGTCTGGGAGAACTCCCCCTGCTCTTGAGAGGGTGCAGAGGAGACTTACCAGAATGGTTCCGGGGATGGGGGGATCTAAGTTACAAGGACAGGTTGGAGAAGCTGGATTTGTTTTCATTAGAGCAAAGGAGGTTGAGGGGTGATTTGAGAGAAGTGTACAAGATTATGACGGGTTTGGATAGGCTAGACGGGGAAAGGCTGTTCCCACTAGTTGACGGTACAAGGACTAGGGGACACAGATTTAAGGTTTTGGGCAAGAGATACAGGGGGGATGTGAGGGAAAACTTTTTTACGCAGCGAGTGGTGAGGACCTGGAACTCGCTGCCGACGGAAGTGGTGGAAGCGGAGACACTCAATGTTTTCAAGGGGAGACTGGATAGGCACTGGAGGGAAATAAACTTGCAGGGCTACGGGGATGGAGCGGGGGGAATGGGACTGACTGGATTGCTCTACAGAGAGCCGGCACGGACTCGATGGGCCGAATGGCCTCCTTCTGTGCCGTTATGACTCTATGACCTCTTCACAATAGTGCAGTGGGTTCTTTTACATCTACCTGAACAGGCAGACAGGTCCTTGGTTTAACGTCTCGTCCGAAAGGCGGCACCTCCGACAGTGTAGCACTCCCTTAGTACTGGCACTGGGAGTGTCGGCTTGGATTATGTGTTCAAGTGTCGGGACTGCGGTTTAAATCCACGGCCTTTTACCTTGGCCCCTTTTAAGTATTTTTTTATTCTGGTTCAGCATGTTTGCACAGTTTCAGACTTCACACGTTAACGAATATTTATAGTCAATGCGCAGTGGGTGTATCAGCACCTGGAAAGTGCAAAGACAGGCTAACATTTCGGGCAGAGCAGTTCCCCGGCTGAAATACGAATTCACCATCCCCTCCTTTACTTATCGGCCCTTTCTACCTGCACTTCTAAGGGCATTTGTGACATTTCAACATGGGGGGCAGGTCCAGGGAAGAGAGCAGGGCATGGTGTACGCAGTTGAGTCGGGGGCGGGGAGGAAGGACTACAGGGCAAATTCAACAAGGAACAATTCCTGGCATGGAGCTGGTGCTGTTTATTGGGAAGTTAGGGTAAAGGTTTCCTGCGGCGGGGGGAAGGGGTTGTCAGTGTCACCAGGAGTGTGTCAGTATTTGCAGGGGGTCCCCGGGAGTGTCAGTATTTGCAGGGGGTCCCCGGGAGTGTGTCAATATATGCAGGGGGACCCCGGGAGGTGTCAATATTTGCAGGGGGTCCCCGGGAGTGTCAGTATTTGCAGGGGGTCCCCGGAAGTGTCAGTATTTGCAGGGGAGTCCCTGGGAGTGTCAGTATTTACAGGGGGTCCCCGGGAGTGTCAGTATTTGCAGGGGGTCCCCGGGAGTGTCAGTATTTGCAGGGGGTCCCCGGGAGTGTCAGTATTTGCAGGGGGGTCCCCAGGAGTCTCGGTATTTGCAGGGGGTCCCCGGGAGTGTCGGTATTTGCAGGGGGTCCCCGGGAGTGTCAGTATTTGCAGGGGGGTCCCCAGGAGTCTCGGTATTTGCAGGGGGGTCCCCGGGATGTCAGTATTTACAGGGGGGTCCCCGGGAGTGTCAGTATTTACAGGGGGGTCCCCGGGAGTGTCAGTATTTACAGGGGGGTCCCCGGGAGTGTCTGTATTTACAGGGGGGTCCCCGGGAGTGTCAGTATTTACAGGGGGTCCCCGGGAGTGTCTGTATTTACAGGGGGGGTCCCCGGGAGTGTCAGTATTTACAGGGGGGTCCCCGGGAGTGTCAGTATTTACAGGGGGGTCCCCGGACGTGTCTGTATTTACAGGGGGGTCCCCGGGAGTGTCAGTATTTACAGGGGGGTCCCCGGGAGTGTCAGTATTTACAGGGGGGGTCCCCGGGAGTGTCAGTATTTACAGGGGGGGTCCCCGGGAGTGTCAGTATTTACAGGGGGGGTCCCCGGGAGTGTCAGTATTTACAGGGGGGGTCCCCGGGAGTGTGTCAGTATTTACAGGGGGTCCCCGGGAGTGTCAGTATTTACAGGGGGGGTCCCCGGGAGTGTCTGTATTTACAGGGGGGTCCCTGGGAGTGTCAGTATTTACAGGGGGGGTCCCCGGGAGTTTCAGTATTTGCAGGGGGGTCCCCGGGAGTGTCTGTATTTACAGGGGGGGTCCCCGGGAGTGTCTGTATTTACAGGGGGGGTCCCCGGGAGTGTCTGTATTTACAGGGGGGGTCCCCGGGAGTGTCTGTATTTACAGGGGGGGTCCCCGGGAGTGTCTGTATTTACAGGGGGGGTCCCCGGGAGTGTCTGTATTTACAGGGGGGGTCCCCGGGAGTGTCTGTATTTACAGGGGGGGTCCCCGGGAGTGTCTGTATTTACAGGGGGGGTCCCCGGGAGTGTCAGTATTTACAGGGGGTCCCCGGGAGTGTCAGTATTTGCAGGGGGGTCTCCGGGAGTGTCAGTATTTGCAGGGGGTCCCCGGGAGAGTCAGTATTTACAGGGGGGTCCCCGGGAGTGTCTATTTGCAGGGGGTCCCCGGGAGTGTCCGTATTTACAGGGGGGTCCCCGGGAGTTTCAGTATTTGCAGGGGGTCCCCGGGAGTGTCTGTATTTACAGGGGGGTCCCCGGGAGGTGTTAATAGTTGCAGGGGGTCCCCGGGAGTGTGTCAGTATTTGCAGGGGGTCCCCGGGAGTGTGTCAGTATTTGCAGGGGGGTCCCCGGGAGTGTGTCAGTATTTGCAGGGGGTCCCCGGGAGTGTCAGTATTTACAGGGGGTCCCCGGGAGTGTGTCAGTATTTACAGGGGGGTCCCCGGGCGTGTCAGTATTTACAGGGGAGTCCCCGGGAGAGTGTCAGTATTTGCAGGGGGTCCCCGGGAGTGTCAGTATTTGCAGGGCGTCCCGGGGAGTGTCAGTATTTACAGGGTGTCCCGGGGAGTGTCAGTATTTACAGGGGGTCCCCGGGAGTGTCAGTATTTGCAGGGGGGTCCCCGGGAGTGTGTCAGTATTTACAGGGGGGTCCCCGGGCGTGTCAGTATTTATAGGGGGTCCCCGGGAGTGTCAGTATTTACAGGGGAGTCCCTGGGAGTGTCAGTATTTACAGGGGGTCCCCGGGAGTGTCTGTATTTACAGGGGGGTCCCCGGGCGTGTCAGTATTTATAGGGGGTCCCCGGGAGTGTCAGTATTTACAGGGGGTCCCCGGGAGTGTCTGTATTTACAGGGGGGTCCCCGGGCGTGTCAGTATTTATAGGGGGTCCCCGGGCGTGTCAGTATTTACAGGGGGTCCCCGAGAGGTGTTAATAGTTGCAAGGAGTCCTTCAGATGGATAGTTTGCGAACTGCTGGCTCAGTGAGGTGGGTGGTGCCCTAGGCCAACAGGGAGCTTCTAAACTTGAGGCTCCTTTTGGTGAATAAGTCGCTGTTCGATATTCTGACCCGCTCTCTATTTTCTAGGTCACCTCATCGGTCCGGTGCTGTGCCACTCATTTTGTAACTACATGGGATTCCCGGCGATCGGGGCCGCCCTGGACCACCCTCAGAAACTCACCATTTTCTTCTTCTATCTACTGGGAGTCGTCCTCTTCTTCCTGCTGCTGTTTCCCATGACGGATCCCACCTTCTACGGGAGTCTTGCCGTTTGCCACCTGACCAAGCCGGACACTGGCACGTCGGTCTGCACCTGACCCCAGCCCCTGTTGTTGCCGCCGCAGACTCGCCACTTGTATCCTCTCTCACTAACCATTCAGGGAACTGGCCACCCGGGAACCGACGAGTGGATCGGGAAACGTCTCGGGATTTGGGAATCTCGTTCGCGACGCTGGGATGGCGGGGAGGCGGGGGAGAAAAAATTCCCCTTCAGGATCGGTACTTGAAACTTTCGCATTCTTTCGGAATTCCCGTTTTCTTTTCCAACGAGGGTTGCAAGAAGGAAGGACAGAAAAATCCTTCATTTCAAACACTTAACCACACCCCCCCCTCCCCCGCCCCCAAACCATCCCTCGTAGGACAGACATCTAAGAACTCCGACCAGCACTGTGTCTGTTTGCTGCTCTTGTTAAATCATGTTTGTTTTCCAGCCATTTCTCGATCGGAGCATTGACGAACACCCCACTGCCACACGTAATTTACTGCCTGCCCTCCACCCTTGTCCCGATAACTCGGCACGGCCAAGTCACCATTCCTTGAGATTCTTTCTTTCACACCCCACCTTCTAAAATCTACCTACGGTGGGAAGTTCCACGGTGGCATAGTGGTTAGCACTGTTGCCTCACAGCGCCAGAGACCCGGGTTCGAATCCGGTCTGTGTGGAGTTTGCACATTCTCCCCGTGTCTGCGTGGGTGCTCCGGTTTCCTCCCACAGTCCAAAGATGTGCGGGTTAGGTTGATTTGGCTGTGATAAATTGACCCTTAGTGTTAGGGGGGATTAAATACGTGGGGTTACGGGGATAGGGTGGGATATGTGTCGGTGCAGGCTCGATGGGCCGAAATGGTCTCTATCTGCACTGTGGGGATTCTGTGATTCCCGCATTGTGAAGGCTGGGACTGCTTCCTGTACGGGGTCCGCAGCCTGGATTCTGACGAATGGCCTGGTTTTTTTGCCACGATGTGTCCCCCGCCCAGCATACATTTTCGCGCAGCAAAGGTGCCACAGTGAGGCGTGTGCTGGGCTTTTCCCCCCCCCACCCCCGGGTTTGGTCCACGTTGACAGGGCGTTGCCTCCCCATCTGCCCCGTGGGCGCGGTGGAGTGGGGAGGGGGAACCTTTCAGTTTGATTGGAAAAGACATTGGAGTTGCATTCTGATGGACTGAATCGGATGGCTTTTGGGATTCTAAGCTTACTGCGTTCCCAACACCTCCCCCATCCTCCAATGTTGAAGAGTTTGGGACGTCACTGAGCACTACGGAGGCACACTTGCCTCCCTGAATTCCGCCTGTCAACCATGCTATCATATCCCCTTGTTCATTATCTCCAATTATGTCGGGACTGTATGAGATTTGGTTTTTTTTTTGGAGGTGAGGGGGGGAGCCTTGTCTGAAATTTCAATTCATGTTCCCATTAATTTGCGAGTTGCTGACATCAGCAGATCATGCTCTGATTTGGGATTTATCCATCAGTGAGGTGACGGGGGCCGGGAGCAGCCCTTTCCCAAGCCTCCAGGCCAAGGGTAAGTCAAACCAGGCATCAGGAGATACCGCGCGGCCACGGCCGGAGTTGGCCGGGCATTATGGGCTGGATTGTGAGGGCCGAAGGTGGCCTGGAGTTGGCTGGACACCACCCCCCCTACCCGGGCGCAACAGTGACCGTTCAGCAGCCCAGATCAATTTTAGGAAGGAGGGGGAGGAACTGCTGCACAAGGCTGCGGAGCAGTCGGCGTGGGAGAGCGGGCCCGTGTTTCCTTCCCTAAAAGCTGACTCCAGTGTGTGGGCTGGCTTCTGGTGCCAGCGAGTATGAAAGCCATGGGTCGAAAGGCCAATTAAAAGCCGGCTTTTTGCACGACTGAATCGAGCCCTGAACCAGCGCGGCCGCCTGCAGCGAGTATTACGACAGTCTGATAAGCTCATTGGCTGACCTGTTCCTTTTGGACATGGGGCCTGGTGCGTTGAAACCTCACCCCAGTTGCTAGCTTATTTATTTTTTTGTTTTAGTCACTGCTGTTATTGCGTGTGTGTGGGGAGCGGGGGTAGATTTGTCTGTTACAAGCTTTACAGTTTACTTGTTGGAACCCTTCATCGATGCAGTCACAAAAGGCAGCTTTGCAAGGTCACAACAAAATATCTGGGTGAGGAAGGCCATTCGGCCCATCCTAACTCCGGTGGGGGGGGGGGGGGGGGTGACTCCTACAGCATCTCCCCACCCCCCCCATCGTCACAGCATTCAGCTGTCTCTTGAATAATTCCAGGGTTTATGTGCATATAAAAGGACTCACTGCCCGGCTAAGCTAAGTTACCCACTAACTCCTTCAGTAGGGTGGGACTGTTCCAGTTACCTGCACCTTTTTTCTGTTTCTGGCTCATCTGTTGGAATTCGGCGGGACCAGTGCTGTGGGGGGGGGAGGTGCTGTGCTCCCAGCTCTCCCTCCCTCCCCTCGCCGGTAAGTTTAGGATCGTTCTCGCCACCGAGGGAAGCGGCGACACAAAATGAGCCTTTTCAAATCGCCAATAGCGGGGGTTAATCAGCGGGCACAGAAAGTATCCGGGGACGGTGAAATGCAGCGCCCCGCGGGAGGCGATGACACACCAGGTCGTGCGGGCAGGCCGTCCATAGTTTGGACACCTGCGATTTTTCAAGTGAGTTGCAGCAGTGCTTTCTTCTGTGGTGTGTGTTCCCCCCCCCCCCCCCCCCCCCTCGAGGATCTTCGGACGGCGAACAGGAGCCGGAAGTGTGTGTCACTTTTTTTAATTTGCCCCCTCCTTCGAACTGAGAGCAGAGCCCGTTTGTAGCGCCCCGTACTGCCGTACCAGCTCACGGCAAGCATCTCGGCACAGGACAGGATTGGACCTCACCCTGTGCGGTGCAGTTCAGCGCCGCACGGGCAGAGAGCGTTTCATCCGCCGAACCCAAGAGGCAGGCTGATCTCGGGAACTTTCTCCGTCTTCAACAAGGACAAATGAACGCCACCTTTAATCCTCTCGCAGGGGTGGGAGACAAAACTTGACGCCTTTATTTCTGTCTGCAGCCCAAGCCCCTAAGGGTAAGCGCAGCGGAAACATTCCCTGTTTTACCATTCACTTTATAAAAAAACCACAAGTGCAGTGCGGGTAATCTTGTAACTCGGGAGAATGGAGCAAAATCACTGACTACTGCTAATCCTATTGGGTGGAAAGTTTTACCCCCGCCCCAGCTCCTGCATTAAAAGCTCCTCCCCTCCCCCTTTTTTGTGAATGGAACACCATTTTAACCATTGTACTCGCTGCTTTTTGAATACAGAGGAAGTTCCAGAGAAGTGCGGCCTACCCGTGCCTCGCTGGATATAAAATGCCCCCAAGCCAAGCGAACCGGTGTCCTTCCCAGGTTGGGGCCCAGGGGAAAGGCCGCCCGGCTCCCTAACCTGTGTGGCCCCCTGCAGCAATATATCCAAGATGCAGAGCGACTGGAGCCTTGACAGCGCTCAATCTGTCACCAGCGATTTAACGTTCAGAATTCTGTCGACGGCGACCTTTCCTTGACCTCACTACTGATTTTAAAAAAATAATAATAAATCCAATTATCTTTTTTGCCGGGGAGTTGGTCCTCCCATCTATCCAGAAGTAAATATTTTTTCTAACATAAAGCTACAGAAATGTTTGTAAATCAAGCAATATATTTTCTAAATGGTAACTATTTTCCTGACGAGAGATTGTATTATAAGAAACCCGAGAGAGGTTTTAAAAGAGTTTTACTTGAAATGCAAAATGGAGCTGACAATCTTGTACTGTATTATGTAGAATATAAATTTCTGATTTACGTAAAATATAGAGCCTGTGTTCATCGAGCCGAAGTCTCAGCTTTACTAAGAGAATAATAAATACGCGTCTGGATTTGTGTGGGGGTTGTGCTGGTCTGTCCTGAGCGTTCGCGGAGCTAGGTAAGAGCAGGAGGAGGCCATTCAGCCCCTCGAGCCTGTTCCGCCATTCAATGAGATCGCGGCTGATCTGTATCTCATCTCCATCCACCCGCCTTGGCTCCATATCCCTTAATACCCTTGGCTATCAAAAATCTTATCGATCTCAGATTTAAAATGATTCATTGAGCTGGCATCGAGTACGTTTTGTGGGGGAGAGAGTTCCACACTTCTACCACCCTTTGCGCGGAGAAGCGTTTCCCAATCTAGAGTCATCTTTTGTTTCTTAACTTGTCCCATTACCATCTCCTTTGGCCTCGCACCATCATCCCTTTTGTCTCTTAATCTCTCCTGCCTTCCATCCTATCGCAGACCTTCCCTTTTGTTCTTTCCTCCCCCCTTTCCCTGCCCCAACACTTGCTTAAAAACCTGTTCCATCTCCAACTTTTTCCAGTTCTGACGAAGGGTCACAGACCTGAAACGTTAACTCTGTTTCTCTCTCTACAGATGCTGCCTGACCTGCTGAGTATTTCCAGCATTTTCTGTTTTTATTTCAGATTTCCAACATCCGCAGTATTTTGCTTTTGTACTAGTGTTTGCTCCTGAATGGCCTGACTCTGATTTTAAGGTTATGTCCCCTTGTCCTAGACGCCCTCTCCACCAGCGGAAAAAGTTTCTCTCCATCTACCCTATCGGTATCCTAAACACCTCAATCAAATCACCCCTTAACCTATATTCCAGGGATTACAAGCCTAGTTTATGTAATCTCTCCAGGGACTTGCGCACTTAAAGCTAGGCTGACACTCCAGTGCAGTGCTGAGGGAGCGCCGCACTGTCGGAGGGGCAGTACTGAGGGAGCGCCGCACTGTCGGAGGGGCAGTACTGAGGGAGCGCCGCACTGTCGGAGGGGCAGTACTGAGGGAGCGCCGCACTGTCGGAGGGGCAGTACTGAGGGAGCGCCGCACTGTCGGAGGTGCCGTCTTTTGGATGAGACGTTAAACCGAGGCCCTGTCTGCTCTCTCAGGTGGACGTAAAAGATCCCACAGTCACTATTGGAAGAAGAGCAGGGGGAGTTCTCACCAGTGTCCTGGGGCCAATATTTATCCCTCAATCAGCATCACTAAAACAGATTATCTGGTCATTTTCACATTGCTGTTTGTGGGAGCTTGCTGTGCGCAGATTGGCTGCTGCTGTTTCCCACATTACAACAGTGACCACACTTCAAAAGCATTTCATTGGCTGTAAAACGCTTTGGGACGTCCCGAGGATGTGGAAGGCGCTATAGAAACGCAAGTCTGTTTTTCTTCATGGTTCCTCTCAGCTGGGGAGCGGGGTACGATTGGGGGGGGGGGGAGGGGGAGCGTGTTCCGTGCGGAGGGCAACTCGGCAAGCTGTCTGCAAAACGAGGGTTGGGGGTGGACGAGTGAAGTGAAAGATTGAGTCAATGTCCTTACGGCTCAACAGATGTGGGTGGGAAAAAAATTGCAACCGCACGCAACTGGACGAGAGATTACAGCAATCTCCTTCCCCTTTCCTTAAAATAAACAGGAGCAGAGTTCAGCGGCACATAGCTTAATTTATTTTGAGAAAGCTACTGTTCCGTCTCCCTGTCCCCTCCAACGATTGTGTGTGTGCATCAACGTGTGACTTCTTGTCTCAGACAAACCTGTTGCAAACTTCTTCCAACTGGTCGTTCCTCTTTCGCTATTCCTAGGCGTGAGAAGTTTGGCGTACAAGGTTCCCCCTCGTCAGCAGAATTGCGATCCAGTCATGGAGGCACGTAAGGGGGGGTCGCTGCACAATAGCTGCAAGCTGCCCACAGTCCAGGAGGGCTGCCAGTCAAGGGCTGTGACGGGTTAAGTAGGTCCTTAGCTGTCGGGTGAAGAAAGAAAGGAGCCCACGAGGCCAATTGCAGTGCCCCACCTCGTCCACTAACTCTATGGGCTGGATTTTCATTGACCTTTGGAGGCGTGTGGGGGGTTAAAATTGTGAAAACTGGCGGGCAGGCACAAGTCCGCCTCCACGCAATTTTCATTAAATTGTGTCTGCTGGTCCCGACTCCGTCCCGCCTTTAACAGACGGGATAGGCTGTTAAGGCCCTTAACAAGCACTAAATTGGCTCTATAATGCCATTTTGAAAGGCCTTTGTGATTTTAACCCTTGTTCTACGTGAAGAACGCCTGTTCTGAACCATGATTGTGAAACCTGGCGGGAGCACATTTGGCTGGATCTCTCTCTCTCTCTCTCTCTCTCTCTGTGTAAAAATATCTGGGAGCAGACTTAGGGCTGCTGCGGCTCATTTTGCATCCAGGTCCCCTCACAGCAAAGGCCAGGCAGTCTTTGCAGACCTTCAATGCAGCAGCAATGATGACATCATCAAGGCGACTTTCAGACTGAAACCACTAATTGGTTCATGGGTTCCCACATGCTGGAACTCAATTGCCCAATTAGGTGAAAATTGCATCAATCTCCCACATCCAATTGCAGTCGGGTGGATAACACGACCCTAACCCGCCCCAGTATCAGAATCCAGCCCAATGAGTATCGAAACTGGGACCCACTGGTCGGTGTGGCCCAGGGGCAGGAGGTGCATTTATATTCCAACGCTCTCCTGGCCGGCCTCCCATCTTCCACCCTCGATCAACCTGAACTCCTCCAAAACGGTGATGCATGTATCCTAGCTCGCACCAAGTCGATTTCACCCCCCGTGCTCGCCGACCTACATTGGCTCGCTTTTAAAATTCTCCATCCTTGTTTTCAAATCCCCTCCCCCCCCCCATCTCTGTAACCTCCTCCAGCCGTACAACCCTCCGAGATCTCTGCGCTCCTCCAATTCTGGCCTCTTGCGCATCCCCCCCTGATTTTCATCGCTCCACCATTGGCGGCCGTGCCTTCAGCTGCCTGGGCTCTGAGGTCTGGAATTCACTCCCTAAACCTCTCCGCCTCGCCTCCTTTAAGACGCTCCTTAAAACCTAAACTCTTTGAGCAAGCCTGCCCTAATATCTCCTTTTGTGGCTCGGTGTCAGATTTTTGTTTGATAATCGCTCCTGTGAAGCACCTTGGGACGTTTTACTACGTTAAAGGCGCTGTGTAAAGCCGAGTTGTTGTTTCCCCACCTGGCCATCGGGGGGAGCTCCATGCACTTTTTAATCGATCGGCTGAATGTTGAGGTACCTGAGCTGGAATCTGTAACACTTTAATTTTAAGAATAAGTATAAAGTTTATGGAAAAGACGCCAAGCAGTGATAGATCTGCCAGGCGATACAGGCCTTCGCTCACCTCACGATTTCTAATTCCGTTTCCTGCCCTGGGAGGGTGAAAACAACTCTTTGAAAAGAAAGAATTTGTATTTACCTAGTGCCTGTCACTGCCTCAGGACATCCCAAAGCGCTTTACAGCCAATGAACAACAGCAGCAACTTCTTGTATTTATATAGCGCCTTTAACGTAGTAAATCATCCCAGGGCGCTTCACAGGAGTGATTATAGGACAAAAATTTGACACCAAGTCACAAAAGGAGATATTAGGACAGGTGACCAAAAGCTTGGTCAAAGAGGTCGGTTTTAAGGAGCGTCTTAAAGGAGGAGAGAGAGAGGCGGAAAGGTTTAGGGAGGGAATTCTAGAGTTTAGGGCCCAGACAGCTGAAGGCACGGCCACCAATGGTGGAGCGATTAAAATCAGGGATTCTCAAGAGGGCAGAATTAGAGGAGCGCAGAGATCTCGGGGGGGTTGTGGGGCTGGAGGAGATTACAGAGATAGGGAGGGGGCGAGGCCGTGGAGGGATTTGAACACGAGGATGAGAATTTTGAAGTCGAGGCGTCGCTTAACCAGGAGCCAATGTCGGTCAGCGAGCACAGGGGTGATGGATAAACGGGACTTGGTGCGAGTCAGGACACGGGCAGCCGAGTTTTGGATGACCTCAAGTTTACGTAGGGTGGAATGTGGGAGGCCGGCCAGGAGTACGTTGGAATAGTCGAGTCTAGAGGTAACAAAGGCAGGGATGAGGGTTTCAGCAGCGGATGAGCTGAGGCAGGGGCGGAGACGGGCGATGTTACGGAGGTGGAACTTTGAAGTGTGGTCACTATTGCAATGTAGCAAACGCGGCAGCCAATTTGCGCACAGCAAGATCCCACAAGCAACAGCGGCCACATCATCTGTTTATTAGTGATGTCGGTTGATGGAAAAGGTGGAAAATCGTGAGGGGGTGTGGTGGAAAATACCAAAGGTCGGACCACTCGTTTATATTGGGCGACGAAATAAACAGCATGAAAAGAGCTTCACTCTCAAAAAAGCCCCTATAATTAGTCATGGGTTAGGAAGTTTATAATATTAAATAACAGGAAACCCTCCCATTCAATCAGATTGTACTTTTGGCACGGACTGGAAGGTTCGAGAAATTCCTCGAATTTAAACTCGTTGTGTTCTCCGTCTGTTTGGAAACAAGTCGTGCATGTCCCGGGGCAGTCGCAGAATGCTCTATCACACGGCAGTCGCAGAGGCAGTCCCTCGATGGGCCAGCTAGTTCAGGCAGTGGGGGTCAGAGCGGTACAGACCAGACTGAGCCACGGTTCACCATCGCTGCTCTGTGCTGCTTCAGCTGATTGCAGCGGTCCGAGGTTAGGGAGGGGACCAATCAGCTGCCAGTTTCTGCAGCCGTGGCTCAGTGGGTATCGCTCTCGCCTCTGAGTCAGGAGGTCAAGGTGCGAGCGCCCACTCCAGAGATGTGAGCACGTAATCCAGGCCGACACTCCCAGCGCCAGTACCGAGGGAGCGCCGCACTGTCGGAGGGGCGGTACTGAGGGAGTGTCGGAGGGGCGGTACTGAGGGAGTGTCGGAGGGGCGGTACTGAGGGAGCGCCGCACTGTCGGAGGGGCAGTACTGAGGGAGCGCCGCACTGTCGGAGGGGCAGTACTGAGGGAGCGCCGCACTGTCGGAGGGGCAGTACTGAGGGAGCGCCGCACTGTCGGAGGGGCGGTAAATGAGGGAGCGCCGCACTGTCGGAGGGGCGGTACTGAGGGAGCGCCGCACTGTCGGAGGAGCAGTACTGAGGGAGTGCTGCACTGTCGGAGGGGCAGTACTGAGGGAGCGCTGCACTGTCGGAGGGGCAGTACTGAGGGAGCGCCGCACTGTCGGAGGGGCAGTACTGAGGGAGCGCCGCACTGTCGGAGGGGCGGTAAATGAGGGAGCGCCGCACTGTCGGAGGAGCAGTACTGAGGGAGCGCCGCACTGTCGGCGGGGCGGTACTCAGGGAGCGCCGCACTGTCGGAGGGGTGGTACTGAGGGAGCGCCGCACTGTCGGAGGGGCGGTACTGAGGGAGGGCCGCACTGTCGGAGGGGCAGTACTGAGGGAGCGCCGCACTGTCGGAGGGGCAGTAAATGAGGGAGCGCTGCACTGTCGGAGGGGCAGTACTGAGGGAGCGCCGCACTGTCGGAGGGGCAGTACTGAGGGAGCACCGCACTGTCGGAAGGGCGGTAAATGAGGGAGCGCCACACTGTCGGAGGGGCGGTACTGAGGGAGGGCCGCACTGTCGGAGGGGCAGTACTGAGGGAGCGCCGCACTGTCGGAGGGGCGGTACTGAGGGAGGGCCGCACTGTCGGAGGGGCGGTACTGAGGGAGGGCCGCACTGTCGGAGGGGCGGTACTGAGGGAGCGCCGCACTGTCGGAGGGGCAGTACTGAGGGAGCGCGGCACTGTCGGAGGGGCGGTACTGAGGGAGCGCGGCACTGTCGGAGGGGCAGTACTGAGGGAGCGCCGCACTGTCGGAGGGGCGGTACTGAGGGAGCGCCGCACTGTCGGAGGGGCCATACTGAGGGAGCGCCGCACTGTCGGAGGGGCGGTACTGAGGGAGCGCCGCACTGTCGGAGGGGCGGTACTGAGGGAGCGCCGCACTGTCGGAGGGGCAGTACTGAGGGAGCACCGCACTGTCGGAAGGGCGGTAAATGAGGGAGCGCCGCACTGTCGGAGGGGCGGTACTGAGGGAGGGCCGCACTGTCGGAGGGGCAGTACTGAGGGAGCGCCGCACTGTCGGAGGGGCGGTACTGAGGGAGGGCCGCACTGTCGGAGGGGCGGTACTGAGGGAGGGCCGCACTGTCGGAGGGGCGGTACTGAGGGAGCGCCGCACTGTCGGAGGGGCAGTACTGAGGGAGCGCGGCACTGTCGGAGGGGCGGTACTGAGGGAGCGCGGCACTGTCGGAGGGGCAGTACTGAGGGAGCGCCGCACTGTCGGAGGGGCGGTACTGAGGGAGCGCCGCACTGTCGGAGGGGCCATACTGAGGGAGCGCCGCACTGTCGGAGGGGCGGTACTGAGGGAGCGCCGCACTGTCGGAGGGGCGGTACTGAGGGAGCGCCGCACTGTCGGAGGGGCGGTACTGAGGGAGGGCCGCACTGTCGGAGGGGCGGTACTGAGGGAGCGCCACACTGTCGGAGGGGCAGTACTGAGGGAGCGCCGCACTGTCGGAGGGGCTGTACTGAGGGAGCGCCGCACTGTCAGAGGGGCGGTACTGAGGGAGCGCCACACTGTCGGAGCGGCGGTACTGAGGGAGCGCCACACTGTCGGAGGGGCAGTACTGAGGGAGCGCCGCACTGTCAGAGGGGCGGTACTGAGGGAGCGCCACACTGTCGGAGGGGCAGTACTGAGGGAGCGCCGCACTGTCGGAGGGGCAGTACTGAGGGAGCGCCGCGCTGTCGGAGGGGCAGTACTGAGGGAGCGCCGCACTGTCGGAGGGGCAGTACTGAGGGAGTGCTGCACTGTCGGAGGGGCAGTACTGAGGGAGCGCCGCACTGTCGGAGGGGCAGTACTGAGGGAGCGCTGCACTGTCGGAGGTGTCGTCTTTTAGATGCGACGTTAAACCGAGGCCCCGTCTGCCCTCTCAGGTGGACATAAAGGAGCCCGTGACACCATTTCAAAGAAGAGCAGGGGAGTTCTCCCCAGTGTCCTGGCCAATATTTATCCCTCAACCAACATCGCTATAAAACAGATTATTTGGTTAGCATAGTGGTTATGATACTGGACTAATAATCCAGAGTCCTGGACTAATAATCCGGAGATGTGAGTTCAAATCTCCACCAACTGGGGAATTTAAATTCAGTTAATTAAATAAATCTGGAACTAAAAAGCTCATATCAGTAATGGTGACCATGAAACTACCGAATTGTCGTAAAAACCCAACTGGTTCACTAATGTCCCTTCAGGGAAAGAAATCTGCTGTCCTTACCTGGTCTGGCCTATATGTGACTCCAGACCCACAGCGATGTGGTAGATTCTTAACTGCCCTGTGAAATGGCCCAACAAGCCATTCAGTTCTACCAAACCATGACGACAAAGTCTGCACTGATGGGAGCTTCACCACACGGACTGCAGCGGTTCAAGAAGGCGGCTCACCACCACCGCCACCCTCTCGAGGGCAATTAGGGATGGGCAATAAATGCTGGGCCTTGCCAGCAACATCCTGTGAACAAATAAATAATCACATTGCTGTTTGCGGGAGCTTGCTGTGCGCAAATTGGCTGCCGCGTTTCCTACATTTACAACAGTGACTGCACTTCAGAAAGAACTTCATTGGCTGTGAAGCGCTCTGGGACGTCCGGCGGTGGTGAAAGGCGCGATAGAAATGCAAGTTCTTTCTTTATCTTCATGTATGAGCCCAGACGCTGAATATCAGCGAGCTGTTTAACCTTGGAAGGCATCACGACTCAGCCCGAACCTGAACCCGTAAACAAACGTACACTTTCCACCGAGGCGTCAATAGGGAGTGAGCAGGTTTTATTTTAAATTTGATTTCGACTCTGCTCAAGTCCCTGGAGTGAGACTTGAACCCACAGGGCTGGATTTTGTCTTGGGGTCGGGTTGGGGTCGTGTCATCTACATTTCATGTTGCCCCCCCCCCCCCCCCCCCCCGACTCCAGATTAATGTGGATGAATGATGCAATTTTCACTGAATTGAGTTGCAGCATGTGGGAACCCATGAACCAATTAGTGGTTTCACTCTGAAAGTCGCCTCTGACGATGTCATCATTGCAGGTCAGAGACTGACTGCCTGGTCTCAGAGACTGCCTGGCTTTTGCTGTGAGAGGACCTGGATATATGAGAGAGAAAGAGAGATTGAGATTTTTTTTCCATCCAGGTCCTCTCACAGCAAGGCCAGGCAGTCTCTGAAGAAATGCAGCAGCATCAGAGGCGACTTTCAGACCTAATACTACTACTACCTTCATCGCAATACTACTACTACCTTCATCACATCTCCGTTGTAATAGTGGACCTGCAGCTGATAGTCAGCTATCCACTTGTGCTCCCGCCAGGTTTCACTGGAGTGTTTCACATCAGGCGTACTTCACATCGGAAAAGGGTTAAACTAGCTAAAACGTTTCAAAATGGCATTACAGAGCCAATTTAGGGCTCGTTAAGGGCTTCAATGGCCTCTCCCGCCTCTTGGAGGCGGGACGGAGTCGGGAACCCCGCGACCGATTTTGTCAAAATTGCGTGGAGGCGGAATGGAGTCGGGATGGGGTCGGGACCCCCGAATCTGCAACTTTAACCCCCCACACGCCTCCAAACCCGACTCCACAGGTCATTGAAAATCCAGCCCACAGTCTCTGACTCAGAGAGCTCGGGAGTATTAGCACTGATTCTCAGCTGACACTTAGTGTCCGGGCAGGAAAGAATTCGCACAACCAGCAGTTAAAAAAAAAAACTGTTTTTATAAGTGAAAATCCAGATTTGCGTTAAAGATTTGTTGTTCTTGGCAGTTCCGGCTCCACGCCCCCTCCTGGCACTGGCTGATTATCTGATCTCGGCGAGCAGAAATTAGAAAGTGATTCATTCTGTGACTCGCACCCGGAGTGAGAGCAGCCTAAGATTCTCACAGCCATGGCTCGGCCAGCCCCTCTGCACCTGGTCTGTGTGCTGTGGTGTGTTTTACAGTCTGTCAACCCCGCAACAGACCACCCTCTGAATGAAGGTAAGGGTAGCTGGGCTGGCCTCTCCCTGTTTGAATCAGGCCAAAGGTGAATTTGGAATGAGGTTCAGGAAGGTTAATAGCTTTACTTGTTTATGCTGACGCTCAGCACTTTGGCCTCTGGGTCAGAAGGTTGTGGGTTCCAGTTTCACTCCAGGGACGGGACGGAGGGGCGGTACTGAGGGAGCGCCGCACTGTCGGAGGGCGGTACTGAGGGAGCACCGCACTGTCGGAGGGCAGTACTGAGGGAGCGCCGCACTGTCGGAGGGCGGTATTAAGGGAGCACCGCACTGTCGGAGGGGCGGTACTGAGGGAGCGCCGCACTGTCGGAGGGCAGTACTGAGGGAGCGCCGCACTGTCGGAGGGCGGTACTGAGGGAGCGCCGCACTGTCGGAGGGCAGTACTGAGGGAGCACCGCACTGTCGGAGGGCAGTACTGAGGGAGCGCCGCACTGTCGGAGGGCGGTACTGAGGGAGCGCCGCACTGTCGGAGGGGCGGTACTGAGGGAGCGCCGCACTGTCGGAGGGCGGTACTGAGGGAGCACCGCACTGTCGGAGGGGCGGTACTGAGGGAGCGCCGCACTGTCGGAGGGCGGTACTGAGGGAGCGCCGCACTGTCGGAGGGCGGTACTGAGGGAGCGCCGCACTGTCGGAGGGCAGTACTGAGGGAGCACCGCACTGTCGGAGGGCAGTACTGAGGGAGCGCCGCACTGTCAGAGGGCGGTACTGAGGGAGCGCCGCACTGTCGGAGGGGCGGTACTGAGGGAGCGCCGCACTGTCGGAGGGGCAGTACTGAGGGAGTGCCGCACTGTCGGAGGGGCGGTGCTGAGGGAGCGCCGCACTGTCGGAGGGGCGGTGCTGAGGGAGAGCCGCACTGTCGGAGGGGCGGTACTGAGGGAGCGCCTCACTGTCAGAGGGGCGGTACTGAGGGAGCTCCGCACTGTCAGAGGAGCGGTACTGAGGGAGCGCCGCACTGTCGGAGGGGCGTTACTGAGGGAGCGCCGCACTGTCGGAGGGGCTGTACTGAGGGAGCGCCGCACTGTCGGAGGGGCAGTACTGAGGGAGCGCCGCACTGTCGGAGGGGCAGTACTGAGGGAGCGCCGCATTGTCCGAGGGTCAGTACTGAGGGAGCGCCGCACTGTTGGAGGGTCAGTATTGAGGGCGCGCCGCACTGTCGGAGGGGTGGTACTGAGGGCGCGCCGCACTCTCGGAGGGGCTGTACTGAGGGAGTGCCGCACTGTCGGAGGGGCAGTACTGAAGGAGCACCGCACTGTCGGAGGGGCAGTACTGAGGGAGCGCTGCACTGTCAGAGGGGCAGTACTGAGGGAGCGCCGCACTGTCGGAGGGGCTGCACTGAGGGAGCGCCACACTGTCGGAGGGGCAGTACTGAGGGAGCGCTGCACTGTGAGAGGGGCGGTACTGAGGGAGCGCCGCACTGTCGGAGGGGCAGTACTGAGGGAGTGCCGCACTGTCGGAGGGGCGGTACTGAGGGAGTGCCGCACTGTCGGAGGGGCGGTACTGAGGGAGCGCCGCACTGTCGGAGGGTCAGTACTGAGGGAGCGCTTCACTGTCGGAGGTGCCGTCTTTCAGATGAGGCGTTAAACCGAGGCCCCGTCTGCCCTCTCAGGTGGACGTAAAAGATCCCACAGCCACTGTTGGAAGAAGAGCAGGGGGAGTTCTCCCCACTGTTTTGGGACATTTCTGAGGGACCTGATTAAGACGCTGTGTAAATGTATGCCCTTCTCTCACTTGCAATTATTGTGTGGCCAGATCGACAGAAAAGGCAGGGAATGAATAACGCTGGCTGATATCTGTTAATGTATTTTCTATTTATTCAAATTTTTTGACTTAAGAAGACTGAGTGTAAAATAAACAAAATCTTTGGGCAAGCTCTGACATGGTGAAGAGACTGAGATTTCACTCAACTGTTTCCTCTGCTTTAGCCGCTTTGAGAGACCTTGTTTTAATAACTGGCCCCCTTCTCCTCTACTCTGCCCATCGTTCGTTCGCCCAGAAGCTCGGTGAGTGGTTTTCTCCCGGGCTCTGTTGATGCGGCTGGGTGAGATGGGACAGGTGAGAATTATTTCCACTCCCTGGTCTGGAGAGGCAGTGTCTGTTCCATGTCTCCCCTGGTGATGGTATGAGAAAGAGAGAGAGGAAAAAAGAGAGACAGTGAAAGAAAGTGGGAAAGAGAGAGATTGGAAAAGAGAAAGAAAGAGAGAAAAAAGAGAGAAAGGGAGGGAGAGAAAGAGAAAGGGAAGGAGAAAAAGAGAAAAGGAGGGAGAGAAAGAGAGAGAGGGAGAGAAAGAGAAAGGGAAGGAGAGAAAGAGAAAGGGAGGGAGAGAAAGGGTAGAAGAGAGAGAGAAAGGGAAGGAGTGAAAGAGAGAAGGAAAAAAGAGAGAGTGAGAGTGAAAGAAAGTGGGCAAGAGAAAGATTGGGAAAGAGAGAAAGAAAGTGGGAAAGGGAAAGAAAGAGAAAAAAGAGAAAGGGAGGGAGAGAAAGAGAGAAAGGGAAGGAGAGAAAGAGGGAGAAAAAGAGAAAAAAGGAGGGAGAGAAAGAGAGAGAGAGAAAGAAAGAGCGAGAGAGACAAAGAGAAAGAGGGCGCTGTTCTGATGTGAACTCTTTCTTTTTGCAGTGGACGTGTTTGACTCACGGAGCGGCATGAAACTGTTGAAACCTACGGCAAAGGTAAGTGTCGAGTAACTCCCCCTCCCTCCACCCCATCTTTCCATCCTGTGCTTTAAACAAGTTTTAATTTATTCACTAAAACCAGTTACAACAACTTGCATTTATAAATCACCCCTCATCTAGAAGAATATCTGTGTATTTAACAAGGTGAGCGGGGTTGGGGGGAAGAGATTCAACACTCCCAGGGCAGGTACAGCACGGGTTAGATACAGAGTAAAGCTCCCTCTACACTGTCCCCATCAAACACTCCCAGGGCAGGTACAGCACGGGTTAGATACAGAGTAAAGCTCCCTCTACACTGTCCCCATCAAACACTCCCAGGGCAGGTACAGCACGGGTTAGATACAGAGTAAAGCTCCCTCTACACTGTCCCCATCAAACACTCCCAGGGCAGGTACAGCACGGGTTAGATACAGAGTAAAGCTTCCTCTACACTGTCCCATCAAACACTCCCAGGGCAGGTACAGCACGGGGTTAGATACAGAGTAAAGCTCCCTCTACACTGTCCCATCAAACACTCCCAGGGCAGGGACAGCACGGGTTAGATACAGAGTAAAGCTTCCTCTACACTGTCCCATCAAACACTCCCAGGGCAGGTACAGCACGGGGTTAGATACAGAGTAAAGCTCCCTCTACACTGTCCCGTCAAACACTCCCAGGGCAGGTAAAGCACGGGTTAGATACAGAGTAAAGCTCCCTCTGCACTGTCCCATCAAACACTCCCAGGGCAGGTACAGCACGGGTTAGATACAGAGTAAAGCTCCCTCTACACTGTCCCATCAAACACTCCCAGGGCAGGTACAGCATGGTTTAGATACAGAGTAAAGCTCCCTCTACACTGTCCCATCAAACACTCCCAGGGCAGGTACAGCACGGTTTAGATACAGAGTAAAGCTCCCTCTAAACTGTCCCATCAAACACTCCCAGGGCAGGTACAGCACGGTTTAGATACAGAGTAAAGCTCCCTCTACACTGTCCCATCAAAGACTCCCAGGGCAGGTACAGCACGGGTTAGATACAGAGTAAAGCTCCCTCTACACTGCCCCATCAAACACTCCCAGGGCAGGTACAGCATGGGTTAGATACAGAGTAAAGCTCCCTCTACACTGCCCCATCAAACACTCCCAGGGCAGGTACAGCACAGGTTAGATCCAGAGTAAAGCTCCCTCTACACTGTCCCATCAAATACTCCCAGGGCAGGTACAGCATGGGTTAGATACAGAGTAAAGCTCCCTCTACACTGTCCCATCAAACACTCCCAGGGCAGGTACAGCACGGGTTAGATACAGAGTAAAGCTCCCTCTACACTGCCCCATCAAACACTCCCAGGGCAGGTACAGCACGGGTTAGATACAGAGTAAAGCTCCCTCTACACTGTCCCATCAAATACTCCCAGGGCAGGTACAGCACGGGGTTCGATACAGAGTAAAGCTCCCTCTACACTGTCCGAACGATATGCCTTATCTCCATTTCCAGCCAGCCTGTGGCCTCTGTGAATAAGATTGCTAACTCTAACAGCTGCAATGTGACTTGTCCCCACAGTGGGCAGAGGGCAGGTTTGCCTTGGAAAGCAATTCGTCGCATTTGGTGTATCAAAGCTGCCCGGTGGACACCGACCTTCAGAAGCAGTCCCAGGTCCTGTGGACCGAGCGAGTCCCCATCAGGAAGACTCACCACCTGTTCCTGGACCTGAAGTTTGCTGTGTCCAGCTGCCTGCAGCCGGGGGGATGCGAGGAGAGCTTCGGCGTCTATCTCTTCCAGTCGGACAACGAATATGCCAGAGCCCGCCCCAGCCAGTCCCTCAGGGTCCCGATCGAAGGAGAGAAGCACTTTCCGAAAGAGCACCTGGAAGGGCCCATCGACTGGAGCCGGCTGCGGGGGGCTCTCAACGCCGTCGCGGGGGCGAGCCTGGGCCCCGTCTACCGGACCGGCTTCCAGCTGGGCTTCGACTACATCGGGCCCTGCCTGCTCCTCAGCTCCTTCCGGGTGTATTACAAGCGGTGCCCGCCCAGCCTCCGCGGCCTGGCCGCGTTCCCGGTGGTCACGGGTGGCAGCGAGCCGGTGCAGGGCCGATGCGTGGACAACGCGGTGCAGGAGGGGAGCCTGCGGAGGCGGTGCGGCTCGGATGGGGTGTGGGGCCCCCCCGCCGGCCGGTGTATCTGCAGAGAGGGTCACCAGGTCGAGGGGAATGCTTGTGAAGGTAAGGGCTGCTTTACTGATCGATTCCTTCACCGGGGGGAAGGTGCGGTTACTGTTAGGGAGAAATTATTTCACTCCAGTCTGTGTTTATAGGTAAAAGCAAAACAGTTTATTTAATATTCAGAGATCTCTGGGAGAAGCGTCACAGACCTTACCCGGCCTGGTGACTACAGCTTCTCGACCTCCCGTTGTCAATTACAACCTTTTATTGAAGAATTGTCCAATCACATAGTTACAAAATATCACATGATAACAATTATGTCAATTCAAACTAAACCATTAATTCGTTATATTTCTTATCTTACTAAACAATTATGTCTTATTGAAGAATTGTCCAATCACATAGTTACAAAATATCACATGATTACAATTATGTCAATTCAAACTAAACAATTAATTCGTTATATTTCTTGTCTTACTTATCAATTATGTCAATTCAAACGAAACCATTAATTCGTTATATTTCTTATCTTTGTCAGCTACAAACTAAAAGCAATTCAATGACATATATATGCTGCCTGAGTAAGGAGCCCCTGTCTTGTTCTCACAGTTGTATATTGTATTCTGGCCTTAAATGTTGCTAAGTTCCCAACTCTCAACCATGCTTATCTCCCCACCTGGGTTCTTATTCTACTTCATACAGAAACGAGAAATTATTTATTTTAATTTAACATGAGTTCAAATTAACCACTTCACTCCCCTTCATTACATATATATTGTATCATAACCTATTCTTGAGCTGCCAGTCTATTTAGCAAGTGTTGGCAGACTATTCAACTGGGGGCGGGGGGGTTGGTGGGAGAAGGCCTTACAATGACCCCCATGTTCAAGCCACTGCATAGTGATCGGAAGCAGGAGCACAGGCTGGTTTACGAATCCCCATCGCCGAATCCCCCACCATCAACATCCTGGGGGTCACCATTGACCAGAAACTTAACTGGACCAGCCACATAAATACTGTGGCAACAAGAGCAGGTCAGAGGCTGGGTATTCTGCGGCGAGTGTCTCACCTCCTGACTCCCCAAAGCCTTTCCACCATCTACAAGGCACAAGTCAGGGAGTGTGATGGAATACTCTCCACTTGCCTGGATGAGTGCAGCTCCAACAACACTCAAGAAGCTCGACTCCATCCAGGACAAAGCAGCCCGCTTGATTGGCACCCCATCCACCACCTTAAACATTCACTCCCTCCACCACCGGCGCACCGTGGCTGCAGTGTGGACCATCTACAAGATGCACTGCAGCAACTCGCCAAGGCTTCTTCAGCAGCACCTCCCAAACCCGCGACCTCTTCCACCTAGAAGGACAAGGGCAGCAGGCGCATGGGAACACCACCACCTCCAAGTTCCCCTCCGAGTCACACATCATCCTGACTTGGAAATATATCGGTCGATCCTTCATCGTCGCTGGGTCAAAATCCTGGAACTCCCTCCCTAACAGCACTGTGGGAGTACCTTCACCACACGGACTGCAGCGGTTCAAGAAGGCGGCTCACCACCACCTTCTCAAGGGGCAACTAGGGATGGGCAATAAATGCTGGGCCTTCCCAGCGACGCCCACATCCCAGGAACGAATAAATTTTAAAAATCACTCAGCTATTCATTGCCTTAACCGGCTGAGCTACCGTTGCGTGGGTGTGCAGGGAGGAGGGGGGAGAACCATTCTTTCCATTTGATTCTAACTTGCACCAAGTCCCGTTCGACCATCGCCTCCTGTGCTCGCCGACCTACACTGGTTCCCGGTCCGGCAACGTTTCAAATTTAAAATTCACATCCTTGTGTTCAATACCTTCCATGGCCTCGCCCCTCTCCCTATCTCTATAACCTGCTTCAGCCCCACAACCCTCCGAGATCTCTGCGCTCCTCCAATTCTGGTTCTTGAGCATCCCCGATTTCCATCGCTCCACCATTGGCGGCCGTGCCTTCAGCTGCCTGGGGCCCGAGCTCTGGAATTCCCTCCCTAAACCTCTCCGCCTCTCTTTCTCCTCCTTTAAGACGCTCCTTAAAACCGACCTCTTTGACCAACCTTTTGGTCGCCTGTCCTAATATCTACTTATGTGGCTCGGTGTCAAATTTTGTTTGATAATCGCTCCCGTGAAGCGCCTTGGGACGTTTTACTCCGTTAAGGGTGCTATATAAATGCAATTTGTTATTGATGTTTTCTCCACTCCTTTCCCGAAGGCGCTGACTCTCGCTGGGGTTCGGGCTCCACGGGTGTCGCCTGCAACCCACCTAAAAGGCCACGCACCATGTATGAGCCCTGGCAGTGAGCGTGAGCAGGCTACTCGATCTTGGGAGGCATCACAGCCAAGCCTGACCCTGTCTTCACCCAACGAGCGGACTGCCCACCAGGGGGTGATCACAGTAATAGGGATCAGTATCTGGAACTCTATCTGATTTTACCCCACTTTCTGGGCTGGATTTTCAATGACCCATGGAGTCGGGTTTGGAGGCGTGTGGGGGGTTAAATTTGTGGGGTCGGGGGTCCCGACCCCATCCCGACTCCATCCCACCTCCACGCAATTTTGATAAAATCAGTCGCGGGGTTCCCGACTCCGTCCCGCCTCCAAGAGGCGGGAGAGGCCATTAAAGCCCTTAACAAGCCCTAAATTGGCGCTGTAATGCCATTTTGAAATGTTTTAGCTAGTTTAACCCTTTTCTGACGTGAAGTACGCATGATGTGAAACACTCCAGTGAAACCTGGCGGGAGCACAAGTGGATAGCTGACTATCAGCTGCAGGTCCACTATTACAGCAGAGATGTGATGAAGGTAGTAGTAGTATTAGGTGTGAAAGTCGCCTCTGATGCTGCTGCATTGAATGTCTTCAGAGACTGCCTGGCCTTTGCTGTGAGAGGACTTGGATGCCAAAAAAATTCTCTCTCTCTCTCCCCCCCAAGGGGCATACCGAGGCCAATTTTAGTACCCCTACCCTCGGCCGAACTGAGATCAGCACAGACTGGGGGTGGAACTTGGAACCACCATCCTGACCAGTGTGCCTCAGTGCCCCAGCGCGCTTCAGTCCAACCCCAGAAGTGTGCCACCCACTGCAGCACTGAGCGAGAATGTCACTTCAGTTCCAACTAGGAGTGTCGCTCTTGATTCTGAGGTGGGAGGATGTGGGTTCAAGTTCCACTCCATGCCTTGGGCACACTGACACTCCCAGTGCCAGTACTGAGGGAGCGCCGCACTGTCGGAGGGGCGGTACTGAGGGAGCGCCGCACTGTCGGAGGGGCAGTACCGAGGGAGCGCCGCACTGTCGGAGGGGCAGTACTGAGGGAGCGCCGCACTGTCGGAGGGGCTGTACTGAGGGAGCGCCGCACTGTCGGAGGGGCTGTACCGAGGGAGCGCCGCACTGTCGGAGGGGCGGTACCGAGGGAGCGCCGCACTGTCGGAGGGGCGGTACCGAGGGAGCGCCGCACTGTCGGAGGGGCGGTACCGAGGGAGCGCCGCACTGTCGGAGGGGCGGTACAGAGGGAGCGCCTCACTGTCGGAGGGGCGGTACTGAGGGAGCGCCGCACTGTCGGAGGGGCGGTACTGAGGGAACGCCGCACTGTGGGAGGGGCAGTACTGAGGGAACGCCGCACTGTCGGAGGGGCGGTACTGAGGGAACGCCGCACTGTCGGAGGGGCGGTACTGAGGGAACGCCGCACTGTCGGAGGTTCCGTCTTTCGGATGAGACGTCAAACCGAGGCCCCCGTCTGCCCTCTGGACATAAAACGTCCTGTGGTGCTATTGGAAGAAGAGCAGAGGATGCTCTCCCCTCAACCAACCTCGCTAAAAACAGATTACCTGGCCATTCACCACATTGCTGTTTGTGGGATCTTGCTGTGCAAAAAAGATGGCTGCCAAGTTTGCCTCCGTTACAACAGCGACTGCACCTCAATAAGTACTTCATTGGCTGTGAAGCGCTTTGGGACGGCCTGAGGTTGTGAAAGGCGCTATAGAAATGCCAGTTCTTTCTTACTGAGTTGAGGGTCCCCTTACGAGGGTATCCGACCGAAGACTTGCCTGAAACTCACTGCACACCCGACCAGCAATGTGTTTTGATGAGAGGCGTCTTTTGAAAGCGGGGCAGCTTTGGCATGCCGGTGATTTGATTTTAAAAAAACCAATAATGTGTTTTGGAACGGTTGAGTCATTGCACCAGATCTGTGGAAATCCAGGAACGAACAATTCCTACTCCCTCAAGCTGAAAGGACAATGAGGTGACACAGAACACAAAAATCCCCACCGTCCAACCCTGAGGTTAGCAGCCAGTCGCTCGCTAATTCACCAGCTCCGTGCTTGTGGCAATTTTAATTTAAACAGTATGAGGCACCACAGTCGAAATGAGGCCATCGCTGCAGGAGACTCCAGTACAAGGGGACTGTTCACGCTCGAGTCTGTATCCACAGGACAGAACCAGAAGGGGGCAGGGGGTCATATTCTCCCTCCCGCCCAGGCCGTTACCTTTCCGCTTCGAGCCGAGCCCCCGCACCCCCCTCCTCCAATCAGATTTATTTTGCTTCTGCTTGACTTGGATCCCCTGCACTGGATCCTTTCCACACGCTGGCACCTTTCCTGAGTGATGATGTAACCGATTCCGACGGAAAGTTCTTCATTTGTGAACAGTGATGCAGCCCATTGCCTTGAATATGGAAAGTTTGCTGTGGTTAGAGCCGACGGAGGCCTGGATTCAATTGCGACCCGACCTAATGAGATGAAAACCTCTTTTGTCAGCTAGCTGTTATAGGCCATTGTTTGGGACTGTCTCAGTGCGGTTCCCAGTGAGCATGGGCCTTACGCTAATTCAGCACAAACGCAGATTGGGTGACCGCTTTGCGGAACACCTCCGTTCAGTCCGTAAGGGGGACCCCGAGCTCCCGGTGGCCTGTCACTTTAATTCACCGCTTCACTCCCACTCTGACCTCACCTCCTCGGCCTATTACACTGTTCCACGGAAGCTCAGCGTAAGCTCGAGGAACAGCACCTCATCTTTCGTTTAGGCACGCTACAGCCCTCTGGACTCAATATCGAGTTCAACAATTTTAGATCATAACCTCAGCTCCAATCACATTTATATTTTATTTTATCCACCCTTTTATTTGTCCCCCCCCACCTTTTTTTTCCTCCTAGAAGCTGGCAGCTGTCCTTCATTCTGCCAGTGGATTTCACACTTCATTCAGCCTTAATCTGTCACATTAACACCACCTCTAGCCTTGCATATCTCTTAATGTCTCTCCATCTCCCCCTTTGTTCCTTTATCCCCTCCCCCTTTTCCCAGCTTTACCCTGGCCTTAAATCTATTTGATTTCCGGCTCTTCCCAGTTCTGATGAAAGGTCATCGACCTGAAACGTTAACTCTCTTTCTCTCTCCACGGATGCTGCCTGGCCTGCTGAGTTTTTCCAGCGTTTTCTGTTGTTATTTCAGCACAAACAATCTCACTCAGAGAGGCCACAGGACGGGAGTGGGAAATGGAGAAATGTCAGAGAGCGTGTATGTCAGAGACTGGGGCAGTGTAAAAGGAGCTTTACTCTGTATCTAACCTGTGCTGTACCTGCCCTGGGAGTGTTTGATGGGACAGTGTCGAGGGAGCTTTACTCTGTATCTAACCCGTGCTGTACCTGCCCTGGGAGTGTTTGATGGGACAGTGTAGAGGGAGCTTTACTCTGTATCTAACCCGTGCTGTACCTGCCCTGGGAGTGTTTGATGGGACAGTGTAGAGGGAGCTTTACTCTGTATCTAACCCGTGCTGTACCTGCCCTGGGAGTGTTTGATGGGACAGTGTAGAGGGAGCTTTACTCTGTATCTAACCCCGTGCTGTACCTGCCCTGGGAGTGTTTGATGGGGATAAGATGCCTGGAATCGAGAAGTGTCCCATCCCCAGTACTAACATCCTACACCGTGATAGAATGTTTATTGAAATGCCTCGAAGCCAGGGTTAGGGTGTGCCCTTCACACCCACTCTTGCTGCTCCAAGTTGCTTTCCGTCTGCTGTCTCTGTTAGACACTGGGGAAGAATGCAGCCTCTCTGCTGACTGCAGTTTCATTCAGTGGCGCGTCTGAACCTCTGGGCCCTTGAGGTGTAGGTTGAATGGCGGGTGTTTGAAATCGTGTCGCAATAAATGACATTCTTAAATCAAGATTGACGCTGACAGATCGCACGCGTCAGCTCTCCCTGAAATGAAAAGGCTCTTAACGAGACCACGTTTAATTGACTTTGTACGCACTGTTCCTCCTCACTGTGCTGAAAGGAACACTCACCGACACTGACTCATTATTTACCGGAACCTAAAACAGTGAAACTCCTCACCTCCCTCAGCCTACCTTATTGCTACAATCTACCAGGTCTTGAAACCTAAACCTGGGGTCACGTAATCACCGTGAAACATGTGGGGATTGATTTTCATCTTCAGAGCCGGGCCTGGGGTGAACGCTTCTGTCTGAAAGTGTCAGCCGTGGCTCAGTGGGTATCGCTCGCTCACTCTCGCCTCTGAGAATCAGAAGGTCGTGGGTTTGAGCCCCACTCCAGAGTGAGCACATAATCTAGGCTGACACTTCAGTGCCAGTGCTGAGGGAGCGCCGCACTGTCGGAGGGGCAGTACTGAGGGAGCGCCGCACTGTGGGAGGGGCAGTACTGAGGGAGCGCCGCACTATCGGAGGGGCAGTACTGAGGGAGAGCCGCACTGTCGGAGGGGCAGTACTGAGGGAGCGCCGCACTGTCGGAGGGGCGGTACTGAGGGAGCACCGCACTGTCGGAGGGACGGTACTGAGGGAGCGCCGCACTGTCGGAGGGGCAGTACTGAGGGAGCGCCGCACTGTCGGAGGGGCAATACTGAGGGAGCGCCGCACTGTCGGAGGGGCAGTACTGAGGGAGCGCCGCACTGTCGGAGGGACGGTACTGAGGGAGCGCCGCACTGTCGGAGGGGCAGTACTGAGGGAGCGCCGCACTGTCGGAGGGGCAATACTGAGGGAGCGCCTCACTGTCGGAGGGGCAGTACTGAGGGAGCGCCGCACTGTCGGAGGGGCAGTACTGAGGGAGCGCCGCACTGTCGGAGGGGCGGTACTGAGGGAGCGCCGCACTGTCGGAGGGGCGGTACTGAGGGAGCACCGCACTGTCGGAGGTGCCGTCTTTCGGATGAGGCCCCGTCTGCTCTCTCAGGTGGACGTCAAAGATTCCACGGCCACCATTTTTGAAGAAGAGCAGGAGGAGTTCTCCCCGGTGTCCTGGCCAGCATTTATCCCTCAATCCACACCTAAAACAGATTATCCGGCCGATCATTTCATTGCTGTTTGTGGGAGCTTGCTGTGCGCAGATTGGCTGCCGCGTTTCCCTATATATCACAACAGTGACTGCACTTCAAGAGTACTTCATTGGTTGTAAAGAGCTTTGCGACATCCTACGGTCGTGAAAGTCCCTAGAGAAAGGCCCTTTCTTCTTTCTTTTGTACGAATTAGTGAAGAGAAACATCTACGCCATGTTGCTTTCAATCTTGGCGATGCCTCGCACTCTGGAACACATTAAATGGTAGGACACTGAGTAGTGTAGAGGAACAAAGGGACCTTGGAGCGCATGTCCACAGATCCCTGAAGGTAGCAGGCCAGGTCGATAAGGTGGTTAAGAAGGCATACGGAATGCTTGCCTTTATTAGCCGTGGCATAGAATACAAGAGCAGGGGGGGGTTATGCTTCAACTGTATAAAACACTAGTTAGGCCTCAGCTAGAGTACTGCGTGCAGTTCTGGTCACCACATTACAGGAAAGATGTGATCGCACTAGAGAGGGTACAGAGGAGATTTACAAGGATGTTGCCGGGAGTAGAGAATCTTAGCTATGAGGAAAGACTGGATAGGCTGGGTTTGTTTTCCTTGGAACAGAGGAGGCTGAGGGGAGACCCTATTGAGGTGTATAAAATTATGAGGGGCCGAGATAAAGTGGATAGAAAGGATCTATTTCCCTTAGCAGAGGGGTCAAAAACCAAGCGGCACAGATTTAAAGTAATTGGTGGAAGGTTTTGAGAGGAAATTTCTTCACCCAGAGGTTTGTCGGGGTCTGGAACTCACTGCCTGAAAGGGTGGTTGAGGCAGGAACCCTAACCACATTTAAAAAGTACTTGGATGTGCACTTGGGATGCTCTAACCTGCAGGGCTACGGACCAAGAGCTGGGAAGTGGGATTAGGCTGGATAGCTCTTTGTTGGCCGGCGCGGACACAATGGGCCGAAATGGCCTCCTTCCGTGCTGTAACTTTCTTCTTCTTCTTCTTCTTCTTCTATATCCCATCACTGAGGTTTCTCAACAAAAAGCAACACAATTGTCCTTTCAAACGTGCTTCCCTTGGGACCTGCAGTCTTCCATGGAAATAATGGGGGAGTTGTGTTGCTCTGTTCACACAGTCTCATTGCGCACATCAGTATGTAACACGGAGTCTGTACAAACCTTACCAATCTCAGTCACAGACCGTAGGAGGTTGTTTTTTGGCATTATCTTCAGGGGCGAAGATTGGATTCCAACACCCAGTGGTCGCCAGTCCAAACATGTTCTCATTCAGAGGCTGTGACTGACAGTCATGGTGGAAAAGTTACGCAATTCGTGGAAAGACCTTGTCAACTGGAGGCTGGTTTTAAACCTCAATTTAAAAACTCTCAAGTCATCGTACAGTCCAATTCTGCCCAAGACTTTAATCCTGTTCCTATATGTGAGGAGGGCTTTGAAACTCATTTCTCTCACTCCTGGACAGGGTACAAGAAAAGGCTTCTCTTCTCATCTTGAACCTCCAACCTCTCCACCACAACTGTAGGCCACAACTGGAGTATTGCGTCCAGTTCTGGTCACCACACTTCAGGAAGGATGTGAAGTCCCCTGAGAGGGTGCAGAGGAGATTTACCAGAATGGTTCCGGGGATGGGGGGATCTTAGCTACAAGGACAGGTTGGAGAAGCTGGATTTGTTTTCATTAGAGCAAAGGAGGTTGAGGGTGATTTGATAGAGGTGTACAAGAGGGGCAGTACTGAGGGAGCGCCGCACTGTCGGAGGGGCAGTACTGAGGGAGCGCCGCACTGTCGGAGGGGCAGTACTGAGGGAGTGCCGCACTGTCGGAGGGGCAGTACTGAGGGAGCACCGCACTTTCGGAGGGGCAATACTGAGGAAGCACTGCATTGTCGGAGGCGCCATCTTTCAGATGAGACATTAAACCGAGGCCCTGTCTGCTCTCTCCCGCAGCACTATCTTGAAGAAGAGCAGGGGGAGTTCTCCCCGGTGTCCTGGGGCCAATATTTATCCCTCAACCAACATCACTAAAAAAAAAACAGATTACCTGGTTGTTATCACATTCCTGTTTGTGGGAGCTTGCTGTGCGCAAATTGGCTGCCGCGTTTCCTACATTACAACAAATGCGAGTCTTTCTTGCTTAGCTATTATTGGAGGAAGAGTAAGGAGATCTGGTGTCCTGGTCAAGCGACACCACCAAAAACAGATTAGCAGTGTGTAATTCATTGTTTGACGTGCTTTGAGATGCTAAGGGCTGGATTTTGATACTGGGGCGGGTTGGGGTTGTGTCATCCGCATTTCGTGTTATCCACCCGACTGCAATTGGATGTGGGAGATTGATGCAATTTTCACCTAATTGGGCAATTGAGTTCCAGCATGTGGGAACCCATGAACCAATTAGTGGTTTCAGTCTGAAAGTCGCCTCTGATGATGTCATCATTGCAGGTCAGAGACTGCCTGGTCTCAGAGACTGCCTGGCCTTTGCTGTGAATGGACCTGGATGCAAAATGAGCAGCATCTCAGAGAAAGAGAGAGAGAGAGAGAGAATTTTTTCTGCATCCAGGTCCTCTCACAGCAAAGGCCAGGCAGTCTCTGAAGACATTCAATGCAGCAGCATCAGAGGCGATTTTCAGACCTAATACTACTACTACCTTCATCACATCTCCATTGTAATAGTGGACCTGCAGCTGATAGTCAGCTATCCACTTGTGCTCCCGCCAGGTTTCACTGGCGTGTTTCACATCAGGAGTGCTTCACGTCGGAAAAGGGTTAAACTAGCTAAAACGTTTCAAAATGGCATTACAGAGCCAATTTAGGGCTTTAATGGCCTCTCCCGCCTCTTTGAGGCGGGACGGAGTTGGGAACACCGCGACCGATTTTGTCAAAATTGCGTGGAGGCGGAATGGAGTCGGGATCAGGTCCGCCCGCCACTTTTCGCTATTTTAACCCCCCGCATGCCTCCAAACCCGACTCCACGGGTCATTGAAAATCCAGCCAGCCCGAAGTCTTTCGAACAATCCGTCGTTCAGTTTGGTTGAATGTTTACAGTCGATTCATTTGTTCTCACAGCCTGTAATATAGGATACTACAAGGACACAACAGGGCCTGAAGTCTGCACGAGATGCCCCGCAAACAGTCACTCTGACACCGAAGCCTCCGTCTCCTGCCCGTGCTTGAGTGGCTACAACAGGAGTGAGACGCACCCGCCCTCGGCTTCTTGCGTTGCCACCGGTAAGATGCGTTGTGCCAGGAGCTGCCTAGTGTCGTTCAGGTCCTCGGTGTGTGGGATGTTCATACGTGAGGCGTATGCCTGAGGCGCTTTCTCATGGCGAGAGTGTAACCGTGGGTAAATGTCGGGAGGTGGGAGTTCACATAGGGTGGGGAGCGATAGTCTGTCTGTGCTTTAATGGACGTTTGCTGTCTTCGTGCTACTGAGGGAGCACCGCACTGTCGGATGAGACATTAAACCGAGGCCCCATCTGCCCTCTCAGGTGGATGTAAAACATCCCACGGGCACTATTTCGAAGAAGAGCAGGGGGAGTTCTCCCCAGTGTCCTGGGGCCAATATTTATCCCTCAATCAACATCACTAAAAACAGATGATGCGGTCATTATCACATTGCTGTTTGTGGGATCTTGCTGTGCGCAAATTGGCTGCCGCGTTTCCCACATTACAACACAGTGACTACAATCAAAGGTACCTCATTGGCTGTAAAATGCTTCGGGACGTCCCGGGGGCGTGAAAGGCGCTATATAAATGCAAGTCTTTTTTTTCTCCCTGTCAGAGAGAGGGGTGGTCTGATGAGAGGGGAAGGGTGGGTGTGGGCTGTCGTCAACGGGTCGGAGTTGCGCGGTGCGATATTGAAAATGAACGCCTTGACCAATGTGTACGAGTGGCCTTGTCCGCCATTTTAACGGTGGCGCCGAACCATCGATTTGAAAAAGTTCTAAAGTTTAAAAACAAATCATGTCGGTCGGTCGGTCGCACCATCACCCAGCGCGAGAACCGCAGCTTGGGATCCCAAGGCTCCCGACCAGCGGGGAGATTCGGGAGTCAGGAAGCCTGATGCCGACTGTTGCCTGGGGCGGGGGACGGTAATGATGATATTATGAGCCTGTGGTTTTGGGTATTTATGGGTGGGGGTTGGCGGGTGGTTGAGTGTTTGGCAAAAAGCGACTCGGATCTCTGCACTGCATTCAGCGGCGCAGATCCGAAAGTGAAAACCTGTCCTTCGGACCTCATGTAGCTCAGACCACAACTCAGCGTCCTGCGGAGAGAGGAGGCCCTCAACGCCTCTGTGTAGGTTAGATTGGAACACAAGGCCCGTTATCTTACCAAGTGCGGCGCCAACGCACTCCTTGGGAGAGCAGCCCTCTGTCTGGGGCGGATTCGAACCACTTCGATTCGCGATGAGCCCCCTTCATAGAATCATCGAGGGTTCGCGGCACAGAAGGAGGCCATTCGGCCCATCGTGTCCGTGCCGGTCAGAAAAGAGCCATCCAGCCTAATCCCACTTTCCAGCTCTTGGTCCGTAGCCCTGTAGGTTACGGCACTTCAAGTGCAGATCCAAGTACTTTTTAAACGTGATGAAGGTCTCTGCCTCTACCACCCTTTCAGGCAGCGAGTTCCAGACCCCCACCACCCTCTGGGTGAAAAGATTTCTGCTACTTATGAGGACCAATTTCGCCCCCTTTCAGTCTTGGTTTTAAACCACCCCCCTCCTCCCCTACCCTACAATTTGTCTCCCCTCCTCTGGTGAAGGTGCTGCTCTTCATGGGGTGCAGGCCCACGGGTACTGGTAAATCCTCCTCCTCTTCCCTCAGCCTTCATCCATGAGCCTAGACAGTGAGTGCTGGCGTGCCTTTCAGCCATGGGGGGTGAGCGTCACAGTCCAGCCCGATCCTGTCCGTACCCAGCGTTCACACAGCGGGATAGTGAGCAGGAGGAGGCAGCTGACCTGATTTTTTTTTCCCCCCCGCAGTCTCTCCAGCCCAGAGGTGTTGAGTTCGATTGTAACGCCCCTGACACCGCGTTTGAGTGAGCCTAACTAACTGGGCGCTGTTCCGGAGCTGAGCCTGGGACCGTCCAGAATGATGTGACTCAGTACCCCAGCAGACGGTGGATTCACTCACTGAGCGCTTACAGTCAGAGAATGACACCGCACAGGACGAGGCCATTCGGCCCATCGTGCCTGTGCCGGCTCTTTGAAAGAGCGATCCAATCAGCCCCACTCCCCTCTGCTCTTTCCCCACAGCCCTGCAAACTTTCTCTCCTTTAAGTGTTTATCCAATTCCCTTTTGAAAATTCTCCTCATCTCCCCTCTGGTACTTTTGCCAATTATCTTAAATCTGTCTCCTCTGGTTACCGACCCTCCTGCCACTGGAAACACTTGCTCCTTATTTACTCGATCAAAACCCAACATGATTTTGAACACCTCGATTAAATCTCCCCTTAACCTTCTCTGCTCTAAGGAGAACAAGCCCAGCTTCTCTAAACTCTCCAGGTAGGAGAAGTCCCTCATCTCTGGTGGGAGTTTATCTAACTTTTATAAATTTTAAACGCGTCCTTGGGTTAGTGGCCAGATAGTGGGTACGGTAGTGTAGTGGTTATGTTACTGGGCTGGTAACCCAGAGGCCTGGACTAATGATCCGGAGACGCGAGTTCAAATCCGACCACGGCAGCTGGGGAATTTAAATTCAGTTAATTCAATAAATCTGGAATAAAAAGCTAGTATCAGTAATGGTGACCATGAAACTACCGGATTGTTGTAAAAACCCATCTCACTAATGTCCTTTAGGGAAGGAAATCTGCCGTCCTCACCCGGTCTGGCCGATATGTGACTCCAGACCCACAGCAATGTGGTTGACTCTTAACTGCCCCTCTGAGATGGCGGCTCACCACCACCTTCTCGAGGGCAATTAGGGATGGGCAATAAATGCTGGGCCTTGCCAGCGACGCCCACATCCCACGGAACGAATAAATAGTAAGCAGTTATGTTCCATGTCGCCCGCCCGTCCTCCCCTGATGGGTTTTTGTTGGTATCCTACAGAGAGAGAGAATCGGTTCCTCACCACCAGAAGTTTTGCACCAGGAGAGGGCGACAGTGGAGCTGCACAGACTGGGGTGATACTGGCAGCGTTTGGAGGTGTGCTGTTAGTGGCAGTGCTCGTCATCGGCCTGGCTGTCAGCTGGAGAATGAAAACAAAGGAGAAGTAAGTATTAAATTCTGTGTGGGGGATGCAGACAGAGCAAGGGAACACCCCCTGACTAATAGAGAAATACAAGGGAGGCAGAAAACACCTCACTGTAACACTGATATACCCCACACCCCTCACTGTAACACCTGATATACCCCACACCCCTCACTGTAACACTCTGATATATCCCACACCCCTCACTGTAACACTGATATACCCCACACCCCTCACTGTAACACTGATATACCCCACACCCCTCACTGTAACACTGATATACCCCACACCCCTCACTGTAACACTGATATACCCCACACCCCTCACTGTAACACTGATATACCCCACACCTCTCACGTAACACTCTGATATACCCCACACCCCTCACTGTAACACTGATATACCCCACACCCCTCACTGTAACACTCTGATATACCCCACACCCCTCACTGTAACACTGATATACCCCACACCCCTCACTGTAACACTGATATACACCACATCCCCCACTGTAACACTGATATACCCCACACCCCTCACTGTAACACTGATATACCCCACACCCCTCACTGTAACACTCTGATATACCCCACACCCCTCACTGTAACACTGATATACCCCACACCCCTCACTGTAACACTCTCTGATATACCCCACACCCCTCACTGTAACACTGATATACCCCACACCCCTCACTGTAACACTGATATATCCCACACCCCTCACTGTAACACTCTCTGATATACCCCACACCCCTCACTGTAACACTCTGATATACCCCACACCCCTCACTGTAACACTCTCTGATATACCCCACACCCCTCACTGTAACACTCTCTGATATACACCACACCCCTCACTGTAACACTGATATACCCCACACCCCTCACTGTAACACTGATATATCCCACACCCCTCACTGTAACACTCTCTGATATACCCCACACCCCTCACTGTAACACTCTGATATACCCCACACCCCTCACTGTAACACTGATATACCCCACACCCCTCACTGTAACACTCTGATATACCCCACACCCCTCACTGTAACACTGATATACCCCACACCCCTCACTGTAACACTGATATACCCCACACCCCTCACTGTAACACTGATATACCCCACACCCCTCACTGTAACACTGATATACCCCACACCCCTCACTGTAACACTGATATACCCCACACCCCTCACTGTAACACTCTGATATACCCCACACCCCTCACTGTAACACTGATATACCCCGCACCCCTCACTGTAACACTCTCTGATATACCCCACACCCCTCACTGTAACACTGATATACCCCACACCCCTCACTGTAACACTGATATATCCCACACCCCTCACTGTAACACTCTCTTATATACCCCACACCCCTCACTGTAACACTCTCTGATATACACCACACCCCTCACTGTAAGACTGATATACCCCACACCCCTCACTGTAACACTCTGATATACCCCACACCCCTCACTGTAACACTCTCTGATATACCCCACACCCCTCACTGTAACACTCTCTGATATACACCACACCCCTCACTGTAACACTGATATACCCCACACCCCTCACTGTAACACTGATATATCCCACACCCCTCACTGTAACACTCTCTGATATACCCCACACCCCTCACTGTAACACTCTGATATACCCCACACCCCTCACTGTAACACTGATATACCCCACACCCCTCACTGTAACACACTGATATACCCCACACCCCTCACTGTAACACTGATATACCCCACACCCCTCACTGTAACACTGATATACCCCACACCCCTCACTGTAACACTGATATACCCCACACCCCTCACTGTAACACTGATATACCCCACACCCCTCACTGTAACACTGATATACCCCACACCCCTCACTGTAACACTCTGATATACCCCACACCCCTCACTGTAACACTGATATACCCCACACCCCTCACTGTAACACTCTCTGATATACCCCACACCCCTCACTGTAACACTGATATACCCCACACCCCTCACTGTAACACTGATATATCCCACACCCCTCACTGTAACACTCTCTTATATACCCCACACCCCTCACTGTAACACTCTGATATACCCCACACCCCTCACTGTAACACTCTCTGATATACCCCACACCCCTCACTGTAACACTCTCTGATATACACCACACCCCTCACTGTAACACTGATATACCCCACACCCCTCACTGTAACACTGATATATCCCACACCCCTCACTGTAACACTCTCTGATATACCCCACACCCCTCACTGTAACACTCTCTGATATACCCCACACCCCTCACTGTAACACTGATATTACCCACACCCCTCACTGTAACACTCTGATATACCCCACACCCCTCACTGTAACACTCTGATATACCCCACACCCCTCACTGTAACACTCTGATATATCCCACACCCCTCACTGTAACACTGACATATCCCACACCCCTCACTGTAACACTGATATACCCCACACCCCTCACTGTAACACTCTGATATACCCCACACCCCTCACTGTAACACTCTGATATATCCCACACCCCTCACTGTAACACTGATATACTGTAACACTCTCTGATATACCCCACACCCCTCACTGTAACACTCTCCGATATACACCACACCCCTCACTGTAACACTCTCTGATATACCCCACACCCCTCACTGTAACACACTGATATACCCCTCACCCCTCACTGTAACACTGATATACCCCACACCCCTCACTGTAACACTGATATACCCCATACCCCTCACTGTAACACTCTGATATACCCCACACCCCTCACTGTAACACTCTGATATACCCCACACCCCTCACTGTAACACTGATATACCCCATACCCCTCACTGTAACACTCTGATATACCCCACACCCCTCACTGTAACACTCTCTGATATACCCACACCCCTCACTGTAACACTCTGAAATACCCCACACCCCTCACTGTAACACTCTCTGATATACCCCACACCCGTCACTGTAACACACTGATATACCCCACACCCCTCACTGTAACACACTGATATACCCCACACCCCTCACTGTAACACTGATATACCCCATACCCCTCACTGTAACACTCTGATATACCCAACACCCCTCACTGTAACACTCTCTGATATACCCCACACCCCTCACTGTAACACTCTCTGATATACCCCACACCCCTCACTGTAACACACTGATATACCCCACACCCCTCACTGTAACACTCTCTGATATACCCCACACCCCTCACTGTAACACTCTCTGATATACCCCACACCCCTCACTGTAACACTCTGATATACCCCACACTACTCACTGTAAAACTCTCTGATATACCCCACACCCCTCACTGTAACACTCTGATATACCTCACACCCCTCACTGTAACACTCTGATATACCCCACACCCCTCACTGTAACACTCTCTGATATACCCCACACCCCTCACTGTGACTCTGATATACCCCACACCCCTCACTGTAACACTCTGATATACCTCACACCCCTCACTGTAACACACTGATATACCCCACACCCCTCACTGTAACACTCTGATACACCCCACACCCCTCACTGTAACACTCTCTGATATACCCCACACCCCTCACTGTAACACTCTGATATACCCCACACCCCTCACTGTAACACTCTGATATACCCCACACCCCTCACTGTAACACTCTGATATACCCCACACCCCTCACTGTAACACTGATATACCCCACACCCCTCACTGTAACACTCTGATATACCCCACACCCCTCACTGTAACACACTGATATACCCCATACCCCTCACTGTAACACACTCTGATATACCCCACACCCCTCACTGTAACACACTCTGATATACCCCACACCCCTCACTGTAACACTCTGATATACCCCACACCCCTCACTGTAACACTGATATACCCCACACCCCTCACTGTAACACTCTGATATACCCCACACCCCTCACTGTAACACTCTGATGTACCCCACACCCCTCACTGTAACACACTCTGATATACCCTACACCCCTCACTGTAACACTGATATACCCCACACCCCTCACTGTAACACTGATATACCCCACACCCCTCACTGTAACACTGATATACCCCACACCCCTCACTGTAACACTCTCTGATATACCCCACACCCCTCACTCTAACACTCTGATATACCCCCCAACCCCTCACTGTAACACTCTCTGATATACCCCACACCCCTCACTGTAACACTCTCTGATATACCCCACACCCCTCACTGTAACACTCTCTGATATACCCCACACCCCTCACTGTAACACTCTCTGATATACCCCACACCCCTCACTCTAACACTGATATACCCCACACCGCTCACTGTAACACTGATATACCCCCCACTTTTCCCTAATATGTTTGTCTAGCCTCGACTTAAATGCATCTATACTATTCGCTTCAACCACTCCCTGTGGTAGCGAGTTCCACATTCTCACCACTCTCTGGGTAAAGAAGTTTCTCCTGAATTCCCGATTGGATTTCTTGGTGACTATCTTTGATAGTTTAGATGTGGCGGGGTGGGAGGAGGCTGGTGTGGGACATAAACACCAACATCGACCAGCTGGGCCGATGGGCCTGTTTCCGTGCCGTAGACTCGATCTAACTCGATGTAACAGAAACAATTTCCATTGTAACTATGGACACAGGAATGTATAATGGGAAAATCGGGCTCAAACGTGACAGCAGGACGTACGGTCATTGCGTGTTAAGGTAAAATTTTGAATGTATTATCGATAGATATCTCAATAACTTGGCGTCCATTTCCCAGGTATAAAGCAGAGAACAGATTGCAGCTCGTACCACTCAGTACAGGACGGAGCTACAGGAGGAACCTTGAGGAGGTGCGATGTAAGTACCTGGCACACTGTTTGATTGGCCCTGGTTCAGCCAGACTGTGAACCATTGAGTGGTTGCTTCGGTTGAATACATTTCCAATCTAATTTGTAAAAGAAAATGGGGGAAAAATTCAGTTGGTTGCGCCTCCCGTTAGCGCCTTAAGAGGGCGCTAATGGGGCGCAAAGCAACTGGCGCCCGGGCGCGGCGATGTTTGCGCTGCTCGCGAAATTAACTAGACATTTTGCGGCGGCGCTAAACACTAGCGCCACGATGTCCTGCGCTGGCAGATCGTGACGTCAGTCGAGTGCGCAACGCCCCGGAGCGGATATTGAGTGGCGCCCCCTGCCTGCCGCTAGCAACGACAGGTTGAGGGGAGCGTTTTGCAGTCATGAAGGGACTGGGGGAGCGCTATTTAAAGGCGAACGCTTCCTGCCTTTTATTGTTGGTGACATTTTTGCACCACGCATTCTGAGAGAGAGAGAGACTTCTGGAGAGATTCAACACTGTGTGAAGGAGTTTTGGGTACTGAGCAGCACTTTGCAGGTTCATTTTGATTAGCCCTTCCTTGCATCTATTTAGAAGAGACTGTGGGGGCTGCACTCTGAGCTCTTTGCCTGGTTCTCTTCATTGTTCTTTCCAGCAGATTTGATGTACAGGTCTCTCCAGGCCGAGATTCAAGGCTGCAATGAGCAGGGTGTGGATGGAGAGCAAGATCAACCCTCCCCTTTAAGAACTGGCCGGCGCCATTGTGTGTGTGTTCCATTGCTGACTGACATCACATGAGCTTCGCCAGCGCTCTGAGGTAGCGCCTCGCTCCTCGGCCTTTGCGCCTTAAGACAGGTGTGAAGCGCCTGATTTAGCGCTCCAATCACCTCCAGGGGCGATAAAAGCCAAGTTTGCAGTCGGAGGCGATAATTAGCGCCAGGCACTAATCTTTGCGCCCGGCCGATAATTGCGCCCCAAATGGGGCGATACTGAATTTTTCCCCCAATGTCTTTTGTACATGCAAAGTTTTGCATCTCTCTCTTTCATTTTCACTGTGTCTCTCCCGTGCCTGTTTATATTCATCATTCTTGTCTCCCTGTCAGTCCCATTTTTCTCTGCTACTTCTCTGCCTCTCTCTGTCGCTGATTTCTCTGTTGTTTCTGTCGCTCTCGCTCTCTTCCTTCTCTCTCTCAGTACTTCCTTCCCTCTCACTTGTCTCAGTCCTTCCTTCTCTGCTGCTGCTCCCCTCGCTCTCTTCCTCTCCAACCAGCTCATTTTTCTCGCTCTTCTCTCGTTGTCGCCTGCTGCACATCCCGTCTGATTGTGTCTTGCTATCCGACTAGTGCAGCATCTCGAAATCAGCAACTCTCTGAAGCTGAACCTGAAGAAAGTGATGGTGGATCGGAGTTCCCTGTCCCTGGGTCAAGCTCTCGGTGCAGGTATGTAAAAAAGAAAGACTCGCATTTCTCCAGCACCTTTCACCACCTCAGGACGTCCCAAAGCACTTTACAGCCAATGAAGTATTTTTTAGAGTGTGGTCGCTGTTGTAATGTAGGAAACACGGCAGCCAATTTGCGCACAGCAAGCTCCCACAAAGAGCAATGTGATAATGACCAGATCATCTGTTTTTTTGTTATGTTGATTGAGGGATAAATATTGGCCCCAGGACACCGGGGAGAACTCCCCCTGCTCTTGGGATCTTTTACGTCCACCTGAGAGAGCAGACGTGGCCTCAGGTTTAACGTCTCATCTGAAAGACGGCACCTCCGACAGTGCGGCGCTCCCTCAGTACTGCCCCTCCGACAGTGCGGCGCTCCCTCAGTACCGCCCCTCCGACAGTGCGGCGCTCCCTCAGTACCGCCCCTCCGACAGTGCGACGCTCCCTCAGTACCGCCCCTCCGACAGTGCGGCGCTCCCTCAGTACCGCCCCTCCGACAGTGCGGCGCTCCCTCACTACCGCCCCTCCGACAGTGCGGCGCTCCCTCAGTACCGCCCCTCCGACAGTGCGGCGCTCCCTCAGTACCGCCCCTCCGACAGTGCGGCACTCCCTCAGTACTGCCCCTCCGACAGTGCGGCTCTCCCTCAGTACTGCCCCTCAGACAGTGCGGCGCTCCCTCAGTACCGCCCCTCCGACAGTGCGGCGCTCCCTCAGTACCGCCCCTCCGACAGTGCGGCGCTCCCTCACTACCGCCCCTCCGACAGTGCGGCGCTCCCTCAGTACTGCCCCTCCGACAGTGCGGCGCTCCCTCAGTACTGACCCTCTGACAGTGCGGCGCTCCCTCGGTACTGCCCCTCCGACAGTGCGGCACTCCCTCAGTACTGCCCCTCCGACAGTGCAGCGCTCCCTCAGTACTGCCCCTCCGACAGTGCGGCACTCCCTCAGTACCGCCCCTCCGACAGTGCGGCGCTCCCTCGGTACCGCCCCTCCGACAGTGCAGCGCTCCCTCAGTACCGCCCCTCCGACAGTGCAGCGCTCCCTCAGTACTGCCCCTCCGACAGTGCGCCGCTCCCTCAGTACCGCCCCTCCGACAGTGCGGCGCTCCCTCAGTACCGCCCCTCCGACGGTGCGGCGCTCCCTCAGTACCGCCCCTCCGACAGTGCGGGGCTCCCTCAGTACCGCCCCTCCGACGGTGCGGCGCTCCCTCAGTACTGCCCCTCCGACAGTGGGTCGCTCCCTCAGTACTGCACTGGAGTGTCAGCCTAGATTTATGTGTTCAAGTCCCTGGAGTGGGACTTGAACCCACAACCTTCTGA
This sequence comes from Squalus acanthias, assembly GCA_030390025.1. Taxonomy (NCBI): domain Eukaryota; kingdom Metazoa; phylum Chordata; class Chondrichthyes; order Squaliformes; family Squalidae; genus Squalus; species Squalus acanthias. The sequence goes on along the minus strand of CM059450.1, from coordinate 28,023,973 downwards.
CTCAGAGGCGAGTGTGCTATACCTGCTCTTCTTCCAATAGTGGCCATGGGATCTTTTACTCCCACCTGAGAGGGCAGACGGGGCCTCGGGTTTAACATCCCAAAAGAATACACCTCCAACAGTGCGGTACTGAGGGAGTGTCTGACGTGGGATTATGTGCTCAAGTCTCTGGAGCGAGACTTGAACTCTCAACCACCTGACTCCGAGGCGAGAGTGCTACCCACTGAGCCACGCCTGACACTGAAGGTGATGTGTGCTCTTACTGTGTTCAGATTACAAGGGTTGTGACATCGTGATGGACAGCATAAATGTGACCCAAAGACAGAGTTTGTATCTTTGCTGTGCATCTCCAAAAGGACAAGTGTCCTTATATATAGACAGCTGTTTATGAGACGTTAGCTGACCTCCACCCATTGCCTTCTTTCTTGCGATGGGCTTCCCCTGTGGATCTCTCATTCTATCTATCCACAGTTTCTTATCTCTCCCCTCCTTCCCTGAGGGCACTGACTGTTGCCAGGGTCCGACTCGCCAAGCGCCACCGCCCTCCCAGGACCCCTCCGTGTGAGCCTGGAGATGGAAGCGATTCCATTGTAGGAAGCCACCACAGCCCGGCCTGATCCTGTCCCTACCTGACAAGCGCCCTTTCCCGCAGAAGACACGGGAAAACGATCAGGATCATGATCTCTGGAAGGCTGGTTTCTTAACATAAGAAATAGGAGCAGGAGTCGGCCATTCGGCCCCTCGAGCCTGCTCCACTGTTCAATAAGATCATGGCTGATCTTCGACCTCAACTCCACTTTCCTGCACTATCCCCATATCCCTTGATTCCCTTAATATCCAAAAATCTATCGATCTCTGTCTTGAATATACTCAACGACTGAGTCTCCACAGCCCTCTGGGGTAGAGAATTCCAAAGATTCATCACCCTCTGAGTGAAGAAATTCCTCCTCATCTCAGTCCTAAATGGCCGACCCCTTATTCTGAGACTGTGACCCCTGGTTCTAGACTCCCCAGCCAGGGGAAACATCCTCCCTGCATCTACCCCTGTCAAGCCCTGTAAGAATTTTGAATGTTTCAATGAGATCACCTCTCATTCTTCTAAACTCTAGAGAATATAGGCCTAGTCTACTCAATCTCTCCTCATAGGACAATCCCCCATCCCAGGAACCAGTCTGGTGAACCTTCATTGCACTCCCTCTATGGCTAACCCCCCCCACCACTCCGTCTCTCCTCTCCCTATCCTGGGGACACAGCAAGTGACCTTCTTCTTGAGTCCTGCCTGAGATCAACTAACTCGGCACAGTCCATCCAGGTGTGCTTGGCTCTGTAGCGCACCAGGCAGGGCGATCAGCAGCGGCCAACAAACCCTTGCAATTGAGTTCAGCGGGCAAGGTATCTAGTGTTTGCTGCAACAGTATTGACGGGCTGACATCTCTGTCTCTTATCCCTCATATTCAGGAGAGTTTGGCTCCGTCTACCAGGGAACACTCAAGCAAACCAATGGCTTCGACCAAAACGTTGCTGTTAAGACAATGAAAGGTAAGTTCCAACTCTGTGGAGCCTGATCTTGATGAGCTTGAGACAGTTTTATGAAGAAATGATGCAGTGAGATCAACATAACAACAGATTCAAAAAAAATATTTGGTATTAAAAACTTTTAAACCTTAGGACAGTTTGTTTGCTGGGATTCTATACAATGGGAGTGAATGGGAAAATATTTGATCCATTGGAATCTGTACAATATGAATGAATAGGAAGCAATTAGGATTGTATACAATGGGAGTGAATGGGAAGGGGTTTGGGTCATTGGATTGTGTACAATGGGAGTGAATGGGAAGGGGTTGGGTCATTGGATTGTGTACAATGGGAGTGAATGGGAAGGGGTTGGGTCATTGGATTGTGTACAATGGGAGTGAATGGGAAGGGGTTTGGTCCATTGGGATTGTGTACAGTGGGAGTGAATGGGAAGGGGTTTGGTCCATTGGGATTGTGTACAATGGGAGTGAATGGGAAGGGGTTTGGGTCCATTGGGATTGTGTACAATGGGAGTGAATGGGAAGGGGTTTGGGTCCATTGGGATTGTGTACAGTGGGAGTGAATGGGAAGGGGTTGGGTCCATTGGGATTGTGTACAGTGGGAGTGAATGGGAAGGGGTTGGGTCCATTGGGATTGTGTACAGTGGGAGTGAATGGGAAGGGGTTGGGTCCATTGGGCTTGTGTACAGTGGGAGTGAATGGGAAGGGGATGGATCCATTGGGATTGTGTACAGTGGGAGTGAATGGGAAGGGGTTTGGGTCCATTGGGCTTGTGTACAATGGGAGTGAATGGGAAGGGGTTTGGGTCCATTGGGATTGTGTACAGTGGGAGTGAATGGGAAGGGGTTTGGGTCCATTGGAATTGTGTACAGTGGGAGTGAATGGGAAGGGGTTTGGGTCCATTGGGCTTGTGTACAGTGGGAGTGAATGGGAAGGGGTTTGGGTCCATTGGGCTTGTGTACAGTGGGAGTGAATGGGAAGGGGTTTGGGTCCATTGGGCTTGTGTACAGTGGGAGTGAATGGGAAGGGGTTTGGGTCCATTGGGCTTGTGTACAGTGGGAGTGAATGGGAAGAGGTTTGGGTCCATTGGGCTTGTGTACAGTGGGAGTGAATGGGAAGGGGTTTGGGTCCATTGGGCTTGTGTACAGCGGGAGTGAATGGGAAGGAGTTTGGTCCATTGGGCTTGTGTACAGTGGGAGTGAATGGGAAGGGGTTTGGTCCATTGGGATTGTGTACAATGGGAGTGAATGGGAAGGGGTTTGGGTCCATTGGGATTGTGTACAATGGGAGTGAATGGGAAGGGGTTTGGGTCCATTGGGCTTGTGTACAGCGGGAGTGAATGGGAAGGGGTTGGGTCCATTGGGCTTGTGTACAGTGGGAGTGAATGGGAACTGGTTTGGGTCCATTGGGCTTGTGTACAATGGGAGTGAATGGGAAGGGGTTTGGGTCCATTGGGATTGTGTACAGTGGGAGTGAATGGGAAGGGGTTTGGGTCCTTTGGGATTGTGTACAGTGGGAGTGAATGGGAAGGGGTTTGGGTCCATTGGGATTGTGTACAGTGGGAGTGAATGGGAAGGGGTTTGGGTCCATTGGGATTGTGTACAGTGGGAGTGAATGGGAAGGGGTTTGGGTCCATTGGGATTGTGTACAATGGGAGTGAATGGGAAGGGGTTTGGGTCCATTGGGATTGTGTACAGTGGGAGTGAATGGGAAGGGGTTTGGGTCCATTGGGATTGTGTACAGTGGGAGTGAATGGGAAGGGGTTTGGGTCCATTGGGATTGTGTACAATGGGAATGAATGGGAAGGGGTTTGGGTCCATTGGGCTTGTGTACAGTGGGAGTGAATGGGAAGGGGTTCGGTTCCATTGGGATTGTGTACAGTGGGAGTGAATGGGAAGGGGTTCGGTTCCATTGGGATTGTGTACACTGGGAGTGAATGGGAAGGGGTTTGGGTCCATTGGGATTGTGTACAATGGGAGTGAATGGGAAGGGGTTTGGGTCCATTGGGATTGTGTACACTGGGAGTGAATGGGAAGGGGTTTGGGTCCATTGGGATTGTGTACAGTGGGAGTGAATGGGAAGGGGTTCAGTCCATTGGGATTGTGTACATTGGGAGTGAATGGGAAGGGGTTTGGTCCATTGGGATTGTGTACAATGGGAGTGAATGGGAAGGGGTTTGGGTCCATTGGGCTTGTGTACAGTGGGAGTGAATGGGAAGGGGTTTGGTGGATTGGGATTGTGTACAATGGGAGTGAATGGGAAGGGGTTTGGGTCCATTGGGCTTGTGTACAATGGGAGTGAATGGGAAGGGGTTTGATCCATTGGGATTGTGTACAGTGGGAGTGAATGGGAAGGGGTTTGGGTCCATTGGGATTGTGTACAGTGGGAGTGAATGGGAAGGGGTTGGGTCCATTGGGATTGTGTACAGGGGGAGTGAATGGGAAGGGGTTTGGGTCCATTGGGATTGTGTACAGTGGGAGTGAATGGGAAGGGGTTTGGACCATTGGGATTGTGTACAGTGGGAGTGAATGGGAAGGGGTTGGTTCCATTGGGATTGTGTACAGTGGGAGTGAATGGGAAGGGGTTTGGGTCCATTGGGATTGTGTACAGTGGGAGTGAATGGGAAGGGGTTTGGTCCATTGGGATTGTGTACAGGGGGAGTGAATGGGAAGGGGTTGGGCCCATTGGGATTGTGTACAGTGGGAGTGAATGTGAAGGAGTTTGGTCCATTGGGATTGTGTACAGTGGGAGTGAATGGGAAGGGGTTGGTTCCATTGGGATTGTGTACAGTGGGAGTGAATGGGAAGGGGTTTGATCCATTGGGATTGTGTACAGTGGGAGTGAATGGGAAGGGGTTTGGGTCCATTGGGATTGTGTACAGTGGGAGTGAATGGGAAGGGGTTTGGTCCATTGGGATTGTGTACAGGGGGAGTGAATGGGAAGGGGTTGGGCCCATTGGGATTGTGTACAGTGGGAGTGAATGTGAAGGAGTTTGGTCCATTGGGATTGTGTACAGTGGGAGTGAATGGGAAGGGGTTGGGCCCATTGGGCTTGTGTACAATGGGAATGAATGGGAAGGGGTTTGGTCCATTGGGATTGTGTACAGTGGGAGTGAATGGGAAGGGGTTGGGTCCATTGGGATTGTGTACAGTGGGAGTGAATGGGAAGGGGTTTGGCCCATTGGGATTGTGTACAATGGGAGTGAATGGGAAGGGGTTTGGGTCCATTGGGATTGTGTACAGTGGGAGTGAATGGGAAGGGGTTTGGTGGTTGGAGCAAATTGAGCTGACGATTTAAGAATACCACACAAGAAAATTGCCCAACATTGAAAGTATTGGGTTTAGGTGAGAGATTTTTTCCAATGGTGAATCGTATAGAATACACAAAAATTGTCTTGTTCCAACATTGCTGCTTGCTTTGTAATAACACTGGTGTATACATTACACAAGCATACTGTTTGGTTCGGTGTGTGTCAAAAGAGTGTTGAAGGAGTTGCTTCTTGATTGTGGTTTGTTTTCTGTTTTCACTTTCCTTCCCTTCACTCCGCTCTGGGAGGTGCTGCCTGTTGAACTGGTGTGATCCCATTGGAGCCAGCAGCTCTCCAGCACCACGCCCACGTGGCCGTTCTTCACCGGGCAGTGAGTGTTGGCAGGATATTCAGCCTTCTGCTGCCTGGGCCCTAAGCTCTGGAATTCCCTGCCTAAACCTCTCCGCCTCTCTCTCCTCCTTTAAGACGCTCCTTAAAACCGACCTCTTTGACCAAGCTTTTGGTCACCTGCCCTAATTTCTCCTTATGTGGATCGGTGTCAAAATTTCTGTCTTATAACACTCCTGTGCAGCGCCTTGTGACGTTTTACTACGTTAAAGGCGCTATATAAATACAAGTTGTTGTTGTTGTATCTATTCATGGGATTACACAGGTTTGAAACCTTCTCTTTGCCTTCTAGAGGGACTTGATTCAAACCCTGAGCTGGAGTCATTCCTGAGGGAAGCAGAATTGATGCAAGACTTCGACCATCCAAACGTCCTCAGACTTATCGGTACGAAACATGGGGTTTTCCAAATTGCGGGTGCTTTCGCCTGCGAAGCTGGGCTAATCCTGCCTCCTGATAACATCCCCCCCGCCTTGTTTTTCTGCTGGCGAGCAAGATGGGGAGGCGGAACGGCAGCGAATCCCAGTTCAGGCAACAGCCGGGAAGGGTCTGAATTGTGGCCCAGAGCCACATCAATCAGCAAACCCGCCACGGTCAGAGGTGGGAGGTGGGCCAGAGATGACCCGTGGGCCATACTTTGAGCAGAACTGTTCCAGCAGGTAGGATACCTACCTTCGCTTGTCTGACTGGAAGAACACCTTGCGTTGAAATTACTCCCTCTGCGCTCACACATAAAGTGTATTTTTTAAATTCTCGTGATATGGCAAGGCCCAGCATTTATCGCCCGTCCCTAGTTGCCCCTTGAGAAGGTGGTGGTGAGCCGCCTTCTTGAACCGCTGCAGTCCTGTGTGGTGAAGGTGCTCCCACAGTGCTGTGAGGGAGGGAGTTCCAGGATTTTGACCCAGCGACGATGAAGGAACGGCTGGTATATTTCCAAGTCAGGATGGTGTGTGACTTGGAGGTGGCGGTGTTCCCATGCGCCTGCTGCCCTTGTCCTTCCAGGTGGCTGCAAGTTTGGGAGGTGCTGCCGAAGAGGCCTTGTGAGGGCAGAAGCCTCTCATTTCACACGTAACGGTCCTTTGCTCGCAAACCAATGAGGAGCTCTTCAACTTATGGACAGGGGTCTCCTAATTCTGCTGAAGGAGAGAGCCGCATTCTGCGGAGTTGGACACCTAACGACGTCCAAGGTTCAACAACATCTCAGTTCGAAGCACTGGTGAAGGACACAGCCCACAATGCAGGGCACCATTAAGGTTGGAAGGAATAGGAGAGAAAACACGGTGAATGGCTGGATGATACCAAACTTTAGTTTGAAAAGCTTGTAGTCTGAAGGAGGAGGGGGAGACTGAGGGAGACTGAGTGGGTTGAGGTGTTGAGGAAGAATGAATTGGAGTAGATCATGCGATGGGTCTTTATTTTTACATCGTATTTTTACAGCACAGAAACAGGCCATTCGTACCAGCTGCTCCATGCCGGTGGTTTTTTTATTCGTTCCTGGGATGTGGGCATCGCTGGCAATGTCCAGCATTTATTGCCCATTCCTAATTGGCCCTTGAGAAGGTGGTGGTGAGCCGCCTTCTTGAACCGCTGCAGTCCGTGTGGTGAAGGTGCTCCCACAGTTTCTGCTCCACACAAGCCTCCTCCCACCCCTCTTCATCTCACCCTATCAATTCTTTTTTCCCCTCATGTGTTTATCTAGCATCCCCTTAAATGCATCTGCGCTATTCGCCTCGACCACTCCCTGTGGTAGCGAGGTCCACATTCTCACCACTCTCTGGGTAAAGAAGTTTCTCCTGAATTCCCAATTGGATTTATTAGTGACTGTCTTATATTGACGGCCCCTAGTTCTGGTCTCCCCCACAAGTGGAAACATCTTCTCTACGTCTATCCTATTTCAACACATTGACAATGCAGGGGGTGGCGGGGGGGGGGGTGAAAGAATGTGTAAGATAGGGTATTTGGAGTTTAAGAAGAGAGGAAAGTTGTAATTGATGATTAGAAGTCGATTGGTTGGTGGTTAGAGGTGAGATAGGAGTAAAATGACGAGCTTTTTGTTGTCAGCTAACCGGGAGAGGTGCTCAAGGGCCTCTGAGATACAGGAGCAGGATTCAAGTCTTAGACGGAATTGGGCTTTAGAGAGTTCAGAGTTTTTATAGAGTGAGTGGGTGGGTGTATTCGAAGCTGAGAAGGAGAAAGAGAGATTCTTTTGTGATTTTAGAATCATAGAATGACGCAGCACAGGAGGAGGCCATTCGGCCCATCGTGCCTGTGCCGGCTCTTTGAAAGAGCTCTCCAATTAGTCCCACTCCCCCCCTGCTCTTTCCCCCATAGCCCTGCAACGTTTTCCCCCTTAAGTATTTATCCAATTCTCCTTTTGAAAGTTACTATTGAATCTGCTTCCACCGCCCTTTCAGGCAGCGCATTCCAGATCACAACAACTCACTGTGTTAAAAAAAAGTCTCATCTCCCCCTCTGGTTCTTTTGCCAATTATCTTAAATCTGTGTCCTCTGGTTACCGTCCCTCCTGCCACTGGAAACGGTTTCTCCTTATTTACTCCATCAAAACCCGCTCATGATTTTGAACGCCTCTATTAAATCTCGCCTTAACCTTCTCTGCTCTAAGGAGAACAATCCCAGCTTCTCCAGTCTCTCCACGTAACTGAAGTCCTTCATCCCTGGGACCATTCTAGTAAATCTCCTCCGCACCCTCTCCAAGGCCTTGACATCCTTCCTAAAGTGTGGTGCCCAGAATTGGACTCAATACTCCAGTTGTGGCCTAACCAGTGCTTTATAAAGGTTTAGCGTAACTTCCTTGCTTTTGTACTCTATGTGGTAAAAATTGGGTTGGTCTGCGCCTCTCGTTAGCGCCCCCGGGGGGCGCTAATGGGGCGCAAATCCCCTAGCGCCCGGGTGCGGCGCCGCTAACGCCTCCTGCTAAATTCAACGGGAGGTTAGCAGCGGTGGTAGCCTGTGGCGCTGCGCCGCCAGCGATGACATTTTACATTTTTATTTTGCCACCGAATTTTCCCCCCTATGTCAGCCATGGCTCAGTGGGCAGCACACTCGCCTCTGAGTCAGAAGGTTGTGGGTTCAAGTCCCACTCCAGAGACTCGAGCACAAAAATCTAGGCTGACACTCCCAGTGCAGTGCTGAGGGAGTGCCGCACTGTCGGAGGGGCAGTGCTGAGGGAGCGCCGCACTGTCGGAGGGGCAGTACTGAGGGAGCGCCGCACTGTCTGAGGTGTCGTCTTTCGGATGAGACGTTAAACCGAGGCCCCGTCTGCTCTCTCAGGTGGACATAAAAGATCCCATGGCACTATTTCAAAGAAGAGCAGGGGGAGTTCTCCCCGGTGTCCTGGGGCCAATATTTATCCCTCAACCAACATCACTAAAAACAGATGATCTGGTCATTTTCACATTGCTGTTTGTGGGAGCTTGCTGTGTGCAAATTGGCTGCCGCGTTTCGCACATTACAACAGTGACCACACTTCAAAAAGTACTTCATTGGCTGTAAATCGCTTTGAGACGTCCGATGGTCGTGAACAGGCGCTGTAGAAATGCGAGTCTTTCTTTTTCTATTTATAAAGCCAGTTTTGGATGTCTGTCAGGGCTTTCATGCCCCTGCTAGGCCTGCTCGCTGGTTACTGGCTGATATTGGCGTTTGGAGAGAGACTGGTTATTTCTGCTGTTATTTCTGCAGGGGTTTCGTTCGAGGCTTGCTCGGAGGGACAAGCACCAATGCCGATGGTCATCCTCCCCTTCATGCCACACGGGGACCTCCGCAGCTTCCTCCTCAACTCAAGGCACAGGAAGAACACCGTGGTAACCAGCTCTGAATCATGTAGCATAAGAAATAGGAGCCGGAATAGGCCACTTGGCCCCTCGAGCCTGCTCCGCCATTCAATAAGATCATGGCTGATCTTGGGCTCAAAGCCACTCCCCCGCCCGCTCCCCATAATCCTTCACTCCCTTATCTTGCAAAAATCTGTCTATCTCCACCTTAAATGTATTTAATGACCCAGCCTCCACAGCTCTCTGGGGCAGAGAATTCCACAGATTTACAACCCTCTGAGAGAAGAAATTCCTCCTCATCTCACAGGCGACCCTTTATTCTGAAACTATGCCCCCTAGTTCTAGATTTCCCCACGAGGGGAAACATCCTCTCTGCATCTACCTTGTCGAGCCCCCTCAGTATCTTATATGTTTCAATAAGATCACCTCTCATTCTTCTAAATTCCAATGAGTATAGGCACAACCTGCTCAACCTTTCCTCATAAGTCAACCCCCTCATCTCTGGAATTAACCTAGTGAATCGTCTCTGAACTGCCTCCAATGCAAGTATATCCTTCCTTAAATAAGGAGACCAAAACTGTACGCAGTACTCCAGGTGTGGTCTCACCAATACCCTGTACAGTTGTAGCAGGACTTCCCTGCTTTTATACTCCAACCAGCTTGCAATAAAGGCCAACATTCCATTTGCCTTTTTGATTACTTGCTGTACCTGCATGCTAACGTTTTGTGTTTCATGCACAAGGACCCCCAGGTCCCTCTGAACTGTAGCATTTTGTAATCTCTGTTACATAGGATTACATAAGAACACAAGAATTAGGAGCAGGAGTCGGCCATTCTGCCCCTCGAGCCTGCTCCGCCATTCAATAAGATCATGGCTGATCTTCGACCTCAACTCCACTTTCCCACCTGATCTCCATATCCCTTGATTCCCCTAGAGTCCAAAAATCTATCGATCTCAGCCCTGAATATACTCAACGACTGAGCCTCCACAGCCCTCTGGGGTAGAGAATTCCAAAGATTCACCACCCTCTGAGTGAAGAAATTCCTCCTCATCTCAGTCCTAAATGGCCGACCCCTTATTCTGAGACTGTGACCCCTGGTTCTAGACTCCCCAGCCAGGGGAAACATCCTCCCTGCATCTACCCTGTCAAGCCCTGTAAGAATTTTGTATGTTTCAATGAGATCAAGAGAATATTGCTAGGAGACAGGGTGACCCCAGCTGCCATACAGTGCAGGGTCCATATTACAATCGAACTATTGCATCTGTAATTCTTTTTCCTTCTTCCTGTGGGAAGTGCCCAGCCTCCAACAACAACAAAGTGCATTTATATAGCACCTTTAATGTAGTAAAACCTCCCAAGGCGCTTCACAGGAGCGATTATCAAACAAAATTTGACACCGAGCCACATAAGATATTAGGACAGGTGACCAAAAGCTTGGTCAAAGAGGTCGGTTTTAAGGAGCGTCTTAAAGGAGGAGAGAGAGAGATGGAGAGGCTTAGAGAGGGTATTCCAAATATTGGCCCAGGATGCTGGGGAGAACTCCCCTGCTCTTCTTTGAAATAGTGGCCGTGGGATCGTTTACATCCGCCTGAGAGGGCAGACGGAGGCCTAAGTTTAACGTCTCATCTGAAAGACGGCATCTCCGACAGTGCGGCGCTCCCTCAGCACTGCGCCTCCGATAGTGCGGCGTTTCCTCAGCACCGCCCCTCCGACAGTGCGGCGCTCCCTCAGTACCGCCCCTCCGACAGTGCGGCGTTCCCTCAGCACCGCCCCTCCGACAGTGCGGCGCTCCCTCAGTACCGCCCCTCCGACAGTGCGGCGCTCCCTCAGTACCGCCCCTCCGACAGTGTGGCGCTCGCTCAGCACTGCCCCTCCGACAGTGCGGCGCTCCCTCAGTACCGCCCCTCTGACAGTGTGGCGCTCGCTCAGCACTGCCCCTGCGACAGTGCGGCGCTCCCTCAGTACTGCCCCTCCGACAGTGCGGCGCTCCCTCAGTACTGCCCCTCTGACAGTGTGGCGCTCGCTCAGCACTGCCCCTCCGACAGTGCGGCGCTCCCTCAGCACTGCCCCTCCGACAGTGCGGCGCTCCCTCAGTACCGCCCCTCCGACAGTGCGGCGCTCCCTCAGTACCGCCCCTCCGACAGTGCAGCGCTCCCTCAGTACCGCCCCTCCGACAGTGCGGCGCTCTCTCAGTACTGCACTGGAGTGTCAGCCTGGATTACGTGCTCAACTCTCTGGAGTGGGGCTTGAACCCACAACCTTTCTGACTCAGAGACGAGAGAGTACTACACAGTGAGACACGGCTGACATTAAATAGCACACTGGAAGCAGTTGTATGTGACTTGGTATTAAGGCCGTATCTCTCTCCCTTCCCAGCATGTGCCGCTGCAGACCCTCCTGAAGTTTATGATCGATATTGCCTCGGGGATGGAGTACCTGAGCAACCAAGGCTTCCTACACAGAGACCTGGCCGCTCGGAACTGCATGTGAGTCGTGGTCAGCCGGGAGGTAGTTTGATTTATCACAGAGGAGGCTTCAAGAGCTCCCCTGGTGGCTGCCAGCTATTGCGTTGCCCAGGGTGGAACTGAACTATACATACCTTTGGTTCGTAGTTAAAGCACTGACAGGTTAGTTACAGAGTAAAGCTCCCTCTACACTGTCCCGTCAAACACTCCCAGGGCAGGTACAGCACGGGTTAGATACAGAGTAAAGCCCCCTCTACACTGTCCCGTCAAACACTCCCAGGGCAGGTACAGCACGGGTTAGATACAGAGTAAAGCTCCCTCTACACTGTCCCATCAAACACTCCCAGGGCAGGTACAGCACGGGTTAGATACAGAGTAAAGCTCCCTCTACACTGTCCCATCAAACACTCCCAGGGTCAGGTACAGCACGGGTTAGATACAGAGTAAAGCTCCCTCTACACTGTCCCATCAAACACTCCCAGGACAGGTACAGCACGGGTTAGATACAGAGTAAAGCTCCCTCTACACTGTCCCATCAAACACTCCCAGGGCAGGTACAGCACGGGTTAGATACAGAGTAAAGCTCCCTCTACACTGTCCCATCAAACACTCCCAGGGTCAGGTACAGCACGGGTTAGATACAGAGTAAAGCTCCCTCTACACTGTCCCATCAAACACTCCCAGGGCAGGTACAGCACGGGTTAGATACAGAGTAAAGCTCCCTCTACACTGTCCCATCAAACACTCCCAGGGTCAGGTACAGCACGGGTTAGATACAGAGTAAAGCTCCCTCTACACTGTCCCATCAAACACTCCCAGGGCAGGTACAGCACGGGTTAGATACAGAGTAAAGCTCCCTCTACACTGTCCCATCAAACACTCCCAGGGCAGGTACAGCACGGGGTTAGATACAGAGTAAAGCTCCCTCTACACTGTCCCATCAAACACTCCCAGGGCAGGTAGAGCACGGGTTAGATACAGAGTAAAGCTCCCTCTACACTGTCCCATCAAACACTCCCAGGGCAGGTAGAGCACGGGTTAGATACAGAGTAAAGCTCCCTCTACACTGTCCCATCAAACACTCCCAGGGCAGGTAGAGCACGGGTTAGATACAGAGTAAAGCTCCCTCTACACTGTCCCATCAAACACTCCCAGGGCAGGTACAGCACGGGGTTAGATACAGAGTAAAGCTCCCTCTACACTGTCCCATCAAACACTCCCAGGGCAGGTACAGCACGGGTTAGATACAGAGTAAAGCTCCCTCCACTGTGCTCGAACAACAGCTTTAGACGAGCGCCTCCTACAATGTTTTCTATTTTCCGACGCCAACTGTTCTGTGACTTCTCTGAGATTGCCTGTTCAGTGCCGAGCTAGGGCCTGTTCTGTTCCCTGGGCCTGTGCTCTGGTAGGAACTGGACTGAGGCTGAAGCAAGCTTATTTGATTGCAATGCTATAGACGTGAGGAGAGGAGAGCTTCACCCCATCGGACAGGGTAGAATTGGAGCCGAGAGGTGGGGGGCATTCTGACTGACTACATTAACAGAGCCCTCTCTCTAACGTCCATTCCTCCCACGCAGGTTGTGTGACAGTATGCGGGTGTGCGTCGCTGATTTCGGCTTGTCTAGAAAGATCTACTCCAGTAATTACTATCGGCAGAAGGCCGTCTCCAAGATGCCGGTGAAATGGATGGCATTGGAGAGTATGGCAGAGTCGATCTACACGACTAAAAGTGACGTGGTAGGCCAAACCTTCGTGTACTCTGCCGATGAAAGCAACAGCAAAGAGAGACCAGGAGTCACTCAAGACCCTTCCAGGGGTGGCGGGGAATAAGCACTGCTTCTGATCCCATCCCTGCTTCCTGCTGCTCCAGGGTTGGAACAATTTTGCCAAGCTATGGGGAGAATTACATTGTACGGGTTTACACAGGTTATACGGCACAGAAAGAGGCCATTCGGCCCAACCAGTCCATGCCGGCGTTTATGCTCCACTCGAGCCTCCTCCCATCTTTCCTCATCTAAATCTATCAGCGTAACCCTCTATTCCCTTCTCCCTCATATGCTTATCCAGCCTCCCCTTAAATGCATCGATACTATTCGCTTCATCCACTCCCTGTGGTAGCGAGTTCCACATTCTCACCACTCTCTGGGTAAAGGAGTTTCTTCTGAATCCCCTATTGGATTTCTTGGTGACTATCTTATATTAATGGTCTCTCGTTATGCTCTTCCCCACAAGTGGAAACACTCTCTCTGTATCCACTCATTCAAAACCTTTCATCATTTTAAGGACCTCTATTAGGTCACCCCTCAGCCTTTTTTCAAGAATCAGAAGTCGCACAACACCAGAATCTCCCAGAATTCACAATATAAACACATTTTTTCAAGAAAAAAGAGACCCAGCCTGTTCATCCTTTCCTGATATGTATACCCTCGCATTTCTGGTATCATCCTTGTAAATCTTCTCTGCACCCTCACCAGTGCCTCTCTATCCTTTTTATAATATGGTGACCAGAACTGTACGCAGTACTCCAAGTGTGGTCTGACCAAGGTTCGATACAGGTTCAGCATAACTTCACTATTTTTCAATTCTATCCCTCTAGAAATAAACCCTAGTGCTTGGTTTGCTTTTTTATGGCCTTGCTAACCTGCGTCGCAACTTTTAGTGATTTGTGTATTTGTACTCCGAGATCCCATTGTTCCTCTACCCCGCCTAGACTCGCACCCTCCAAGTGATAAGTGACCTCCCTATTCTTCCTACCAAAATGTAATACCTCACATTTATCTGTGTTGAATTTAGTTTGCCAATTATATGCAAGTTTATTAATGTCCTCCTGTAACTTGTAGCAGTCCTCCTCAGTATTGACTATCCCCCCAGCCCCCAATTTGGTGTCATCCGCTAATTTGGAAATTCACACCAACACATCCCTGGTGCACACAAGGGAGAGCAACGTGGAGGGGAAAGCGTGGCAACAGGAACTGAGGCAGTGGCTACTCCTCGGTGTGAAGCCAGTGAGTGTCAGCCGAGCTCTCGATCCTGTCCGCCCCTCACCAGATGTCTGAAATCAGATGCTTTCCAACAGAGGTCACTGGATAGTGACCTCTCCCTAACATCTGTCTGAGGCTGAACCACGGTGTCATATTTGACCCTGAAATGAGCTTCCGACCACATACCCGCAGCATAACAAAGACCGCCAACTTCCACCTCCGTAACATCGCCCGTCTCCGCCCCTGCCTCAGCTCATCCGCTGCTGAAACCCTCATCCGTGCCTTTGTTACCTCCTAGACTTAACTATTCCAACGCACTCCTGGTTAGCCTCCCACATTCCACCCTACGTAACCTTGAGGTCATCTAAAACTCGGCTGCCCGTGTCCTAACCCACACCAAGTCCCGTTCGCCCATCACCCCCTGTGCTCGCTGACCTACATTGGCTCCTGGTTAAGCAGCGCCTCGATTTCAAAATTCTCATCCTTGTTTTCAAATCCCCTCCATGGCCTCGCCCCCTCCCTATCTCTGTAATCTCCTTCAGCCCCACAACCCCCCTGAGATATCTGCGCTCCTCTAATTCTGCCCTCTTGAGGATCCCTGATTATAAATCGCTCCACCATTGGCGGCCGTGCCTTCTGTTGCCTAGGGCCCTGAGCTCTGGAATTCCCTGCCTAAACCTCTCTGCCTCGCTACCTCTCTCTCCTCCTTTAAGACGCTCCTTAAAACCGACCTCTTTGACCAAGCTTTTGGTCATCTGCCCTAATTTATCCTCATGTGGCTCGGGGTCAAATTTTTTGTCTTAAAATATTCCTGTGAAGCGCCTTGGGATGTTTTAGGCGCTATATAAATACAAGTTGTTGTTGTTGTTGAATCGAGACCCTGGCTGATTTGCCTCTGTTCACTGGCCCAGGGAGGCTGTGAGCGACTGTAGCACCTCTGCTACCACCTTTCGAGGTGTCACCGCGCTCCGCACTGACCAGGGAATCAACCAGCGACCTGCCATGACCTGCCATGACCTCCAGGGCTCCGTCCCTCATTGAGCAGTGCGTTTCCATTCTGAGCCATGCGGGGTGGGGATTGGCTGCCAATCTCTAAACCGTTTAATTGGTGACCTTGAACAGTGAGTGATTGCCACACGGAGACACCGCAGAAAGTAGACATTTAGACATAGTAAAGCGTCCCAAGGAGCTTCACAGGAGCGTAAATCAGACAAAATTTGACACTGAGCCACATAAGGAGATATTGGGACAGGCGACCAAAAGCTTGGTCAAAGAGGGAGGTTTTAAGGAGCGTCTTAAAGGAGG
Source organism: Squalus acanthias (assembly GCA_030390025.1). Classification (NCBI taxonomy): domain Eukaryota; kingdom Metazoa; phylum Chordata; class Chondrichthyes; order Squaliformes; family Squalidae; genus Squalus; species Squalus acanthias. The sequence continues at coordinate 28,008,241 of CM059450.1, read as the reverse complement.
AGAGAGAGGCGGAGAGGTTTAGGGAGGGAATTCCAGAGCTTAGGGCCCAGGCAGCTGAAGGCACGGCCGCCAATGGTGGAGCGATGGAAATCGGGGGATTCACAAGAGGCCAGAATTGGAGGAGCGCCGAGATCTCGGAGTGTTGAAGGGTCTCGAAGAGGATACAGAGACAGAGAGGGGCGAGGCGATGGAGGGATTTGAACACACGGATGATAATTTTATATTTAACGCGTTGGTGGTCCGTGAGCCAATGTAGGTCAGCGAGCACAGGGACGTTGGGTGAACGGGACTCGGTGCGAGTAAGGATACAGGGGGCAGTGAAGATTCGCGTGAGCTGAAGCTTATAGAGGGTGGGAGATGGGGAGGACAACCAGGAAGAGCGTTCGATTCCGGAGGTCACTCCGCTGATGGACTGCGGTGGGAATGAAGCCAGAGCCCAACAGGCCCCCACCTCTTTAACCTGACTCTCTTCCCTGTTCCCAGTGGTCCTTCGGAGTGACGATATGGGAGATCGTGACTCGGGGGAAGACGCCGTACCCCGGCTTGCAGAATCATGAGATCTACGACTTCCTGCACGAGGGGAACCGGCTGAAGCAACCGTCCGACTGTCTCGACAAACTGTGAGTGGCCCCCTTCCTCACCTTGACGGGATTCTCTGCTCTGAACCCTAGAAGTAACCAAGAACAGTCCCAGGGGATGAAGGACTTCCGTTAAGCGGAGAGACTGGAGAGAAGCTGGGGTTGTTCGCCTCGGAGCAGAGAAGGTTAAGGGGAGATTTAATGGAGGCGTTCAAAATTATGAGGGGTTTCGTTAGAGTAAATAAAGAGAAACTGTTTCCACTGGCACTGACAGGTCCCCCAGCCTCAAGAGCTTTCAAGACGGGGGAGAGTTCCATATTTCCACTCCCCTCTGTGTGAAGAAGTGCTTCCTGACATCATCCCTATAGAGCAAAAGTCACTGCCTGCCAGAGGAAGTATGGGAGACACGACAACAACAACTTGTATTTATATAGGGCCTTTAACATCTTAAAACGTCCCTCGGCGCTTCACAGGAGTATTTTAAGACAAAAGATTTGACACCGAGCCACATAAGGAGAAATTGGGACAGGTGACCAAAAGCTTGGTCAAAGAGGTCGGTTTTAAGGAGCATCTTAAAGGAGGAGAGGCGGAGAGGTTTAGGGAGGGAATTCCAGAGCTTAGGACCCAGGCGGCTGAAGGCACGGCCGCCAATGGTGGAGCGATTATAATCGGGGGATGCTCAAGAGGCCAGAATTAGAGGAGCGCAGATATCTTGGGGGGTTGTAGGGCTGGAGGAGGTAACAGAGATAGGGAGGGGGCGAGGGCCATGGAGGGATTTGAAAACAAGGATGAGAATTTTGAAATCGAGGCGCTGCTTAACCAGGAGCCAATGTAGGTCAGCGAGCACAGGGGATGATGGGTGAACGGGACTTGGTGCAAGTTAGGACACGGGGCAGCCAAGTTTGGGATGAGCTCAAGTTTACGTAGGGTGGAATGTGGGAGGCCGGCCAGGAGTGCGTTGGAATAGTCCAGTCTAGAGGTAACAAAGGCAGGGATGAGGATTTCAGCAGCGGATGAGCTGAGGCAGGGGCGGAGACGGGCGACGTTACGGAGGTGGAAATAGGCGGTCTTAGTTACTGGCCACAGGGTGCTGGTTGCAATGAGCGCCCTCTTTGCTGATTACTGTCATCTCGTCCCAGGTACCACGTCATGTTCAGCTGCTGGTTCCTGAACCCTGAGCAGAGGCCGTCCTTCGCCGAGCTCAGACCGCTGCTCCAGGAGCAGCTCTCCGCCCTGCTCGCCCTGGAGTACCAGGCCGAGATCTACTACACCAACACTGGGGCGCGAGGAGCGGCGGCCAAGGCGATGGCCGGGGCCGGGGACCGGGGAGATGGGACGGACAACTTCTACGTGGTGGCGCTGGGTGACGACACGGACACCGGCAGCGAGTGCGAATGGGCCCGAGGGCTTGGCGAGAAGGTTTGATCACCGGATGAAAACACCAGGTTGAATCGACTGTGGGAGGCTTGCCTTGTGCGTTCTCGCACAAATCGAACAAAAGTGGATTTAATCACGTGGACCTTCAGTGCAGAAGTCACCTGACAATTATCCCTGGTGTCGTTTGCCCCCTGCGATGTTGGTCCCTTTGACAATTACGCACTCGCCGTCAGAAGGGCGGCTGATGGGGACGGCGCACGGAGAGGTAACCGCGAGCGCCATACCTGAACGGTCTGTGCAGCCGCTCACCTGCCCGACCGACCAAGCTCTCCCAAAACGGAGGCTGGCACTTGACGAGGCAGGAAGCAGTGCCTCAGCGAGCTCGCGCCCTGCGGCTCCTGTCTCCAAATCCGCGGCAGCTTTTCTCCTCTCCTCGGCCATCCAGCAACAAGACAGTACTTAGCGTGCAAGAATATTTTAAGCTCTGCCATCCAGCTTTGCTGTTTCTGACTGGACTAGTCCTGCCATCGGAGGCAGGTTATTTTTCAGCTGGCTTCTGTAGAAATTCAATACCTTGTTTGTATGTGTATTCCGGAGCCGCTCTCAGTCTGTTGTGTGGCACAGAAACTTTACAGAACTTTCCTCAGTTGCGTGATAGTGGATAGTGTACATGGGCTGTGGGAGGAGATTCAATGGGTGGGTAGAGTCCATGAGAGGGGAGAGTGTACATGGGCTGTGGGAGGAGATTCAATGGGTGGGTAGAGTCCGTGATAGGGGAGAGTGTACATGGGCTGTGGGAGGAGATTCAATGGGTGGGGAGAGTCTGTGATAGGGGAGAGTGTACATGGGCTGTGGGAGGAGATTCAATGGGTGGGTAGAGTCCATGATAGGGGAAAGTGTACATGGGCTGTGGGAGGAGATTAAATGGGTGGGGTAGAGTCCATGATAGGGGAGAGTGTACATGGGCTGTGGGAGGAGATTCAATGGGTGGGTAGAGTCTGTGATAGGGGAGAGTGTACATGGGCTGTGGGAGGAGATTAAATGGGTGGGTGGAGTCCGTGATAGGGGAGAGTGTACATGGGCTGTGGGAGGAGATTAAATGGGTGGGTAGAGTCTGTGATAGGGGAGAGTGTACATGGGCTGTGGGAGGAGATTCAATGGGTGGGTGGAGTCTGTGATAGGGGAGAGTGTACATGGGCTGTGGGAGGAGATTCAATGGGTGGGTAGAGTCTGTGATAGGGGAGAGTGTCCATGGGCTGTGGGAGGAGATTCAATGGGTGGGTAGAGTCTGTGATAGGGGAGAGTGTACATGGACTGTGGGAGGAGATTCAATGGGTGGGTAGAGTCCGTGATAGGGGAGAGTGTACATGGGCTGTGGGAGGAGATTCAATGGGTGGGCAGAGTCCATGATAGGGGAGAGTGTCCATGGGCTGTGGGATGAGATTCAATGGGTGGGTAGAGTCTGTGATAGGGGAGAGTGTCCATGGGCTGTGGGAGGAGATTCAATGGGTGGGCAGAGTCCATGATAAGGGATAGTGTACATGGGCTGTGGGAGGAGATTCAATGGGTGGGTAGAGTCTGTGATAGGGGAGAGTGTACAGGGGCTGTGGGAGGAGATTCAATGGGTGGGTAGAGTCTGTGATAGGGGAGAGTGTACATGGGCTGTGGGAGGAGATTCAATGGGTGGGTAGAGTCCGTGATAGGGGAGAGTGTACATGGGCTGTGGGAGGAGATTCAATGGGTGGGTAGAGTTTGTGATAGGGGAGAGTGTACATGGGCTGTGGGAGGAGATTCAATGGGTGGGTTGAGTCCATGATAGGGGAGAGTGTACATGGTCTGTGGGAGGAGATTCAATAGGTGGGTAGAGTCCATGATAGGGGAGAGTGTACATGGGCTGTGGGAGGAGATTCAATGGGTGGGCAGAGTCCGTGATAGGGGAGAGTGTCCATGGGCTGTGGGATGAGATTCAATGGGTGGGTAGAGTCTGTGATAGGGGAGAGTGTACAGGGGCTGTGGGAGGAGATTCAATGGGTGGGCAGAGTCTGTGATGGGGGAGAGTGTCCATGGGCTGTGGGAGGATATTCAATGGGTGGGTAGAGTCTGTGATAGGGGAGAGTGTCCATGGGCTGTGGGAGGAGATTCAATGGGTGGGTAGAGTCCATGATAAGGGATAGTGTACATGGGCTGTGGGAGGAGATTCAATGGGTGGGTAGAGTCTGTGATAGGGGAGAGTGTACAGGGGCTGTGGGAGGAGATTCAATGGGTGGGTAGAGTCTGTGATAGGGGAGAGTGTACATGGGCTGTGGGAGGAGATTCAATGGGTGGGTAGAGTTTGTGATAGGGGAGAGTGTACATGGGCTGTGGGAGGAGATTCAATGGGTGGGTAGAGTCCATGATAGGGGAGAGTGTACATGGTCTGTGGGAGGAGATTCAATAGGTGGGTAGAGTCCATGATAGGGGAGAGTGTACATGGGCTGTGGGAGGAGATTCAATGGGTGGGGAGAGTCCGTGATAGGGGAGAGTGTACATGGGCTGTGGGAGGAGATTCAATGGGTGGGTAGAGTCCATGATAGGGGAGAGTGTACATGGGCTGTGGGAGGAGATTAAATGGGTGGGGTAGAGTCCATGATAGGGGAGAGTGTACATGGGCTGTGGGAGGAGATTCAACGGGTGGGTAGAGTCTGTGATAGGGGAGAGTGTACATGGGCTGTGGGAGGAGATTCAATGGGTGGGTGGAGTCTGTGATAGGGGAGAGTCTACATGGGCTGTGGGAGGAGATTCAATGGGTGGGTAGAGTCTGTGATAGGGGAGAGTGTCCATGGGCTGTGGGAGGAGATTCAATGGGTGGGTAGAGTCTGTGATAGGGGAGAGTGTACAGGGGCTGTGGGAGGAGATTCAATGGGTGGGTAGAGTCTGTGATAGGGGAGAGTGTACATGGGCTGTGGGAGGAGATTCAATGGGTGGGTAGAGTCCATGATAGGGGAGAGTGTACATGGGCTGTGGGAGGAGATTCAATGGGTGGGTAGAGTTTGTGATAGGGGAGAGTGTACATGGGCTGTGGGAGGAGATTCAATGGGTGGGTAGAGTCCATGATAGGGGAGAGTGTACATGGTCTGTGGGAGGAGATTCAATAGGTGGGTAGAGTCCATGATAGGGGAGAGTGTACATGGGCTGTGGGAGGAGATTCAATGGGTGGGGAGAGTCTGTGATAGGGGAGAGTGTACATGGGCTGTGGGAGGAGATTCAATGGGTGGGTAGAGTCCATGATAGGGGAGAGTGTACATGGGCTGTGGGAGGAGATTAAATGGGTGGGGTAGAGTCCATGATAGGGGAGAGTGTACATGGGCTGTGGGAGGAGATTCAATGGGTGGGTAGAGTCCGTGATAGCTGAGAGTGTACATGGGCTGTGGGAGGAGATTCAATGGGTGGGGTAGAGTCTGTGATAGGGGAGAGTGTACATGGGCTGTGGGAGGAGATTCAATAGGTGGGTAGAGTCTGTGATAGGGGAGAGTGTACATGGGCTGTGGGAGGAGATTAAATGGGTGGGTAGAGTCTGTGATAGGGGAGAGTGTACATGGGCTGTGGGAGGAGATTCAATGGGTGGGTAGAGTCCATGATAGGGGAGAGTGTACTTGGGCTGTGGGAGGAGATTCAATGGGTGGGTAGAGTCCGTGATAGGGGAGAGTGTACATGGGCTGTGGGAGGAGATTCAATGGGTGGGCAGAGTCCATGATAGGGGAGAGTGTCCACGGGCTGTGGGAGGATATTCAATGGGTGGGTGGAGTCCATGATAGGGGATAGTGTCCATGGGCTGTGGGAGGAGATTCAATGGGTGGGTAGAGTCCGTGATAGGGGAGAGTGTACATGGGCTGTGGGAGGAGATTCAATGGGTGGGCAGAGTCTGTGATGGGGGAGAGTGTCCATGGGCTGTGGGAGGATATTCAATGGGTGGGTGGAGTCCATGATAGGGGATAGTGTCCATGGGCTGTGGGAGGAGATTCAATGGGTGGGTAGAGTCTGTGATAGGGGAGAGTGTACAGCGGTTGTGGGAGGAGATTCAATGGGTGGGTAGAGTCTGTGATAGGGGAGAGTGTACATGGGCTGTGGGAGGAGATTCAATGGGTGGGCAGAGTCCATGATAGGGGAGAGTGTACATGGGCTGTGGGAGGAGATTCAATGGGTGGGCAGAGTCCATGATAGGGGAGAGTGTACATGGGCTGTGGGAGGAGATTCAATGGGTGGGTAGAGTCTGTGATAGGGTAGAGCGTAAACCCGACATCCAGACACAAGCACGTTACAGCAGAAGTCATTGAATGGTGATCTGGAGCTCGAACCCTGGCTGAATTTATTCCCCGGCTGAGCCTGGGGGCACTGAGGCTAACTGAGGCTCCATTGTTGCTGCCTGAGCCAAGGTCGACTGGCGGGGCGGGGGGGAGCTAAACTCAGCTCCGGGCTCTGTATTTCTCTCTCCCTCTAATTCCAGGCGTGTTTCCCTGGTTGGGGAGGTAACCTGCTCCCAGGACTCTGCCGGGGTCGTCACACAGACGGCAGCCCCAGGGAGCTCTAGGAGAACAAAACTGAACGCAAAATACTGCAGAGGCTGCAAATGGCAACAGAAAATGCAAGGCAGACTCAGCAGGTCAGGCAGACTCTGTGGAGGGAGCAAGGTTGGGCGATTGTTTCAGAGTCAATGATGTGTGTCGCTGTAATACTGCATTCACAGCACTAGGTGGTGCTGTTGCAGTAGTAATGCACAGAGCCTGAGGATCAAAGAATGAGACAGCACAGGAGGAGGCCATTCGGCCCATCGTGCCAGTGCCGGCTCTTTGAAAGAGCTCTCCAATTAGTCCCACTCCCCCCTGCTCTTTCCCCCAGAGCCCTGCAAATGTTTCTTTTTCAAGTATTTATCCGATTCCCCTTTTGAAAATTACTATGTCAGTGTCAGCTGTGGCTCAGTGGGCAGCACACTCTCCTCTGAGTCAGAAGGTTGTGGGTTCGAGTCCCACTCCAGGGACTTGAGCACACAAAGCTAGGCTGACACTCCAGTGCAGTACTGAAGGAGCGCCGCACTGTCGGAGGGGCGGTACTGAGGGAGCGCCGCACTGTCGGAGGGGCAGTACTGAGGGAGCGCCGCACTGTCGGAGGGGCGGTACTGAGGGAGCGCCGCACTGTCGGAGGGGCAGTACTGAGGGAGCGCCGCACTGTCGGAGGGGCAATACTGAGGGAGCGCCGCACTGTCGGAGGGGCGGTACTGAGGGAGCGCCGCACTGTCGGAGGGGCAGTACTGAGGGAGCATCGCACTGTCGGAGGGGCGGTACTGAGGGAGCGCCGCACTGTCGGAGGGGCGGTACTGAGGGAGCGCCGTACTGTCGGAGGGGCAGTACTGAGGGAGCGCTGCACTGTCGGAGGGGCGGTACTGAGGGAGTGCCGCACTGTCGGAGGGGCAGTACTGAGGGAGCGCCGCACTGTCGGAGGGGCGGTACTGAGGGAGCGCCGCACTGTCGGAGGGGCGGTACTGAGGGAGCGCCGCACTGTCGGAGGGGCAGTACTGAAGGAGCGCCGCACTGTCGGAGGGGCGGTACTGAGGGAGCGCCGCACTGTCGGAGGGGCAGTACTGAGGGAGCGCAGCACTGTCGGAGGGGCAGTACTGAGGGAGCGCCGCACTGTCGGAGGGGCAGTACTGAGGGAGCGCCGCACTGTCGGAGGGGCAGTACTGAGGGAGCGCCGCACTGTCGGAGGGGCGGTACTGAGGGAGCGCCGCACTGTCGGAGGGGCAGTACTGAGGGAGCGCCGCACTGTCGGAGGGGCAGTACTGAGGGAGCGCCGCACTGTCGGAGGGGCAGTACTGAGGAATGACATTTATTCGGATGTCTTTTTATGCAAAGCAATAAAGATATTACAAAAACAAATCTGATTTTAGGCTTGCTGATCGGAACCATCCGTTCATACTGGTCATAATCTGTAATGGTATGTCTGTTTGAGGAGAAGAATTTAGAGATATTCCCTTAACAGCAGGAAGCCCCGTATCAATGGCACTATTTCGAAGAAGAGCAGTGGGAGTTCTCCCCGGTGTCCTGGGGCCAATATTTATCCCTCAACCAACATCACTAAAACAGATGCTCTGGTCATTATCACATTGCTGTTTGTGGGAGCTTGCTGTGCGCAAATTGGCCGCCGCGTTTCCCACATTACAACAGTGACCACACCTCGAAAAGTACTTCCTTGGCCTAAAGTCGAGAAAGGTGCTTGTATAAATGCAACTCTTCCTTCAACCGTGTCAGTCTAATTGCCAAGCTAGCAGCATAGGCTCAGCAACCTGCAACCTCCCCTGGCCTGTATTGGCTCAGTTCCACACCTTTTCCAAATGATCAACCAGCGAGGTCTGGAAGATGTTTTTCAGCGACGGACGTCGTTGTAGTTCACAACCTCCTGCTCAGTCAACACAATCCCCTTTATCAAACCAGCCAAGCCGCACGAGCTCCGCGATTTCCTCCCGCCAGCCAACTGGATCTACTCTTACTGCGGTCATAACCTTCAGAATTTATGGCTCTCCGAGGAACATTACCCCGACGTTAAGCAGCCATTAGCTTCTGGGTAGTTACTGTTTGTTGGCATCAGTCCAGACTGTGTCAGCTGGAGCTGTCAGGAGCCGTGGCTGTAAGTCCTTGTTTCAGTTTCTCTCTGTGTGTGTCGCAGTGTCAGAGGGTGTATTTGTATTCGTCTGTCGGTATGCCTGCGCACTTGTGTACCTGCGAGTGGCTGTACCTGCAGGTCTGTGTACAAGTGTTGCAGAGAGACAGGAAGTAAAACTGATATTCAGAGCTGCTCAAATGTCTCCCTCCTTTCATAGGAACAGGAGGAGGCCATTCAGCTCCTCCAGCCTGTTCCGCCATTCAGTGAGATCAGGGCTGATCTGCCACCTAACTTTCCACTAGCCTTTCCACCATCTATAAGGCACAAGTCAGGGAGTGTGATGGAATACTCTCCACTTGCCTGGATGAGTGCAGCTCCAACAACACTCGAGAAGCTCGACTCCATCCAGGACAAAGCAGCCCGCTTGATCGGCACCCCGTCCGCCACCTTAAACATTCACTCCCTCCACCACCGGCATACCGTGGCTGCAGTGTGGACCATCTACAAGATGCACTGCAGCAACTCGCCAAGGCTTCTTCGGCAGCACCTCCCAAACCCGCGACCTCTTCCACCTAGAAGGACAAGGGCCGCAGGCACATGGGAACACCACCACTTCCAAGTTCCCCTCCAAGTCTCACACCATCCTGACTTGGAAATATATCGGCCGATCCTTCATCGTCGCTGGGTCAAAATCCTGGAACTCCCTCCCTAACAGCATTGTGGGAGCGCCTTCACCACACGGTCTGCAGCGGTTCAGTGGCTCACCACCACCTTCTCGAGGACAATTAGGGATGGACAATAAATGCTGGCCTTCCCAGCGACGCCCACATCCCATCAACAAATTTTTTAAAACTCCATATACCCACCTTTGCCCCATATCCCTTACTACCTTTGGTTAACAAAAATCTATCAATCTCAGATTTAAAAATTAACAATTGATCGAGCATCAATTGCCGTTTGCGGAAGAGAGTTCCTTTGTGTGTAGAAGCGTTTCCTAATTTCACTCCTGTAAGGTCTGGCTCTTGCTGGGGTACAGGCCACCCCCCCACCCCCCGCCCCCTCACAGGTACATCGAATTCACAGCACAGAAACAGGCCATTCGGCCCAACTGGTCCGTGCCGGTGTTTACGCTCCACACACGTCTCCTCCCACCCCTGGTTTACAGTCTAGATACTGGATACCAGATGTCCCATCCAGAGCCAGTCCTCACTCATACTGCCTGCCTTGGTTTAATGTCGTCTAAAGTCATGTAGACCGGAATATCACAAATTCAGTCCCCTGATTGGCGCCGATTTAACCCATCAATCTCACCGTACGACACTCATCCACCCATCCAAGCTGCCAAAGCATACCCAACAACAACTTACATTTATATAAGAACATAAGAAGTAGGAGCAGGAGTAGGCCATACGACCCTTCGGGCCTGCTCCGCCATTCAATAGGATCATGGCTGATCCGAACCTAGACTCACGTCCACTTCCCTGTCCTGCTCCCCATAACCCTTAATTCCCTTATCAGCTAGGAAACTGTCTATCTCCGTTTTAACTTTATTTAATGTCGCAGCTTCCACAGCTCTCTGAGGTAGCAAATTCCATAGATTTACTACCCTCTGAGTGACGAAGTTTCTCCTCATCTCAGTGTTGAAACGGCAGCCCCTTATTCTAAGATTATACCCCCTAGTTCTAGTCTCACCCATCAGTGGAAACATCCTCCCCGCCTCCACCCGATCAAGCCCTCTCACAGTCTTATATGTTTCGATAAGATCGCCTCTCATTCTTCTGTATTCCAATGAGTATCGGCCCAACCTACTCAACCGTTCCTCATAAGTCAACCCCCTCATCTCCGGAATTAACCGAGTGAACCTTCTCTGAACTGCCTCTAGAGGGAGTTAACGTGGTAAAACGTCCCAAGGTGCTTCACAGGAGCGATTATCAGACAAAATTTGACATCGAGCCACATAAGGAGATATTAGGACAGGTGACCAAAAGCTTGGTCAAAGAGGTCGGTTTTAAGGAGCGAGAAACATAGAAACATAGAATCTAGGAGCAGGAGTAGGCCATTCGGCCCGTCGAGCCTGCTCCGCCATTCAATACGATCATGGCTGATCATCCAAATCCAGTACCCTGTCCCTGCTTTAATTCCCACAGTACACATATCCCACCCTACCCCCGTAACCCCACGTATTTAATTCCCCCTAACATATCCCATCCTATCCCCATAACCCCACATATTTAATCCCCCCTAACACTAAGGGTCAATTTATCATAGCCAAATCAACCTAACCCGCACATTTTTGGACTGATGGGAGGAAACCGGAGCACCCGGAGGAAACCCACGCAGACACGGGGAGAATGTGCAAACTCCACACAGACAGTCACCCGAGGTCAGATTCGAACCCGGGTCCCTGGCGCTGTGAGGCACCAGTGCTAACCACTATGCCACCGTGTTGCCCTAGAGGCGGAGAGGTTTAGGGAGGGAATTCCAGAGCTCGGGGCCCAGGCAGCTGAAGGCACGGCCACCAATAGTGGAGCGATGGAAATCGAGGGATGCGCAAGAGGCCAGAATTGGAGGAGCGCAGAGCTCTCGGAGGGTTGTAGGGGCTGGAGGAGGTTACAGAGATAGGGAGGGGGGGCGAGGAGGCCGCGGAGGGATTTGAACACGAGGATCAGAATTTTAAATTTGAGGCGTTGCCGGACCGTTGCTCCGTCAAGCCCATCAACCATCACCTGCCAAGCTGCTAAACTCGCCAATCTGCACCCATCAATCCTGCACTGGCCAAACACACCAGACTAGATCACAACCCCCCGATAAAAACGCCAAACTGAACTATGTCAAGCCTACCAACGCTGCACCATCAGAGACTATGGGCTGGATTTTCAATGACCCGTGGAGTCGGGTTTGGACGCATGTGGGGGGTTAAAGTTGCAGATTCGGGGCTCCCGACCCCATCCCGCCTCCATGCAATTTTGACAAAATCGGTCACGGTGTTCCCGACTCCGTCCCGCCTCCAAGAGGCGGGAGAGGCCATTAAAGCCCTTAACAAGCCCTAAATTGGCTCTGTAATGCCATTTTGAAACGTTTTAGCTAGTTTAACCCTTTTCCGACATGAAGTACGCCTGATGTGAAACCTGGCGGGAGCAAAAGTGGATAGCTGACTATCAGCTACAGGTCCACTATTACAACGGAGATGTGATGAAGGTAGTAGTAGTATTAGGTCTGAAGGTCTCAGTCTCAGTCTGATGCTGCTCATTTTGCATCCAGGTCCTCTCACAGCAAAGGCCAGGCAATCTCTGAGACCAGGCAGTCTCTGACCTGAAATGATGACATCATCAGAGGCGACTTTCAGACTGAAACCACTAATTGGTTCATGGGTTCCCACATGCTGGAACTCAATTGCCCAATTAAGTGAAAATTGCATCAATCTCCCACATCCAATTGCAGGCGGGTGGATAACACGAAATGCCACGACCCCAACCCGCCCCAGTATCAAAATCCAGCCCTGCAAGATACACTTTGCCCGTAACTCTTTGTAAGGCTCTTTGAAATTAAAGGAGTGAAGCCAACAGCACACTGCACCACCATCAGCTGCATGTGGAATTATAAAAACACTTCTTAAACCTGTTGAGGAAGGCAGCAGCGATCCACCTCCTTGTAGGTCTTGAGGGCTCCCGCTGGAGTCACGGGCTCGGCTTCCGCTCTGCATCTCACAGAGAACAGCGGCAGGTGGGAATGGGCCTGTCTTCTCATGTGGCTCGGTGTTGAATGTCGTTCAATTACGCGCCTGTGAGCCGCTCTGGGATGTTTTACGACGTTAAGGGCGCTGTGTAAATGCGAGTTGTCGTTGTAAACCGCGGGTCAGGGGGAGAGCAGCTTGGCTGAACCCAGGGACTTCCCGACTGCCACAAGGCCTCCTGGGGTCAGTCAGCACCAGGTTCCGGTCTCTGCAGCTGCTCACTGGCACAGCGGTCCAGATTGTCCGCACACCTGCAAAATAGCCGCACAGTGCGGGCGGTGCACAAGAGGACCGCGTTCACAGAACCAGGTTCACAGGACCAGGTTCACAGGAGGAGCAGGTTCACAGGACCAGGTTCACAGGACCAGGTTCACAAGAGGACCAGGTTCACAGGACCAGGTTCACAAGAGGACCAGGTTCACAGGACCAGTTTCACAGGAAGAGCAGGTTCACAGGAGGACCAGGTGCTCAGGAGGACCAATGCATAGAAAGTCCAGTTACTCTATGCCCTGGTAGATGCGGGAGAGCAGTGCAGTGGGCCACTCTCCCAAGGTCTGGGCTGCAGTATAAAAGCAACTACAGAGCATTGCTGCGATACCCCAGGAAGAGACAGCGCCTTAAGGGGAGAAATTTAGCGTTGGTGGGGAGGGAGGAGGAATGATCCAGTGTGAGCAGTTTTCTGAGATTCTGAGAGAGTGGGATGATTGAGTCAGCTCCAGCATACTCAGTGTTTGTCACAGTAAATTAAGAAGAAGTGCTGTGAGAGAAAACAAGCATTTCTTGAAGACTCTCAGAGGAGCAGTTATGAACTGTTAGTGCAAATACGAGACCCAAACACGTCGTAGCTTAACTAAGAGTGACAGCTCGAAAATTACCACACGCCTCAGAAATATGGTCCTGGCTGTCAATGTTTCCTGGATTACTTCATCTGTTCTCTTACTCCTTGCAGCCACGCTGTGCTCGCTCCCCCTGCATTATGGACCGCTGCTCTTCACCTGGGTTTCTCAAGAATCCATTACAATAATTCCTCTAATTTTTCTCCTCCCCTCCTGAATCCTCTGAACAGGTTTTGGCTCATTGTAATTCTATGCAAGGGGAATGAGTGGGTTTTTGCTTCTTGATTCAGGACCTTAGGACGTCCCAAAGCGCTTCACAGCCAATGAAGTACTTTTTGAAGTGTAGTCGCTGTTGTAATGTAGGAAACGCGGCAGCCAATTTGCGCACAGCAAGCTCCCACAAAACAGCAATGTGATAATGACCAGATCATCTCTCTTTTTTTAGTGATGTTGATTGAGGGATAAATATTGGCCCCAGGACACCGGGGAGAACTCCCCCTGGCTCTTCCGCGAAATAGTGGCCGCGGGATCTTTTACATCCCACCCGAGAGGGCAGACGGTGGCCTCGGTTTAACGTCTCATCCCCTGAGATCACTGGAGGGAGGCGCCCAGACCCCCTGGTTGAGGTGGAGGTGGGCGGAGGCGGGAGGAAAGGGGAAAATAGAACAGGTGGAATATTTCCTACATTACAACAGTGACTACACCTCAAAAAAAGTACTTCATTGGCTGTAAAGCACTTTGGGACGTCCTGAGTGTGGCTGTACAATTGCAAGTAAGTTGGGGGGTGAGAGAGAGAGGGGGAAAACTACAATTCCCGGCATGCGTTGCCAGGGTCTGGGAGGAGGAGGAGGAGGAAGTTGCCAGAGTGCGCGTGCGCAGTAATAGAAAGCTGAACGCACTTGTTGACACTACAACTCCCAGTGCGCACCGCAGCTGGAAACGCAGGCGTACAACAGATGAGAGGGCGGGGTGAGATATGGCGCAGGCGCAGGCGCAGGCGCAGAGAGCGCGGGCAGATGTGGCGCCGGCGCAGAAGGGTTGAGTGAGGGGGCGGGGTTAGATGTGGCGCAGGCGCAGGCGCAGAGAGCGCTGCGAGCCAGTGGGCGGGAGAGACGCTGAGGCGATTGTCCAGCGGGCCCGGGAGTGCCGCCGGGGACTGGGACTAGGCCCGGCCCCGCACCGTGAGTATTGGGGAGGCTCCAGGGCGACCAGTCAGTCTGAAGCCGGCAAATTGGCGCCAGGCTCAGGTTAGGGCTGGGGGGAGGGAAGCACAGAGCCCGGACTGTCGGAGGGTCACTACTGAGGGAGCGCCGCACTGTCGGAGGGGCAGTACTGAGGGAATGCTGCACTGTCGGAGGGGTGGTACTGAGAGAGCGCCGCACTGTCGGAGGGGCAGTACTGAGGGAGCGCCGCACTGTGGGAGGGGCAGTACTGAGGGAGCGCCGCACTGTTGGAGGGGCAGTACTGAGGGAGCGCCGCACTGTCGGAGGGTCAGTACTGAGGGAGCGCCGCACTGTCGGTGGGGCAGTACTGAGGGAGCGCCGCACTGTCGGAGGGGCAGTACTGAGGGAGCGCCGCACTGTCGCAGGTGCTGTCTTTCGGATGAGACGTTAAACCGAAGCCCCGTCTGCCCTCTCAGGTGGATGTAAAAGGTCCCCTGCTGCTATTGGAAGAAGAGTAGGGGAGTAGTTATACCTCAATATTTATCCCTCAACCAACATCACTAAAAACAGGTGATCTGGTCATTATCAGATTGCTGTTTGTGGGAGCTTGCTGTGCGCAAATTGGCTGCCGCGTTTCCCACATTACAACAGTGACTACACGTCAAATGTGCTTCATTGGCTGCAAAGCGCTTTGAGACGGCTGGTGGTCGTGAAAGGCGCTGTAGAAATGCAAGACTTTCTTTCTTTAGGTTTACCAGAATGATACCTGGACTCCAGGGGTTAAATTACGAGGAGAGATTACACAAACTAGGGTTGCATTCTCTGGAATTTTGGGGTGCTTTGATCAAAGTTTTCAAGATATTAAGGAGATCTGACAGGGTGGATAGTTTCTCTCTCCACTGGTTGGGGAGTCTAGGACTAGGGGGGCATAACCTAAAAATAAGATCAGACCTTTCAGGAGTGAAGTTAGGAAACAGTTCTACGCACAAAGGGTGGTAGAAGTTTGGAACTTTCTTCCGCAAATGGCAATTGACGCTAGGTCAATTAATTTTAAATCTGAGATTGATAGTTTTTTGTTAATCAAAGATATTAATGGATATGGGGTAAAACCGGGTTTATGGAGTTAGGTGGCAGATCAGCCGTGATCTGATTGAATGGCGGAACAGGCTCGAGGGGCTGAACGGCCTCCTCCTGATCCTATGGTCCAACCTCAACTGGAGTATTGTGTCCAGTTCTGGATTCTGCACTTTAGTTTGGATGTCAAGGCCTTGGAGAGGGTGCAGAAGAGATTTAGAAGAGTGGTCCCAGGGATGAGGGACTTCAGTTGCGTGGAGAGACTGGAGAAGCTGCGGTTGTTCTCCTTAGAGCAGAGAAGATTGAGAGCACCGGCTCGACGGGCCAAATGGCCTCCTTCTGTGCTGTAACCATTCTATGATAGAGGTGTTCAAAATCGTGAGGGGGTCGAGACGGAGTAGATAGCGAGAAACTGTTCCCGTTGGCGGAAGGGTCGAGAACCAGAAGACACAGATTTAAGGCGGTTGGCAGAAGAACCAGGGGCGACATGAGGAAAAACTTTTTTACGCAGCGAGTGGTTAGGATCTGGAATGCCCTGCCTGAGAGGGTGGTGGAGGCAGTCTCAATCGTGGCTTTCAAAAGAGAATTGGATAAGTACTTGAAGGGGAAAAAAATTGAGGGCTACGGGGAAAGGGCGGGTGAGTAGGACTCGCTGAAGTGCTCTTGCAGAGAGCCGGCACGGGCTCGACGGGCTGAATGGCCTCCTTCTGTGCTGTAACCAGTCTATGATTCTTTTCAGGCTGGTTGACTCTTGCCAGGCTGCGCTCTCCACAGATGCTGACTGACCTGTATTTATAGCTGTTTCAGTATATTGCTTGTTATTTTTTTTTTAAATGCAGTGTGACCAGAACATCATCTGTTTTTGTTTCAAAGAAAAATACTGCAAGCACTTTTTCTGTATTTTTTTTAATTATTTCAGATTTCCAGCATCTTGCTTCTGTTTTTTTAATTTCAAACCTAATTCCTATGTTTTCCATCCTTCCCACTTTCTTGACTTTTTTTTCCCTTAATCCTCCCACTGCCTTGGCCATTCTTGTGTTTGTTTATTGTACGCTTCTGGCCATTATTGAGTGAAATCATTCAATCTTGCTTCCTCTGTGTGTTTTTGTTTCTCTCTCTTCCCCTTTTTCAGCTAAAGTGCTCATTTATCTCCGAAGAATGGCATGAGTCATCTACTGCGAGTTTCCTGCTGTTTTCTTGTTTCAGATTTCTAGTATTTTGCTTTTTATTTAACTATTTTCAGTGGTTACTGAGTCAGTAACTCGGACCGCAAAAAATTAAGGGAGAGTTTGAGATTTTTATTTGCATAGAAAAAAAGACTTGCATTTCAAAGCGCTTCACAGCCAATGAAGTACTTTTGAAGTGTAGTCGCTGTTGGAACCGGGGCAGCCAATTTGAGCGCAGCCAGCTCCCACAAACAGCAATGTGATAATGACCAGATCATCTGTTTTTAGTGATGTTGATTGAGGGATAAATATTGGCCCCAGGACACCGGGGAGAACTCCCCCTGCTCTTCTTCAAAATAGTGGCCGTGGGATCTTTTACATCCACCCGAGAGGGCAGACGGGGCCTCGGTTTAACGTCTCATCTGAAAGACGGATGGCACATGGAAGGTTGTTCGGGCATGGGCTGCCCGGCCAAAAGCAGCGGGAGCAGAATCTCTACTAGCTTTTAAAAGTGAAGTGGATAAATATTTGAAAAAGAAACAAATTCAACATTTATGCAAGAAAGCCAGGGAAATGGGACTATTTGGACAGCTCTTTAAGAGCTGGCACAAACACTAATGTGTCAAATGGCTTTATGCGCTGTCAAATTCTGTTTTAAACAGTAATTTGCAGTTATATAGTGCCTTATGCATCTTTAACATGCCGACATACTTTGCACATCATGAATTACTTTATGAAGGGTGTTGGTATGTAGGTGAATGCGGCAACAATATTACAGACAAGAAGGTTATACACACTGAAGGGATCTGCACGGGTTAGCTAGTTGTCTGTGGTGTTGGTTGAGGGAGTAACATTGACCAGGAAAACTCCATGATTGCCTTCCAATATTGGAATAGCAACTTTGCACCTGAATGGACAAATAGGGGCTTGCTCGAGCGTCGGCTGTGTCAACGTCAGCTGTGTCTCAGTTGGTAGCACTCCTCTTGCCTCTGATTCAGAAGGTTGTGGGCTTGCGTCCCGCTCCAGAGGCTGGAGCACAAAAATCTAGGCTGGCACTGCAGGGCTGAGGGAGCGCCGCACTGTCGGAGGTGCCGTCTTTTGGACGAGACGTTAAACCGAGGCCCCGTCTGCTCTCTCGGGTGGACGTAAAAGATCCCGCGGCCACTATTTCGAAGAAGAGCAGGGGGAGTTCTCCCTGGTGTCCTGAGGCCAATATTTATCCCTCAATCGACATAACAAGAACAGGTGATCTGGTCATTATCACATTGCTGTTTGCGGGAGCTTGCTGTGCGCAAATTGGCGGTCGCATTTCCCACATTACAACAGTGACTGTACTTCAAAAAGTACTTCATTGGCTGTAAAGTGCTTTGGGACGTCTGGTGGTCGTGAAAAGCGCGATATAAATGCAAGTCTTTCTTTATTTCTTTCTCATCTAAAGGATGGCACCTCTGACAGTGCAGAAACCCTCACTGTTGCCTTGAGTGACAACTTAGTTTATGGACTTATTTATAATGGAGCTGGAAATTCACAACGGCAGCTGGAAAAGACAGGTTGATATTTTGCAGAGGGACCTTTTTGTTAAAACTGATGAAGGAGCCACTTAAAATGTGAAGCTGTTTTTGTTCAGATAGAGGCCGGCCTGTGTAATTACAGCTTTTGCTGGTTTTATTTTACCTTCATGTGTTGACGTTGGGTTTCCAAATCAGTCCCAATTCTTTTGCAACTGCACATCTAACCTTTCTCAGATGTTTATGACTCTCTACCAATGCTCCACGGTTGTGAGGAGTAATGTGGTTTTGTTGGCAATGGTCTTACTCACTCTGATTCACCCTTTCCTGGAAGAATGCTGATCTGACGGTCTGTCATAAATTTTCCGTCTTTTAAACGAGGTGTTACAAAGAGAACTCCGGAATATGGAGTTAACTGTTAGGGGGCGCAAACGCCCCCATTTTACATGTTAAATATTTACGTGTTTTCAAATAAAAAGTTGAAGTAAAATCTTCAGCTACCCTTAATTTCCTGGAGCGCAACAAGAGAGCTACATATCGGCACTTAAACAACCGAATCTCCATCCAGCTGAAGGCAGTGGAGACCCCAACAGTTGCGCGCTGTCAGTGGTACTGGCAGCCTCCCCTGTTTGGTCAGGTAAATGTGCTTGAGCTGCATCAGTATGTCTGGTGATGTGAGAATGATGACGGGTGCATCAGTTCTCTGCCTGTTGCGAGCATTTGCGTCCTGACGTGATGTTCCCAGGTCCATCTGCCGGACCCTTTTCTGACTTGCCTGCCTGGAGACTACAACGCACACAGGTTGACATGAATCTTGTCATTCATGTGGAAATGACTCGTGAAGTAATACTGGGCGGCCTGCTGGTGGCGCTGTCCAGGGAGAGTATAAATACTCGGGCATGGGCCCGGCTTGCTCAGGACATTCCTCAACAGGAACTAGTGAAGGACACAACTGGATCTCCATGTTGTAAAACAGTTGATTAAAGCTTTGTTTAACGCTTAGACCAAGTGCCTAGTAGTTTTCTGACGTCACAGGGCACCTTGACATCGTTCTCGGTACCGCACTTCCCCGGCGCCTAAAGATTAAACGTATTTTATATGAAAGAAAGACTTGCAGTTATGTGGCGCCTTTCACCACCTCAGGACGCTTTACAGCCAATGAAGTACTTTTTGAAATGTGGTCACTGTTGTAATGTAGGAAACGCGGCAGCCAATCTGCGCACAGCAAGCTCCCACAAACAGCAACGCGATAATGACCAGATCATCTGTTTTGGGTCTAACATGGTTATCCCTTTTCCAAGGCTGGAGCACTGGTATGCGAGGTTTTGGTGTTCTAGTTCCTATTGTTTCCCTCTTGTTCATTCACTTCCCTACCCTTTGGCATGTGGTGGTGGGCTTGAACATTGCTTTTAAGACATAGGGTTTCATACTGGGGCCCGCTGGAGATCTTGGGGAGGCGACTCTGCAAGAGCATGAGGTGGCTCCGTTTGTTGTCGACGGGTGACGTAGCTCTAAACAGGCCACGGTCGAGGGTGCCACGGCTAGTTGACTTGCACTCCTCAAAGAGGGGCTCTCGTTGGAAAGTAATAAGACCAAGTGTAAGACCCCCCCCCGCCAGGGAATTAACACTGATTGAGATACTGTGGGCAGTTGGCAAATGGAGACCAGGCACTTCCCTGCAGGAAGATATAGGAGCAATAGTTGTTTTAAAGGTTTTTTTTCCCTCCTCTGGAACGCAAAGAAAAGGGATAAGCTTTGTACCCCAACTTGCTCAGTTTCTTATAGCCAGGCACGGCTCAGAGGCACATGGAGCAGCAAGTCTGAGGGAACCATCGATTTGAAGGGGACTAGCTCCTGGACTGTGTCATAAATTGCATTGCTTTAGTGAAATAACCAAGTTTAAATTTTCTTTGTGCAAGGAGCCCAAAGCAGTTCACTTTCCGACTGTAACCGGAGCTAATTTAATTGAGAGGGACCGAACCCCTCATTTTGATGCAGGCATGTTTCTGAGAGCGGGTTTCTCTCTGTTTTCAGATGGATCCAAGCGAGACGAGAAATGTGCTGGAATCGTCTGGAGGTTCTCAGCGGGGGAGTGTGTCCTCGTCTGTGGCTAGGCGTGAGTTTTTCTGAAAAGCAGTTTCTGCTGGACATGCGTGTGCTGGAGCGCGGGGAAGGGCCTTTTGTTGAAAGTAATGTTGGTTCGAGCTCCCCTGTTGTCTGTCGGTGAAGGCAGCCTGTATCTGGCCTACAGGGGTCAGCATGTTCACCCTTCAGTCTGCACTGAGCCAGCAGGCTTCATCTGACATATGAACAATGACGGACAGGCAAAGACCCTCTGGTCCAGCCAACCTGTCCCACACAATTGCGATACCTTGTCTATCGCAATATATACACTCCCCACCCGAAATCATGTGATCTCCTGGGAGAGGCGCAAAACTAGATTAAAAAACCCAGGCTAATTTGGGGGGGAGGGGGGGGAATCTGGCAAATTCCTCTCCGACCCATCTAGGCGATCGAAACTAGTCTGGTAGATCGCTCTGGCCCTGAATTCCCTGCAGTCCCTACTTTCTGGAAGAGGTGATCTCCGCCCCAGCCAGAAACAAGTCCCAGCTCTTGCTTGAAGGAATTCACTGACCAGACTGTCGGCAAGACCTTTGCCTTGTCCGTCCGTGAGCGAGGGAGCGGAATATCGCCCAGTGTTTCGACCCTCTGTTGCTTGCTATCCAGTGACTGCTGCTGAAATGTGTGTGTGTGGGGACAGGATCGGGGTTGGCTGTGTTGCCCTTCTACAGTCAAATATCACTGCCTGATGGGGTGGTACAAACAGATTCAACAGTAGCTTTCGAAAGGAGAATTGGATAAATACTTGAAGGAGAAAAAATTGCAGGAATATGGGGAGTGGGACTAACTGGATTGCTCTTCGAAAGAGCCGGCGCAGACTTGATAGGCCGAATGGCTTCCTTCCGTGCTGCACTGTCCTATGAGTAGCCTGCCAGCCCTGTCCGTATGTGAAAAATGGCCACTTGGGCTGAGGTACCAGGACAGAACCCGGCAAGAGTGAACGCTGTCGGAAGAGGTGGGGAGAGAGGAAAAAACAATCGAAACTGTGTTTCTGTTGCCCCAGTGAGGCTGTTGCATGAACCTTAAAATAAAACCAGCTGTCGGAAATTAAAAAATAGAAAAGGCTTTAAATACAGCAGGTGAGATTGAATAAACGGGACAGTGGGAAGTTCGGTATAATCTCCGATCCATTAGCGTACTTTTATTAGCAGCAAGTGAGTATGTTGAACTCAGAAAATTCGCCTTCTGTGCAGCTGTGTGCCTATTTAAGATTCGCAGTCACAGAATCACAGAATCCCCACAGTGCAGATAGAGGCCATTTCGGCCCATCGAGCCTGCACCAACACATATCCCACCCTATCCCCGTAACCCCACGTATTTAATCCCCCTAACACTAAGGGTCAATTTATCATAGCCAAATCAACCTAACCCGCACATCTTTGGACTGTGGGAGGAAACCGGAGCACCCGGAGGAAACCCACGCAGACACGGGGAGAATGTGCAAACTCCACACAGACAGTCACCCAAGGCCGGATTCGAACCCGGGTCTCTGGCGCTGTGAGGCAACAGTGCTAACCACCATGCCACCGTGTTGCCCACCGTGTAGTCCAAGTTCCCGCATCATTTAGTGTGACACTGTTTGTTTCTGAACAGAATGATTGTGTTCTTCAATTAATTTTTTTCCCTTCTTCCCCCCCTGCTTTTCACAGACTCGGAGGTACTGGTTTACCTGGTGAATGATTCGGTCATTCAGCTCCCTGTGGAGAATCTGACGTCCCTCACAGCAGGGGAGCTCGGCAGGACAGTTCGGGAAACGCTGCAGCTACCTGATCAGGCTCAAGAGATTTTCTCATTCTGGCTCATCTCGCCATTCCTAGGTGAGTTTGTGCAGTCTTTGCTGGCCCTGTGGATTTGGGGGGGGTGGGGTGTCTCCATTTGTGGGGTAATAAACACATTTGCCATAAAAGGTGCCGGAGGGGATTTTAGCAAGATAATTGGGGTAAATGCTTTCAGTGTAAAGTACTGGGGACTGTGTGTTGCAGTAGGTTAGACTTTCACCGTGGCCACCTGGCTTCAAGTTCAGTCCAAAAAAAAAGACAGACTTGCTTTTTTACAGCGTCTTTCACGACCACTGGACGTCGCAAAGCGCTTTACAGCCAATGGCGTAATTTTGAAGTGTAGTCACTGTTGCAATGTAGGAAACGCAGCAACCAATTTACGCACAGCAAGCTCCCACAAACAGCAATGTGATAATGACCAGATAATCTGTTTTTGATATGCTGATTGAGGGATAAATATTGGCCCCAGGACACCGGGGAGAACTCCCCCTGCTCTTCTTCAAAATAGTGCCATGGGATCTTTTACGTCCACCTGAGTGAGCAGACGGGGCCTCGGTTTAACGTCTCATCCGATGACGGCACCTCCGACAGTGCAGCACTCCCTCACTGGGAGTGTCAGCCTAAATTTTTGCGCTCAGGTCTCTGGAGCGGGACTTGAACCCACAACCTTCTGACTCAGAGGCGAGAGTGCTGCCAGTGAGCCATGGCTGACACTGTCCAGTGTCTTTGTCTTTGATCCTGAGATGAGCTTCCGCCCACATCTCCACTCCATCACCAAGACCGCCTATTTCCACCTCCACAATGTTGCCCGTCTCTGCCCCTGCCTCAGCTCATCTGCTGCTGAAACCCTCACCCATGCCTTTATTACCTCTAAACTTAACTTTTCCAACGCCCTCCTGTCTGGCCTCCCATCTTCCACCCTCCACAAACTTGAGCTCATCCAAAATTCTGCTGCCCTGTATCCTAACATCGCACCGAGTCCCATTCACCCATCACCCCCTGTGCTCACTGCCCTACATTGGCTCTCAGTCCGGCAATGCCTCGATTTAAAAATTCTCATCCTTGTTTCCAAATTTCTCAATGGCCTCGCCCCCCCCTCCTTATCTCTGCATCTGCGCTTGCCGTGACATTGCCTGTGCTGTGAATTCCACTCCCCCCAAACAATACAGATGAAGCACACTCCGAGCACCAGCACCCCCTCGCAGGTTGTGAAGCTGCAGTATAAATGGGATGGTGGGCAAATCTTGGCTGTCCCGAGAATGGATCGCCTTTACTAAACAGTTTCTGCTGTAAGGTGGTGGGCATGGCGCACGCTTGTCCTGGGCAGGGAATCCTCTACTTCATGCCTCAAGAGCTTCCTTGCGCTGAGCGTCTCTCGCTGCGCGGCTGAGTTCTCCCAGAGAAATATGAGCTAACTGCGTGATTCATCCTTGGCTGGCAACGTTAAACCGAGCCTTTTCCTGTGGCTATTAAAGAGCAGGGAGTTCTGATGCCTCGGCCAATGTTGCTTCCTCGATCAACACCACCGAAGACACGCATCAGCCAGTCCTTCATTGCAGTGCTGTTTCACAGGGTGTTGCTGCCACAGAATTGCTGTCCGGCACTTGCCTATGTAGCAGTTGCTGCAGTTCAAATTAAAAAAAAAAAAAATTCACTGTTTGAATCGCTCTGAGTCATATGAAATGTGATATATAAATGGAAGTATTATTCTAGTGAGTGGGGGAGAGAAACAAGTGACTGGAGGGCTCCTCTCAAGCCTTCTCTGTCTATAAATATGCCGCATACTGAATTTCTTGGTTGTGAACAAATCTCACATTAAAATAACGCACCCTCAGGGTCTCTCTGTCCAAAATGACTACACCCACCATCACTTAAATGCCATGGGTTTGGCTGTGCACAATGGCCGCATTGTGTGTCTGTCTTTAGAAATCAGCGTGAGACAGGCAGCAAAAAGACATTGCCCCGGCTGTAACAGAAGATCTCATTTTTCCCATGATTGTGAAAATTACATTCTTTCCGTTAATCGGGTTGAAGTGATGTGTTAGCCACTTAAGGCGCATCTCTGGTTACTTGGCTGGAGTGAAGTCGGATTCCACCCACTGATGCGGTAACCGTGGCCTCTGTCTTGAGTCTCCACATGCAATCAGTTCTGGACAGCTCCCTGAGTAATTGAGACACCTGTTTCTCCTCTGCCTTTTTAGTATCGATACAGCCAGGCTTGTCTGTAGGGAAACTTGAACTGTGCTTTCTTCTACTTAGGCAGTCCCTCGGAACCGAGGATGACTTGCTTCCACACTAAAAATGAGTTCTCAGGTGACTGATGAGTCCAATGCGGGACCCACAGTCTCTGTCACAGGTGGGGCAGACGCTGGTTGAACGGGTGGGTGGGGTGCTTGGGTTGACGTGCGCTGTTTCCGCTTGCTCCCGGCGAAGAGACTCGAGGTGTTCGGCGCCTTCCCGGATGCTTCTCCTTCACTTTGTGCGGTCTTGGGCCAGGGATTCCCAGGTGTCGGTGGTGGGGATGTTGCACTTTTTTAAGGAGGCTTTGAGGGTGTCCTTGAAGCGTTTCCTCTGCCCACCTGGGGCTCTCTTGCCGTATTGGAGCTCCGAGGAGAGCGCTTGCTTTGGGATCACGTATCGGGCATGCGGACGATGTGGCCCGTCCATTGGAGCTGATCGAGCGTGGTCAAAGCTTCGATGCTGGGGATGTTGGCCTGAGCGAGAACATTGACGCTGGTGCGCCTATCCTGCCATTGGATTTGCAGGATCTAGAAGAACAGTAAAGGAGGTTAGATGATTGCGGAGGTACTGGTACTGGAAGATGATAACTTTAGGCATGTAGTGAATGTGAACATTAAAAATTGTGCCCAATTTGAGATGTAGGAGAGGCATTAGAGCGTTGCGAAGAAGAGCCACAAAGCTTAGCCCTAGACTTGGAGGGCTAAGGTATAAAGAAGGATTGTAGAAACTTTCAGCCTTGTAAGGAGGTATCAGAGGAGATCGTATAGGAAAAAAGGAAAGGCTTGCACAACCTCAGGACATCCCAAAGTGCTTTACAGCCAATGAAGTACTTTTTGAAGTGTAGTCACTGTTGTAATGTGGGAAACGCAGCAGCCAGTTTGCGCACAGCAAGCTCCCACAAACAGCAATGTGATAATAACCAGATCATCTGTTTTGGTGATGTTGGTTGAGGGATAAATATTGGCTCCAGGACACCAGGGGGAGAACTCCCCTGCTCTTCTTCAAAATACTGTCATGGGATCTTTTACGTCCACCTGAGAGCGCAGACGGGGCCTCGGTTTAACGTCTCATCCGAAAGACGGCACCTCCGACAGTGCGGCGCTCCCTCAGTACTGCCCCTCCGACAGTGCGGCGCTCCATCAGTACTGCCCCTCCGACAGTGCGGCGCTCCCTCAGTACTGCCCCTCCGACAGGGCGGCGCTCCCTCAGTACCGCCCCTCCGACAGGGCGGCGCTCCCTCAGTACCGCCCCTCCGACAGTGCGGCGCTCCCTCAGTACCGCCCCTCCGACAGTGCGGCGCTCCCTCAGTACCGCCCCTCCGACAGTGCGGCGCTCCCTCAGTACCGCCCCTCCGACAGTGCGGCGCTCCCTCAGTACCGCCCCTCCGACAGTGCGGCGCTCCCTCAGTACCGCCCCTCCGACAGTGCGGCGCTCCCTCAGTACCGCCCCTCCGACAGTGCGGCGCTCCCTCAGTACCGCCCCTCCGACAGTGCGGCGCTCCCTCAGTACCGCCCCTCCGGCAGTGCGGCGCTCCCTCAGTACCGCCCCTCCGGCAGTGTGGCGCTCCCTCAGTACCGCCCCTCCGGCAGTGCGGCGCTCCCTCAGTGCCGCCCCTCCGGCAGTGCGGCGCTCCCTCAGTGCCGCCCCTCCGACAGTGCGGCGCTCCCTCAGTGCCGCCCCTCCGACAGTGCGGCGCTCCCTCAGTGCCGCCCCTCCGACAGTGCGGCGCTCCCTCAGTGCCGCCCCTCCGACAGTGCGGCGCTCCCTCAGTGCCGCCCCCCCGACAGTGCGGCGCTCCCTCAGTGCCGCCCCCCCGACAGTGCGGCGCTCCCTCAGTGCCGCCCCCCCGACAGTGCGGCGCTCCCTCAGTGCCGCCCCCCCGACAGTGCGGCGCTCCCTCAGTGCCGCCCCCCCGACAGTGCGGCGCTCCCTCAGTGCCGCCCCCCCCGACAGTGCGGCGCTCCCTCAGTGCCGCCCCCCCGACAGTGCGGCGCTCCCTCAGTGCCGCCCCCCCGACAGTGCGGCGCTCCCTCAGTGCCGCCCCCCCGACAGTGCGGCGCTCCCTCAGTGCCGCCCCCCCCGACAGTGCGGCGCTCCCTCAGTGCCGCCCCCCCGACAGTGCGGCGCTCCCTCAGTGCCGCCCCCCCGACAGTGCGGCGCTCCCTCAGTACCGCCCCCCCGACAGTGCGGCACTCCCTCCATACTGCACTGGAGTGTCAGCCTAGATTTTTGTGCTCAAGTCTCTGGAGTGGGACTCGAACCCACGACCTTCTGACTCTGAGGTGAGAGGGTGCTACCCACTGAGCCACGGCTGACATTATATACAGGGATATAAGGCAATTATTATTTTAAATTCAGTAGTGAGAGTAGGACAAGGGACCACAGGTTCAAACTAGAAACATTAACTTTAGGACTGGTATCGGGAAGTTTTTCTTTGCATAGACGTCAACTACACGATGGACTTCTGGATGGAGTAGCTGAGCTGAAAGCCCTAGGATTGTTTGAGAACCATTTGGATGCTGAAATGATGGAGGGCGCACTTGAGGATCATCCTGGATGGGCGAACTAAGATGGGGCCGAAAGGCCTTTCTCATTCGTAATTATCTTGTGCAAAGCTGCGTTGCTGCCAATGGGAACCATACCCAAAAATGAATCTGCACCTTCAGGGGGAGAAGGGGATGCAAATTGGGCTGCAGAGATGGAAGTAAATAAATCACAGCCAGTGCCTGTCTCAACAGCATCGTGTTCAGGCAGGAAGGAAGGGAGGTGGTGAGGAGGAGAAAGTGGATTTTTGAATAAATACATCTAGAAGGCAAAATCAAACCATTTGTAAATGATTCTGGGAGAATGGGGAGGTTTTAAATCCAGGGAGGATCAGTTTCGAGGCTGAGGGGAACTATAGGACGAACCGAGAGCGGAAAGTTGAACGTCCCCTGCTCGTGATCCTCCACGTAACATTCCCCTATCTGACATGTTTTGCTCATTCACAGAGCTGCAGCTGAAACCCAAGCACCATCCGTACAAGGTCAGCCGGCAGTGGCCGGACCTCCTCTACCGCTTCACCAAGTGTTCTGCTGACGACATCGTTCGCGGTGAGTGTCGACAACTTTGGTGGGAATTTCTAGGAAACAGGGAATGGTCGTCGGGGGGCCAGCGAGCATCAACCCCACCTGCTCACCTAAGTGCCTCTTGGTCCCATTTCTATCGTGTGCTTCCCTAATCCTGGAGTGTATCTCAGCCGAGCTCCTTTCAGTTCTTGACCAGAGTCCAAACATCTCCACTTCTAACAGGACTCGCTGCACAGTGATTAGTTTCTTCCATTTCCCCCCCCCCCCTTAGCCCAAGGGTACTGCGAGCAATTGAAGCCTGTCTTGCGGAGTACCACAATGGGTGGTACAATTACCCATTAGGGGAGCTACAGGCTGAATTTTCACTCTGCCTTGCTGGTCTGTGGTATGATGTGGGCTTGTACTTTGGGTTACGTACACACCGATTCTATACCCTGGGAGGCAGCGGACAGAGGGTTGGGTGTTTCAGCACACGGGGTGGGCAAATGATGGTGGGCAGCCAGTTGCACAACGTTATTGCATAAGCCCAGGCGCTAGCATCCAGCCATCGTTTCAGCAGCTTTATACCTTTCAAGGAATCCAGAAGGATTGCAGGTCGCACGTGCTGGTTTTGAACTCGGCAGTGTTGAAGACAAATCTCCCACTGCATTGCTCTACACTCCCGTTTCAGAACGGGAGACGTGTGCAGTATACTGGGTGCATGTGTGTGAATACTGAGCGGGGCGGGGGAGGGAGGAAAGAGAAATCCTTTTTTAAAAATTCATTCACGGGATGTGGGCGTAGCTGGCAAGGGCAGCATTTATTGCCCATCCCTAACTGCCCTTGAGAAGTGGGTGGTGACCTGCCGCCTTGAACCGCTGCAGTTTTTTTGTAGCGGACAACTTAGTGTCTTACTCGGCCATTTCAGAGGGCAGTTAAGAGTCAACCACATTGCTGTGGGTCTGGAGTCACATCTAGGTCAAACCAGGGTAAGGACAGCAGATTTCCTTCCCTAAAGGACATTAGTGATCCAGATGGGTTTTTACGACAATCCGGTAGTTCCATGGTCACCATTACTGATACTAGCTTTTCATTCCAGATTTATTTAATGAATTGAATTTAAATTGTCCAGCTGCCGTGGTGGGATTTGAACTCGCGTCTCCGGATCATTAGTCCAGGCCTCTGGATTACTAGTCCAGTGACATAACCACGATGCTACCGTACCCGTTAAAGTGAATAAAACAGCATCAAAGCAGCGCATCGGAGAGTGTAAAGTGTGCGAATAATTGGAACAGAAGAGTAAAGACATCTTTTTTCCCAGTTGGTGTTGCACCCCGTGTGGTGCTGAGGCAAACCGACTCGGAAAGTCCCCGATTTTGATCTGTGGCCCGAGTAGAGTGAACTGACCTCGGCCTGGGTGACACTACAAGCTGGTATTGGCACCCTTGGGCAAGGATGGGGGACATCAGCCAGGGTTCATGGCTGGAAAGTGGCCCCTGCTGTGTGTGTGTGTGGATATTGGCCAAGGACCGGCTCAGGCTCAGCTATGTGTGCCCGCTCCCCCCATGGTTCAATAGGCTAGGTCTCGCCTCATGCATGAAAAACGTCCACCTGGGTGAGGTGAAGATGCCACGGCCGTGTCCGTCGCTAGTTCAGCTTCTGTCTTAACGATATCCCTCTCTCCGACAGATGAACCGTCACTGCAGTTTCGGAAGAATGTGTTCTTCCCCAAAGGCAAGGAGTTACAGGTGGGTTCCAGCACAACAGCTTCTGTGTCCTAGTCTCTGCCATTTCATAGTCTCGGAATGATTGAAATGCCACGTAAACTGCAGTGTTCAGTCAGAAGCTCTTAACTGCTTTGCGGAGGCCCATGAAAAGGCAGGTGTGTGCGTGCGTGCGTGCGTAAAATATATAACTCCAGAGGCATTAAGGGATATGGGGATCGGGCGGGAAAGTGGCGTTGAGGTCGAAGATCAGCCATGATCTTATTGCATGGCGGAGCAGGCTCGAGGGGCCGTATGGCCGACTCCTGCTCCTAATTCTTATGTGATCTTCTGTTGGCTACATTCAGTGCAAACGCTCCAACCTATTTGGAACCTGTAGCATTGTAGACTGCAAGATGGCTATATGAGTGTAGTCAGCTTAAGACCACCTGCTCCTGTAAAACGAGCATGGGGAGCAAGTCCCCTGAGTTTGGACTCTATTTAAACATTTAGTTCTTCACATCGGACACTGGAGACCAGCAATGTTGGAGACTGAGAATGGAATATATCCAAAGAAAGAGGAGCATGAATATTGCGCTCCTAAGACGGCAGTGATTTTTTAAGTCGCGTAAAACTGCTTTAGTGGGTGCAGTCTGCCTCCTAGTAAGCATCTGTGCCAGCCTCGATACTATTTGCTGGTACAATTACTTCAAATCTTTCACAGTGCCCTGTGTTTTAAAAGTATTCCCCTCCTTCTCTTTCTCCTCTCCGTAAACAAGTTCCTGGTTAAGCAGCTGGAGTAGTGAACGCTTGTATGTTGAAATTTCAGATTGAGGATGAGGGCATCCTCCGACTGTTGTACGAAGAGGCCAAATTTAATATTTTGGAGGGCCGGTATCCCTACGACTTGGAGGATTGCCTCCAACTGGGCGCCCTGGCTTGTCGAATTGAGCTCGGCCCCTTTGACCGGGATCAGCACAACCAGGCTTTCCTCAGGTGAGGGCAGCATTGATGCTAAAGCAGAAGGCGGCCGAAAGCATTCTATAATTTGAAAAGTGAGGTTATGTTTGAATTGCTGATTTAACGCCTTCATTTAGAAAAACGAATCAATAATTGCTCCCCGAGAGGGTCATGCTCGAGCCTTTGAGCACTGGCAGGGCTGGGTTCGGGCTGGATAATATCGATCTTCCCTCCGCTGCAATCGGCTCCATCTGGAGGCCCCGCATGGAGCAGTTGATGTCAAACCGGGGCAGACACATTGGAGCAGTGAACAGCCCCGGTCCAATTGCAGCAGCGACCGCGAGCAGCGAACTGCGCACCAACCAGGATCGAACCTCGGTAATTGGCTTCTCAGTAATTACCGAGGTTCAGTCCTGATTTGTGTGGAGCTTGCTGATCCCAGCTGATGCTAGATTTGGATTTGGTGCTTGTGGGATAACGGGGGGATGGAGGCGGGCGTCACTGGCTATTGATTAGGAGCAGGAGTCTGGGCTGATTTCTGAAGCCAATTGTTCCACCTCAACTGGCTGGGATCCGTCTAGATCCGGGAACGATCCTGGGAACTTCCTGCTCTGTATAGCTCAGTACCGCACTTGGAAGTGTATTTACGTTGCGCCTTCATTATTAACTGCGCTCCCTGTGTACCGTGCTCCGAGATGTTTTGACATGAGGGTAATTTCACCCACCTCATGTTCCGTTTGAGTGAAACTCCCTGCTGGTAGCTTCGGATTGGTGAATCGACCCTTCTTATACATTCAAAGTACCTTTGAATGTATAAAGGTGATCTCATTGAAACATACAAGATTCTGAGGGGGGATTGACAGGGTAGATGATGAGAGGTTGTTTCCCCCTGGCTGAAGAGTCTGGAACCAGGGGTCACAGTCTCCGGATAAGGGGTCGTCCATTTAGGACTGAGATGAGGAGGAATTTCTTCACTCGGTGGTGAATCTTTGGAATTCTCTGCCCTAGAGGGCTGTGAATGCTGAGTCTTTGAGTATATTCAAGACTGAGATCGATAGATTTTTGGACTCTCGGGGGAATCAAGGGATATGGGGATCGGGCGGGAAAGTGGAGTTGAGGTCGATGATCAGCCATGATCTCATTGAATGGCGGAGCAGGCTCGAGGGGCCGTATGGCCGACTCCTGCTCCTAATTCTTATGTTCTTTACCTTGCTGACTGAACCATTAGCCGATCTCCCCCTTGGGGGTTAACCTGTTGTGAAATCTTTTCAGGGAGAAACTTGACTTGTTCCTCCCCACTCACCTCTGCAAGAAGCACGGCGGGTTCCTGGCAGCGTTCCGATCCCGAGGAGCCAAGCAGCACGGCACTGAAGAGGGGCTCCTGGCGTCCTTCAGGCAGCTGGTGGACAAGGCAGCGTGTGAGGAGTCGGAGGCACTGAAGCTGTACTACCGCGAGTATCTGCAGAAGTGTCACCTGCTACAGTACTATGGGTAAGATATGTGGACACGGAGGGTTGGGGGGGCTCCTAATGAGCGAGTAAGGAATTTAAAAGGGTTGTATGAGAACAGAGACGAGGCTTGTGTTTCCTTGAATATCGAAGATTACCTGGCCAAACCCTGCTGTCTCGTCTCACATAAGAAGTAAGAGCAGGAGTAGGCCATACGGCCCCTCGAGCCTGCTCCGGACGTTACCCCACTTCTGCTGGTGGCTGGAGACTACAGCTGTACTGCAGCACGAGTCGGCGCCTTCAGTAGAAGAAGACATTTCATAATTTGAAAAATGAGGTTCTAGTTAAATTGCTGATGTTGCCATCTCATCTACTTAATGCGGTGCAGTGAGTACACAGAAAGTTATGCTTCCTACTGATGCAGCATAAAATCAAATTCCAGTTGTGCTTCTCTGTGTTGTGCGTTTGTTGTGGAAAGAGAACACAGAGCACGGAATGTGGCCCAGCCTTTCGGATATCAATCCCATTCCTTGGGAACATAGGAACAGGAGGAGGCCATTCAGCCCCCTCGAGCCTGTTCCGCCATTCAGTGAGATCAAGGCTGATCTAACTCCAGATACCCGCCTTTGCCCCATATCCCTTAATACCTTTGGTTAACAGAAACCTATCGATCTCAGATTTAAAATTAACAATTGATCTAGCATCAATTGCCGTTTGCGGAAGAGAGTTCCAAACTTCTACCACCCTTTGTGTGTAGAAGTGTTTCCTAATTTCACTCCTGAAATTTTTAGACTCTGTTCCCTAGTCCTAGAATCCCCAACCAGTGGAAATAGTTTCTCTCTCTCTACCCTATCTGTTCCCCTTAATATCCTGAAAACTTCGATCAGATCACCCCTTAACCTTCTAAATTCCAGAGAATACAACCCTAGTTTGTGTAATAACTCCTAGTAATTTAACCCTTGGAGTCCGGGTATCATTCTGGTAAACCTACGCTGCACTCCCTCCAAGGCCAGTATATCCTTCCTAAGGTGTGGTGCCCAGAACTGCTCACAGTGCTCCAGGTGTGGTCTAACCAGGGCTTTGTATAGCTGCAGCATAACTTCTACTCCCTTGTATTCTAATCCTCCAGATATAAAGGCCAGCATTCCATTAGCCTTTTTGATTATTTTCTGTACCTGTTCATGACATTTTAATGATTGATGTACCTGGACCCCCAAGTCTCTTTGGACCTCCACTGTTTTTAGCCTTTCACCATTTAGAAAGTCCCCTGTTCTATCCTTTTCAGGTCCAAAGTGGATGACCTCACATTTGCCTACATTGAAAAACATTTGCCACAGTTTTGCCCAGTCACTGTGGTCAATATGCCTTTGTAATTTGCAATGAGGAATGAGAACGTGGAGCAGCCTGTCAGTCCAGTTCCTTCCACAGTCTATGAGTTCACTCTATTGTGGTGAGACAAGAATCTAAGAGAAACTCGGCGATTGGCAAAGGCCCATCGAGCTAGCCCCACACGGCATCCAACTGTATGTTGAACCCTCTCAAGTCTACCCTATCAAACCTTTTCATAATTTTCATAACGGGGTAGGACATTTAGGACTGAGATGAGGAGAAATTTCTTCACTCAGAGGGTGGTGAACCTGTGGAATTCTCTACCACAGAAGGCTGTGGAGGCCAAATCACTGAATATATTTCAGAAGGAGATCGATAGATTTCTAGACACAAAAGGGGTATGGGGAGAGAGCGGGAATATGGTATTGAGATAGAGGATCAGCCATGATCATATTGAATGGCGGAGCAGGCTCGAAGGGCCGAATGGCAGACTCCTGCTCCTATTTTTCTATGTTTCTATTTTGCAGACCGCTTGTCAGGTCACCCCTTCTGGAGAAAAGAGCCCCAGCCTGCAACCTTTCCTGATGGTTCTAAGCTCTCAGTCTTGCTATCATCCTTGTAAATCTCTTTTGCACCTCCTCCAGTGCCTCTGTATCCTTTTTTTATAATATGGAGACCAGACCTGTTCACAGTACTCCCAGGTGTAGTGTAGTGAGCGAGTGGTTTGCTCCGTTGCCCTACACTGCTCTCACCCTCTGACTCTTGTGGTTTCAGCTCTGCAGTATTCGCAGGGGAGATTGACAAACCCGTGCAGAGCTTCCTGCACCGGAATGGCCGAAAGCTGGTAACCATAGCGATCAGCCTGGATGGTGTGTCTGTCATGGACAGTAAGGAAAAGGTAACATTTAATGTTATTTAAGCAATTTTAATTGTCACCCTGCTGGTTGGTGGTGGGGGGGGAGGGGGGAAAGACGTATGGAACTATGGTGTCACCTCAAAAATGGTCTATTTACTTCAGTGCCATATGATCCGATCCACCCCAGGCTCTTATTACTTATAGTTAATTAGGCAACCACGCACTGCTACCACAAGGATACAGCCATTGTGGGAAATTCAAATCTTGCGTTGTTGCACTGCTTGTACTATTGAGGTTGGCATTAAGGTACATTTCTGGGACAGTGTAGAGGGAGCTTTACTCTGTATCTAACCCGTGCTGTACCTGCCCTGGGAGTGTTTGATGGGACAGTGTAGAGGGAGCTTTACTCTGTATCTAACCCGTGCTGTACCTGCCCTGGGAGTGTTTGATGGGACAGTGTAGAGGGAGCTTTACTCTGTATCTAACCCGTGCTGTACCTGCCCTGGGAATGTTTGATGGGCACAGTGTAGAGGGAGCTTTACTCTGTATCTGACCCGTGCTGTACCTGCCCTGGGAGTGTTTGATGGGACAGTGTAGAGGGAGCTTTACTCTGTATCTAACCCTGTGCTGTATCTGCCCTGGGAGTGTTTGATGGGCACAGTGTAGAGGGAGCTTTACTCTGTATCTAACCCGTGCTGTACCTGCCCTGGGAGTGTTTGATGGGACAGTGTAGAGGGAGCTTTACTCTGTATCTAACCCGTGCTGTACCTGCCCTGGGAGTGTTTGATGGGGCAGTGTAGAGGGAGCTTTACTCTGTATCTAACCCGTGTTGTACCTGCCCTGGGAGTGTTTGATGGGGACAGTGTAGAGGGAGCTTTACTCTTTATCTAACCCGTGCTGTACTTGATAAAAGAATTGTTTATAAGTGGTGATTCCTCAACACTGGCATTCTTAACCTTTTGAGGATAGTATTTGCAATTCTTCCCGCCTTGAAAGAAGATGCTGTTTTTGATGTAATCCATTGTCAAATAAAGAGGCTGGTGGAGAAACTGTGTTGGGGCGTATGGTGGAGCGCAGTGGCATATGAACATAAGAATTAGGAGCAGGAGCAGGTCATATGGCCCCTCGAGACTGCTGGGTGTAAATCTTCTCTGGTAGCCGAGTTGAGGGAGGCAGAAATAACAACAGAAAATGCTGGAAATACTCAGCAGGTCAGGCAGCATCTGTGGAGAGAGAAACAGAGTTAACGTTTCAGTTCGATGACCCTTCGTCAGAACTGGAAAAGGTTCGAGAAGTAACAGATTTTTAAGCAAGTGTTTGGCAGGGAAAGTGGGGGGGGGGCAGGGAGGAAAGAACAAAAGGGAAGGTCTGTGATAGGGTGGAAGGCAGGAGAGATTAAAAGACAACAGGGATGAAGGTGCAAGGTGAAAGGAGATGGTAATGGGACAAGTTAAGAAACAAAAGATGACTCTAGATGAAATGTAAATGGCAACGGCAGAATCATCAACAGCTGCCATGTGAGAGAAAAGAGAAAAAATGAAAAAAAATATAGGGGCCGAGGTTATGGTCTGAAATTGTTGAACTCGATGAGGGCAACACGGTGGCATAGTGGTTAGCACTGGTGCCTCACAGCGCCAGGGACCCGGGTTCGAATCTGACCTCGGGTGACTGTCTGTGTGGAGTTTGCACATTCTCCCCGTGTCTGCGTGGGTTTCCTCCGGGCGCTCCGGTTTCCTCCCACAGTCCAAAAATGTGCGGGTTAGGTTGATTTGGCTCTGATAAATTGACCCTTAGTGTTAGGCGGGGGGGGATTAAATATGTGGGGTTATGGGGATAGGATGGGATATGTTAGGGGGAATTAAATACGTGGGGTTACGGAGCTATGGTGGGATATGTGTACTGTGGGGATTAAAGCAGGGACAGGGTACTGGATTTGAATGATCAGCCATGATCGTATTGAATGGTGGAGCAGGCTCGACGGGCCGAATGGCCTACTCCTGCTCCTAGATTCTATGTTTCTATGTTGAGTCCAGAAGGCTGTAGGGTGCCTAATGGAAAGATGAGCTGTTCCTCAAGCTTACATTGAGCTTCGTTGGAACAGTGTAAGAGGCCGAGGACAGAGAGGTCAGAGTGGAGAATTAAAGTGACAGGCGACCGGGAGCTCGGGGTCACCCTTACGGACTGAACAGAGGCGAGTAAAAATCTGTTACTTCTCTAACTTTTTCCAGTTCTGACGAAGGGTCATCGACCTGAAACGTTAACTCTGTTTCTCTCTCCGCAGATGCTGCCTGACCCGCTGAGTATTTCCAGCATTTTCTGTTGTTATTTCTGATTTCCAGCACCCACAGTGTTTTGCTATTGTAGTCGTTGAGGGAGGCATTGCCAAGTGTAGTACTAAGCTGTGCAGGCAGACCAGGAAGGCCCTTGGTTTGATACCCCAATATATGCTGAGTTCGGTCGTTTGCTGGGGCAGCAGTTGAATGCTACAGATGGGCTCAGCACCCCCCTGGTCTGCAGAGAGTGGGGGGGGGGCAGGAATTCAGTCGAAGTTCGCGCACCTGATCTGTATCCAGCGTCCTCTGCTACTGGAGGGAAGCCCTGTGTTCATGGAACTGTTTCCAGGGAGCCTTCAAGAGAGGAGGAGAGAAAATGGGCCAAAAACAAAAAGGCCCACAAATCAGGCCTGAGGGTAATTAATGCAAGAGCAAAATACTGCGGATGCGAATAAAAGAACAAAAGGGAAGGTCTGTGAGAAGTAAAGAGACATTAAGAGCCATCTTTTGTTTCTTAACCTGTCCTATTACCATCTCGTCTCGCCTTGAGTATCTCTTAATGTCTCTTTACTTCTCACAGACCTTCCCTTTTGTTCTTTTATTCCCTCCCCCAGCCTCCCAACTTGCTTTTTCATCTGTTTCATTTCCTGCTTTTTTCTCAGTTCTGACGAAGGGTCTTCGACCTGAAACGCTAACTCTGTTTCTCTCTCCACGGATGTTGCCTGGCCTGCTGAGTTTTTCCCCAGCGCTTTCTGTTGTAATTAATGCAAGCGTTGATTGAGAGGGTAATTGATACCAAGTCCTTCATTTCCACTCTTTTCAGTGCGTGCTCTTGGCTCTGTGTTTTCACGAGCTCTCCTGGGAATACACGCCCTCGGAGGACGAGGACGCCGATGACATCTTGTGGCTGG
Source organism: Squalus acanthias (assembly GCA_030390025.1). NCBI lineage: Eukaryota > Metazoa > Chordata > Chondrichthyes > Squaliformes > Squalidae > Squalus > Squalus acanthias. The sequence continues at coordinate 27,971,506 of CM059450.1, read as the reverse complement.
AGTTTGACGGGGAGGAGGGAGGAGCCGTGGTGAACAAGCTTTTGAAGATCTATTCCAAACAGGTACCGAGGAGATGGCCGCATTCCCCGTTTACAATACGGTGGTGGCGTCTCTAGAGTTTGCAAACGCCGCGCGTTCTTCAAAGCTTTTGACAGCCGCGAGCTGCTGTCGTGTTGGCTCTCATTTCAAGAAGCGAGTGTGAGCTCCTTGTGAACTCGAGGTAGAAATGTGTGTTTATTGGGGGCTCTGACTGCAGAATATCCTACAGAATCCTAGATATTACAGTACACAAGGAGGCCATTCGGCCCATTGCTCTTGCACCAGTGTTGAAGTGGAGCTATCTAACCTAATCCCATTTCCCTGCACTTTCCCCCATATACTTTTAGATTTTTTGAAATGCATATCCAGTTCTTTTTTTTTAAATGATCTAGTCCCTGCCTCGGGGAGCAATTTTAAGCCTTGTGGTGTGTGCTGACTGCAGGCGCTGTTGGGGTTTTTTTTTTAAAATTCGTTCACGTGGGCGTCGCTGGCAAGGCCATCATTTATTGCCCACATCCCGTGCCCTAATTCCCCTTGAGAAGGTGGTGGTGAGCCGCTGCCTTGACCCGCTGCAGTCCTTGTGGTGAAGGCACACCCACAGCTTGTACCACTGGGCCATTTCAGAGGGCAGTTAAGAGTCAACATATAGGGCAAGGACTACACCAATGATTTGGATGAGGGGACCAAATGTAATATAGCCAAGTTTGCTGATGGTACAATGCTGGGTGGGAATGTTAAGTTGTGAGGAGGATGCAAGAAGGCTTCAAGGGGATATAGACAGGCTAAGTGAGTGGGCAAGAACATTGGCAAATGGAATATAATGTGGAGAAATGTGAAGTTATCCACTTTGGTAGGAAAAATAGAAAAGCAGATTATTTTTTATTGAGAGATTGGGAAATGTTGGTGTTCAGAGGGACCTGGGTGTCCTTGTACATGAATCACTGAAAGTTAACATGCAGGTACAGCAAGCAATTAGGAAAGCAAATGGTATCTTGGCCTTTATTACAAGAGGATTTGAGTACAAGAGTAAAGACGTCTTACTGCAATGATATAGGGCCCTGGTGAGACCACACCTGGAGTATTGTGTACAGTTTTGGTCTCCTTACCTAAGGAAGGATATACTTACCATAGAGGGAGTGCAACGAAGGTTCACCAGACTGGTTCCTGGGATGGGGGGGGATTGACCTAATGAAGAGAGATTGAGTAGACTAGGCCTATATTCTCTGGAGTTCAGAAGAATGAGAGGTGATCTCATTGAAACATACAAAATTCTTACAGGGCTTGACAGGGAGGATGTTTCCCCTGGCTGGGGAGTCTAGAACCAGGAGTAACAGCCTCAGGATAAGGGGTCGGCCATTTCGGACTGAGATGAGGAGAAATTCACAAGGGTGTGTCTTGCGGGATAGGAACGAGGAAGAGAAGGGATGTCCCACCTCGGGCAAGAGAGGGGGGCGGGGAGTTTAGGATGGCCCCAGTGGCAAGAAAGTGACATTTTAGCCTATTGGCCCTGAAAGTAGGGTGCTTCCTTAACTGTTCTCAGAACTGCCTCCAACTCTGCCATTACCATTATAGGAACAGGAGGAGGCCACTTAGCTCCTCGAGTCAGTTCCGCCATCCAGTGAGACCACGGCTGATTCACTACTGTTCTCTCTGGGGGGGTTGCCATCTCCTTTTGAATCTAATGACCGAATATTAACAGAGTGTAAACATGTTGGTGTTTAACCTCCTCTGATAAAACACTCGCTAACGCATTCACACGCAGTCACTTTGCGCGATGCCAGCCAGTTTAGAATAATCAGGTTAGAGACCACTTTAAATGGCCTGCGTTTAAACTCCCCGTGTTAACCAGCGCGCTGTCTGAGGAAGCTAAACCCTCTTCTCGCATAATACTCAATACCCGGTGAAGTGACCTGCTAACTTGCTGATGGGCTGCTCCGCAGGTTCGCCACTTATCCGGCTGTTAGCCCAACTGCCTTTTTGTTTCCTTAATGTAAACCGCGCAGCGAAAGTCCCAGGTTCAACGGAAGATCTCAAAAGTGGGCTGATTCAACAACTGCAAAACCACCAGGTCTTCGACATGCTCAGCGCCATCACCCAGGGGAGGAGCAGCCAGTCCTGGAAACAAGAGTTCAAATAAGTACCTATCGCTGGGAACCATGGGCCTCTTGTCACATACATACTGGAATTAATATAAGTATAAAATGTACAGGAGATGTTTCCACTTGTGGAACTAGAGGCCATCAATATAAGATAGTCACTAATAAATCCAATAGGGAATTCAGGAGAAACTTCTTTACCCAGAGAGTGGGGAGAATGGAACTCACTACCACAGGGAGTGGTTGAGGCGAATAGTATAGATGCATTTAAGGGGAGGCTAGATAAACACATGAGGGAGAAAGGAAACCATAGAAACATAGAAAAATAGGAGCAGGAGTCGGCCATTTGGCCTTTCGAGCCTGCTCCGCCATTCAATATGATCATGGCTGATCCTATATCTCCACTATATTCCCCCTCTCTCCCCATACCCCTTGATGCCTTTTGTGTCTAGAAATCTATCTATCTCCTTAAATATATTCAGTAACTTGGCCTCCACAGCCTTCTGTGGTAGAGAATTCCACAGGTTCACCACCCTCTGAGTGAAGAAATTTCTCCTCATCTCAGTCCTAAATGTCCTACCCCGTATCCTGAGACTGTGACCACTCGTTCTAGACCCCCCCAGCCAGGGGAAACATCCTCCCTGCATCCAGTCTGTCTAGCCCCGTCAGAATTTTATACGTTTCAATGAGATCTCCTCTCATTCTTCTAAACTCTAGTGAATACAGGCCTAGTCGACCCAATCTCTCCTCATACGACAGTCCTGCCATCCCAGGAACCAGTCTGGTGAAACTTCGCTGCACTCCCTCTATGGCAAGTATATCCTTTCTTAGGTAAGGAGACCAAAACTGCACACTGTACTCCAGGTGTGGTCTCACCAAGGCCCTGTATAACTGTAGTAAGACATCCTTGCTCCTGTACTCAAATCCTCTTGCAATGAAGGCCAACATACCATTTGCCTTCCTAACTGCTTGCTGCACCTGCATGTTTGCTTTCAGTGACTGGTGTTCAGGGACACCCAGGTCCCTTTGTACATCAATATTGAAGGATATGTTGATAGTGTGAGATGAAGTAGGGTGGGAGGAGGCTCGAGTGGGCCATAAACACCTGGCATGGACCAGTTGGGCCGAATGGCCTGTTTCTGTGCTGTACATTCTCTGTAATTCTATGCATTGGGAATAAAGTCCAAGGCCGTTGGTCTAGATCTGCCGCAAGGGAAAAAACTAAGAAATGTTGATCGAGAGACGGGGAATTGAAATAAATATATCCCCCAATACCTGTTGAATTTTGAGGTCAGATGATAGTAGAAATAATTTGCCTTTTATATATTTAAGCGTTGCTTTCTAACCCGCGCTCCTCGCCCACCAGCCTTGCCATCTGTCTGCCCTTTGGTCTTGGCAATCCTGTCTCCACCCGAGACATTAACCTGTCTTTTCTTTCTCTCTCTCTCTCGGCAGATTGTCCTGCTGAATGTTGGCAGCGTTTTCTGTTTCTAGTTCAAATTTCCAGCCTTTTGTACTTTTTCTTGTCTTTAAAAGGAGTGAAAAGTTTTTTTTTAATTGTTGGAGGGGTGGAGGAAGAATAATGGAAATGTCGTTAAATACAAGAGAATGTTTTGACCAGCTAAATGGAGGATTAAGCCTGTAATTATTTTAAAAGTATGTGGACCAACAACTTTGGGTGTAAAGTTTCAGAATGTTTTGACGCCGTTTATGTACAGTGCAGATGGGACAGAAAGAAACCGTGCCCAATTGCCCCAAATCTCCCAGAATAGCCAAGTAGGGTGAAGGCGTGGCCTGGTGTTGTACTGCGCCGAACCGACCAGGAGAATCCCATCTTCAATCCCCCAGCCTGTGCTGGGCTCAGCCAGACCAGCAGTCAGGATGTCATAATTTGCCACATGTCCCTGAGCAAAGGACAGAAAAGTCAGCCAGGGGTCCTGCTCTGGGTTGCTTACCTGGTGATCCTTGCTGGACTGAGATTTCGTGGCTATCGGGTGAGATTGGAATCGGCTGCGATTCCACCCGCAGTTGACTGGTCCGCCAGCACTCGCTGTTTAGGCTCGGGCGACCAGTGGCCTTGCGGCTCCTTCGGATTGGGGAGGTGAGTGATGCCTTGAAGCTAATACTTGTGTGCCTGTCTGTCTGTGTGTGTGTACAGGCGGAACTGATGAGCGGCATGATCGAGTACTGCATCGACTTCCACAGTGCCTTTGAGGCGCCGCCGGCGCAGGACGCCGGCGCTGCGAAACCGCCAAGGCCGAAGGAGAAACGTGGCAAGCTGAAGCGGCAGAACAGCGTGGTGTGCAATCGGATCCAGCAGCTCTCGACCATCGACTACGTGGAGGAGGGTAGGCGACCTGCTTGACTACCTTTTGGGTATTGGCTGTGGTGGACACTGAATAGTTAGTGGAGAGTTAACGGGACCAAAGTCACTCACTCATTGGTCACGGGAGCATGACTCTGAGCAGGGGTCAATCTTGCCGAGTGTTGATAAAGCAGGTCCATGTGATTTAAAAAAAAAAAAAAAAAAAATTTTTTAATTTGTTCCTGAGATGTGGGTGTCGCTGGCAAGGCCAGCATTTATTGCCCATCCCTAGTTGCCCCTTGAGAAGGTGGTGGTGAGCCGCCGCCTTGAACCGCTGCAGTCCGTGTGGTGAAGGTGCTCCCACAGTGCTGTTAGGGAGGGAGTTCCAGGATTTTGACCCAGCGCCCACGAAGGAACGGCCGATATATTTCCAAGTCGGGATGGTGTGTGACTTGGAGGGGAACTTGGAGGTGGTGGTGTTCCCATGCGCCTGCTGCCCTTGTCCTTCTAGGTGGAAGAGGTCGCGGGTTTGGGAAGTGCTGTCGAAGAAGCCTTGGCGAGTTGCCCCCTGCAAGTGTTTGGGGCACTCGGCAATGCCCTGAAAATCCTGGGGGCCACCTGCACGTGTAGGGAAGGATGCTTCTGGGAATCCTGTGTGAATGTTGAAAACCCATTGTTTGCCGTCCATGGACCTGCTTCTGTCATACCGTTGCCTGACACCAGAGGGTGCTGCTGCATTGTAAAACAGTTTCTCCAAACCTGACAGTGCAAATGGGATGATTGCATCAACATCCCGCACAGAGGAATTTACACGGACTCGTTAATCTGCCAGCAGTCAGGGGAAGTTTAACCCCCAGATATATTTTGTAGAAATGTACAAGGAACAATTGAACCCGACTAGTTAATAAAATGTAATCTGGGTAAGATAAGTAATGAATTAGGGATAACAAAGTGACAGATACCATGTGCAAGGACTGTCAGAAGAGACAGAGCAATGCCAGGGTCTTGTGACCTCAATGGCAGCCTGTTTATGGCTGGCTGCTAATTCCGGTTTAGATTTCTTTATCATAGTCCATTATTAAAGTCCTCGAGTCCAAAAAGACGACTCCAATACTTCCTGTTCGTAAGTGCACAAACTGGATGTAGGGTGCAGGGGGGTTATCTACGGGCTGCGGCACAGGCTAATGCTGCCATATGTCAGTCTCTGCCAATGGGTATTGCAGTGTCGTGGACTAGTTCTGTATAAAAGCATTGACATGAATCTGTCATTCATGAAAGAAAGACTTATGAAATAATACTGAGTGGCCTGCGGGTGGCGCTGTCCAGGGAGAGTATAAATACTCGGGCACGGGCCCAGCTTGCGCAGGACATTCTTTAACAGGAACTAGTGAAGGACACAACTAGATCTCCATGTTGTAAAACAGTTGATTAAAGCTTTGTTTAATGCTTAGATTAAGTGCCTAGTAGTTTTCTTACGTCAAGCATTTTTCCCCAAGTTGAGGACCTATGAGGGCCCAAAGGCCTGTCTTTGGAACAGAGGAGGCTGAGTGGCGATTTAATTGAGGTGGATAAAATTATGAAGGGCCTAGATAGAGTGGATAGGGAGGACCGATTTCCCTTTAGCAGAGAGGTCAATAACCAGGGGGCATAGATTTAAGAAGGATTAGAGGGGAGTTGAGGGGAACTTTTTTTTTAACCCAAAGGGTGGTGTGGGTCTGGAACCCGCTGCCTGCAAGGGTGGTAGAGGCAGAAACACTCATCGCGTTTAACAAGTACTTGGATGTGCACTTGAAGTGCCGTAACCCACAAGTCTACGGACCAAGAGCTGGAAAGTGGGATTAGGCTGGATGGCTCTTTTTCGACCGGCACGATGGGCCGAATGCCGTAGATTTCTATGAGTGCAGGACACCACCAAGGGTGGAAAGAATATGATGCAAAGACTGTGTAAGTAAGGAAGCTGTGGTTAAGTGATCCTACGTTTGGGTTTTTAAAGCCCTATAGATTTTGGGGGGGGACCTGAGGGAACTGGAGTTGTTCTGCTGCGATGAGTCTTGATTTCAAACACGGTGAGGAAGGGGCGAGTGCGTAGGATGGCGCTGCGTGAGGAGGAGGAAAAGGAACATTTCAAGAGGAGCAACGGCCATAGCCATATTGACTTTAAAAGAGAGACGCTCCCTGACCTGACTGCCGAGACCGCTTCATCGTAAACCCAAACAGCAGAGGTTAAAGAATAAGCCTCCAGAGAAAATGCCTGTAGCTGATCAAGGGAGAGAGGATGCTGAGGTCCGTAGCACTGTACAAGTGGCGGCTGAGTTGCGTTATTACACCAACACCGATATTTGCCTCAATTGTTGCCCCTGCAGGATCCCAATATTGTATTTCAGTGCCCAAACTATATCTAGCTGCAATGCACCATTTTCTCAGCTAACCTGGTAAGTGCACCTTGCAAGGGTAAGAGAGATGTCAATGAACAATGGCTACTATTTGGGATAATCTTGGAATAACTTTCTCATTTCCCGACTCCCCCCCCAAAAAGCTCTGTGGCCATTTTGAATGCCTGTGCCGTACCCACTTCACTACACGTTGGCACAGCGATGCACTGCGCCGTGGCACTGCCCTTTGTCGCCGGCCGCAGCTGTTCTTGCATCGGGTGAATAGTGCGTTGTCTGGCATCAGGGTAAACAAGTGTGGAAATTTATTTACAAGGATTTGTCTGGTATTGGTGCACGGCCAGATTTCTGCTATTACCGAGCCCCTCTGCAAAGCTCCTAGTTGCAGGAAAAGGTACTCCATTATTTCAGTTCACTCAACATGCCCTACAGCATTTGAAATCACAAGCTTTCGGAGCGCTGCTCCTTCGTCAGGTGAAGTGAAGAGATGCATATAGACACAGCATATATAGTCAGAGAACACTGCCCGATGATTACAGTTAATCTTTCTAACTGCCCTTTATCACACCTCGGCAGAGAGATAATCACGGCAATCATCTCTCTGCCGAGGTGTGATAAAGGGCAGTTAGAAAGATTAACTGTAATCATCTGGCAGTGTTCTCTGACTATATATGCTGTGCCTATATGCATCTCTTCACTTCACCTGACGAAGGAGCAGCGCTTCGAAAGCTTGTGATTTCAAATAAAGCTGTTGGACTATAACCTGGTGTTGTGCGACTTCTCACATTTGTCCACCCCAGTCCAACACCGGCATCGCCACATCATGGCTACAGCATTTAAGTGATTGCATTAGCAGCTCGCCGTCCTCTGACCTTGACCCTCCCCCGGTATAAGCTCTGGCTCTCTCGCTCGGTGCTCGTAGTGCTGGAGCCGAGTACTCCATATCGGCCTCTTGCCAGTCCGTGGCTCAGTGGGTATCACTCTCGCCTCCGGGTCAGAAGGTTGTAGGTTCAAGTCCCACTCCAGAGACTCGCGCACACACTCCAGGCTGACACTCCCAGTGTCAGTAGTGAGGGAGCGCCGCACTGTCGGAGGGGCTGTACTGAGGGAGCGCCGCACTGTCGGAGGGGCAGTACTGAGGGAGCGCTGCACTGTCGGAGGGGCGGTACTGAGGCAGCGCCGCACTGTCGGAGGGGCGGTACTGAGGCAGCGCCGCACTGTCGGAGGGGCGGTACTGAGGGAGCGCCGCACTGTCGGAGGGGCAGTACTGAGGGAGCGCCGCACTGTCGGAGGGGCAGTACTGAGGGAGCGCTGCACTGTCGGAGGGGCAGTACTGGGGGAGCGCCGCACTGTCGGAGGAGACGTTAAACCGAGGCCCCGTCTGCTCCCTCAGATGGACTTAAGATCCCCTTGCACTGTTTTGAAGAGCGGGGAAGTCCTGGGGCCAATATTTATCCCTCAACCAACATCACTAAGACAGATTATCTGGTCGTTATCACATTGCTTTTTTTTAAGATCTCGCCGTTTGCAAATTGGCTGCCGCGTTTCCTACATTACAGCAATTGGCTGTGAAGCGCTTCGGAACGTCCTGAGATCGTGAAAGGCGCCGTATAAATGCAAGTCTTTTTTTTTCTTTCGCTGTTTCCACTTCCAGGTAAAGAAATCAAGCGCGTCAAGCCCAAGAGAGCGGCGTCGTTCTTCACGCGGCAGCTGTCCCAGGGTCCAGCCTCTTACAGTGCCGTGGAGGTCACAGAGACACTGGAGCAGGGCTGAGGCAAACCATTGAAACAGAAACATTTCTTCCCAAAGACGACCGACGTGGTGGGGGGGGGGTTTGGTGGATTGAAGAGAGTTTGCAGAGACTGAATTATTACACGGCACAACTACTGTTCTGTTTATACACCAACCTTTTTAGGAGGGTCCATGAAGCAAGATGCCAGCATATTCAGGGATCCCAATTACCCACTGTTGAACCTGGAGTCTTATAGGAATCATGGAAAAAAAAAAGTACATATATATATATATCTATATCTTTTTGATTATTTAAAAAAAAAATGAACTTGATTGTAGAAATGTAGCAATTATATGGTGCAGTGGGGGTAAATTGTGTCCTTCCACCTTTGGTCCTTTCATTTCTAGGAGAAACCCAGCCCAGTCCGACGGGGTTGAAGGTGCCGGCTGCAAGCGTCCCGTGCGGACATGAGTTTGGGGAAGTCTCGGCTCGCTTGGGCCGACGTCGGCAAACTGCACCCAATCTGGCACTGATGTGGTCGTCTGTCTGACCGCGTGACTGGTAGATTGCCGCACTGGTGCAATCGGGGCCGTTGTTCTCGAGTTCTTCGGCTGAAGCGCGTCGTTGGGGCAGAGTAGAGGGAGCTTTACCTCTGTGTCTAATCTGCGCTGTAGCTGGAAGGAAAGCAAAAAAAAAAAAATGCTAGATAGACACAGCAAGTCTGTCGGCCTCTTTTTGTGTGGGACGTCATCCGAACCGGACGTTTTAACCTGCCTTTTCCTCTGGCCGCTGACAGACCCGCTATCAATTTCCAGCAACTTTATAAGTTCACATTTCCGCCTTCTATGGTTTTTTTAATCTGTACTATGTGCTGTATCTGTCTTGGGTGCCTACTGGTGGGCGAGAGGAGGGGAGGAAGCTAGTCCCCAGCACAGGTAACCGGAATGCACCCTGAATATTGCCATTAGCTTCTAATGCACGTCAAAAGGTAGCTTATAGTCGATGAGATTTAAATGCTTCATTACATTCCTGATTGGTTTCTGTTTCCCCCTGCAGCAGTGGCAGCGACTGATGTCAATGGGTGCGCTTGTTTGTCGCGTTCCCATTCACGTCGGAGCGCAGGGTTTGATCAGAGCCAGGGGAGCGGTCTGCCTCTCGCGTTCTAATGTTGCAATCTGATTCGTAAATGGCAACAGTGGCTCCGGCACGGAGTTGGGATCCCTTTCTGTTCTAGTCGACTCAATCGAAAACGTCGATCTTTTCCAGCGCTGCCACGTTTATTAAAAAAAAAATCCAGTCAAGGCCTTGAAATGATACCGTAGGGTCTGCGAACACTTAATGGGTTTGTATAAAAATTCCTGCCTCTGTGCCAGTCACTCGGAGGCACCGTCAGCTTTAAAAGGTACTGTCACTCACAGGGCGTCATTCCAAGGCCGAAGAGTTTAGTCGGAGCAGGGGGGGGAGGGTTAAAGGTCTTCATTTCAGTCGGAACAAAATATATTGCATTCCTAACACAGTGCTTTTTTTTAAAACTCCACTGCGCAAGGAGTTGTGCTGATCTGGTGAACTTTCAGTGAATATATATTATCTTCTCTCTTCCTTCCCTGGAAAAAAAAATCTACGGAAGTTCAGGACTGCACTGAAATGAATCCAAAGGAAGCTGCTGGGTGGGTGCGTGCGTGCGTCTGTTTCTGTTTCTAATTGCACTACATAAGGTAACTGATTCCAGAATGATAGTGAGTTTAGGAGATTTACCCTTTCTATTTTCAGTGGTTTAATCTGCTTTATATGAATAAACACTTAATTTTGATTGGTTGCTCCTACTAATTGTTAATGCACAATATTTCTTAGATTTACGATATTCATATGATGTCTTTCTACTAATGTGAATTAAAAAATTTTTTCCGTATTTAAACCAGTTCTTTCATAATCAGATTTTCCCCCCCCACCCTCCAAGGTGTCGTGTCGTAATTAGCAAGACTTTTCATAGAATCTTGCAGCACAGGAGGCCATTCGGCCCAGCGTGCTTGTCCCGGCTCTTTGAAAGAGCTGCCCCATTTAGTCCCACGCCCCAGCTTTTTCCCCCCATAACCCTGCAAATTCATCCTCTTCAAGTACACGTCCAATTGCCTTTTGAAAGTTAATACGGAATCTGCTTCCACCGCCCTTTCAGATAGTGCGTTCCAGATCACAACAGCTCCCTGTGTGAAAAGAATTCTCCTCATTTGCCAATTATTTAAAATCTGTGACCTCTGGTTACTGACCCACTTGCCGGAGGAAACGGTTTCTCCCTACTTGCTCTAGCAAAGCCCCTCGTAATTGTGAACACCTCCATTAAATCTCCCCCTAACCGTCTCATCTCTAAGGAGAACAATCCCAGCTTCTCCAATCTCTCCACATAATTGAAATGTCTCATCCCTGGTATCATCCTGCTTAAACCTCCTCTGTACCCCTCCAAGGCTTTGACATCCTTCCTAAAGTGCGGTGCCCAGAATTGGACGCAATACTCCAGCTGAGGCCTAACCAGTGATTTGTGAAGTGACTTCCTTGTCTTTGTATTCAGTGCCCCTATTTCCAAAGCCAAATATCCCATACGCTTTCTTAACCGCCCTGCCACCTTCAAGGATTTGTGAATATGCACCCCCCAGGTCCTTCTGCTCTTGCACCCCCCCTCAAAATAGTATCATTTAGATTATACTGCCCCTCCATGTTTCTCCTAAAGTGCATCACTTCACACTTATCCGCATTAAACTGCATCCGCCACGTGTCTGCCCATTTCACCAGTCTGTCTATGTCCTCCTGAAGTCTGCTACTATCCTGCTCACTATTTACTACGTTGCCAAGTTTGGTAGTCATCCGCGAACTTCGAAATTGTACTCCCTATACCCAAGTCCAGGTCATTTATGTATAACAAGAAAAGCAATGGTCCTAATACTGGTCTCTGGGGGACCCCACTGCATACTTTTCTCAAGTCAGAAAAACATCCGTTCACCGCTACTCTCTGCCTCCTATCCCTTAGCCAATTACATACCCGAGTTACCACCGTCCCTTTAATCCCATGTGCTCCTGTTATGTTTTCTGAGGAATGTAACAAGTTATAATCGGTCACAATGCCTTTGGAGCCCATGCACAGCCTGGGCTACTCAACTTGGCTGGGTTGTGTTCAAAGAAGTGTTTGTATGTTGGGTTGCGTAACAGCACGTGATTGGAACCGATGGTAGTGACGTTGGAATGTCTCCTGAAATCTCACCCTGGTGTTTGCTGATCACTCAGCAAGACTTTGTGTGTCATGACTTAAGAGTGGAAGAAAAGGTTGAGGGACAGGAACATGCCATTTGGCCCTTCAAAGCTAATCCTTCTGCTGTTTGAACTTGCCCAGCTTAGTATGCAGTTGCTCCTTTGAACGCCCCCATATTATGCCACTCCAATACTTGTGTAGCCTTCTTGCCTCCTGAAGATTGTAGGTTCGAGCCCACAAGCTGAGCTGAAACTCGAGGGTGATACCAAGGGAGTGCTGCATTGTCGGGTGGCCATCCTGCCTGCCGATGAAACGCTAAACCAAGGCCCCGCTCCATCTGATTAAAGATCCATGAGACTATTTGAAGGACGAGTCGGGAGTTCTTCTGACGGCCTGGCCCAACATCCCTCCTCTCAACCGACCCCACTAAAAATACATGAGCTCGTCGTTTCTCTCATTGCTGCTTGTGGAATCGTGAGCAAAATGACTGCTGCACCACCAGAGACGTTTTTGAGATGTATTACGGTACTGTGGAATAAATTTGCTCCTGCCAGTGTGATTATTGCACATGTTTAGTGAACATTATGAATGTGGACACGGGAATTTAATAGAAATACATAAAGGAAGAACCAAATGTGTCACTAAAGCAGTGACGGACTTCTGTCTGCACGGCCCCGATCCAATTATCCTTTGCCCTCTAACCCCACCTGAAGACTACACTTGGTTTTGGCTTCCCATGTGCAATGCCACAGAAGATTGGGTAGTTGTACGTGAATATTAATTAAAAGAGATCACACCTGGAGTACTGTGCACAGTTTTGGTCTCCTTATCTAAGGAAGGATATACTTGCCTTGGAGGCGGTGCAACGAAGGTTCACTAGATTGATTCCTGGGATGAGAGGGCTGTCCTATGATGAGAGATTGAGCCTATACTCTGGAGTTTAGAAGAATGAGAGGTGATCTCATTGAAACATACAAGATTCTGAGGAGGATTGACAGGGTAGATGCTGAGAGGTTGTTTCCCCCTGGCTGGAGTGTCTAGAACTAGGGGGGCATAGTCTCAGGATAAGGGGTCAGCCATTTAAGACTGAGATGAGGAGGAATTTCTTCACTGAGGGTTATGAATCTTTGGAATTCTCTGCCACAGAGGGCTGTGGATGCTGAGTCTTTTGAGTATATTCAAGGCTGAGATCGATAGATTTTTGGACTCTAGGGGAATCGAGGGATATGGAGATTGGGCGGGAAAGGAGTTGAGGTCGAGGGGCCTACTCCTCTTATTTCCTATGTTATGAAGGTCATGTTGTGCTGTTCCTGTCACATCTGGGTGTCCTGCCTTGGCATCGGGTTTAAGTTGGTGAGTTTTAAATTATACTTGTTTCTTCAAGGTAGATGGTGCTACACATGACAGTGCCACCCCTTCACGTTGCTTTATTCCTCTTGTGTGACTGCCTTCTCCCCACTGTTCTGCAGCCTTGGCCAGACCCCCTCCTCTCTCTCTCCCCTAGATGCCCCCATGTGGTCCTAATGGAAACTCTCCTGGACTTGCACCTCCCAGGAGAAAACAGGGGGCCTGTCCGGATCGTTCCCCGCGTCCACTACCAAAAGAAAAGTGCAGCCTGCAACTCTTGGCAGTTCCCTTCCCTGCCTAGCCTGCAGCTGACATCAGAAAATTCAGCCTACGGCCGTCACCAGTCCCTTCCCTACTCTGCCATGCCAAAAGGACGAGAGAGAGAGAAGCAAAACAGACAGAAGCAGCATCACGGCGACAGACAAGTTAAGAGGGAGCAGATCCTCTGAATTAGCGTAATTCCCATGGGTAGTGTGTGTGTGTAGTGTGCGTTACCAGTTTGTCTCACTTATTTCAACAGCAGCAACCACTTGCCTTTATATACGATAGCAAAATACTGCGGATGCTGGAAATCCAAAATAACAACAGAAAACGCTGGAAAAACTCAGCAGGCCAGGCAGCATCCGTGGAGAGAGAAACAAGAGTTAACGTTTCAGGTCGAAGACCTTTCGTCAGAACTGGAAAAAAGCAGGAAATGAAATAGATTTAAAGCAAGGAATAAAGCTGGGAAAAGGGGGAGGGGATGAAAGAACAAAAGGAGAGATTAGGAGACCTTGAGAGACATTAAGAGATAATCAAGGCAAGAGGAGGTGTTGATGTAACAGGTTGAGGCTAAAAGAAGTATGAAATGCACTGGCAAAATGAAGGACAGCTGCCAGCTTCTGGGAGGAAATAAAAAAGAGGGGCCAAACAAAAGGGTGGATGAAAAAATAAAATATAAATGTGATAGGGGCCGAGGTTATAATCTAAAATTGTTGAACTCGATGTTGAGTCCAGAAGGCTGGAGGGTGCCTAAACGAAAGATGAGGTGCTGTTCCTCGAGCTTATGCTGCGCTTCCGTGGAACAGTGTAATAGGCCGAGGTCAGAGTGGGAGTGGAGTGGAGAATTAAAGTGACAGGCGACCGGAAGCTCGGGGTCCCCCTTACGGACTGAACGGAGGTGTTCCGCAAAGCGGTCACCCAATCTGCGTTTGGTCTCCCCAGTGTAGAGGAGACCACATCGTGAGCAGCGAATACAGTATACTAAATTGCAGGAAGTACAAGTAAATCGCTGTTTCACCTGGAAGGGGTGTTTGGGGCCCTGGACAGTGGGAAGAGGGGAGGTATAAGGGCATATGTTGCATCTCCTGCGCTTGCACAGGAAGGTGCCGGGCGAAGGGGAAGGGGTGCTGGGGGTGGTAGAGGAGCGGTCCCTGCGGAATGCTGAAAGGGGAGGTGAGGGGAAGATGCGTTTGGTGGTGGGATCACGCTGGAGGTGGTGGAAATGGTGGAGGATGATCCGTTGAATGTGGAGGCTGGTGGGGTGAAAGGTGAGGACCCTTTTGTTTGGCCCCCCCCCCTCTTTTTTTCCTCCCAGAAGCTGGCAGCTGTCCTTCATTCTGCCAGTGCATTTCACACTTCTTTTAGCCTCAACCTGTTACATCAACACCTCCTCTTGCCTTGATTATCTCTTAATGTCTCTCAAGGTCTCCTAATCTCTCCTTTTGTTCTTTCATCCCCTCCCCCTTTTCCCAGCTTTATCCTTGCTTTAAATCAATTTCATTTCCTGCTTTTTTCCAGTTCTGATGAAAGGTCTTCGACCTGAAACGTTAACTCTGTTTCTCTCTCCATGGATGCTGCCTGGCCTGCCTTTATATACTGCCGTTAATGTAGTAAAACGTCCCAAGGCGCTTCACAGAAGTGTTATCAAACAAAATTTGACACCGAGCCCCACAGAGAGCTATTAGGACAGGGCTTGGTCAAAGAGGTAGGTTTTAAAGAGCGTCTTAAAGGAGGGGAGAGAGCAGCGGAGAGGTTCAGGGAGGAAATTCCATTTCTGTAATGTTATACTTTTCCACTCACGCTTGTGGAGTGGCCTAAAGTAATTCAGCAGATCAGAACTGAAGAGGTAGGGATCGTAAGAATGAAAAGCAACAAAAGTGCCGAGGAATCGGTTGCGAAACTCCCGAGGACTTATTGAAATGCTGAAAGAATTTTTTTTTAAAGTGAACAAAAACTAGTGGATAAAAGAAAGACTTGCATTTATATAGCGCCTTTCACAACCACCGGACGTCTCAAAGCGCATTACAGCCAATGAAATACTTTTGGAGTGTAGTCACTGTTGTAATGTGGGAAACGCAGCAGCCAATTTGCGCACAGCAAGCTCCCACAAACAGCGATGTGATAATGACCAGATAAACTGCTTTTGTTATGTTGATTGAGGGATAAATATTGGCCCCAGGACACCGGGGATAACTCCCCTGCTCCTTTTCGAAATAGTATCATGGGATCTTTTACGTCCACCTGAGAGAGCAGACACGGGCTCGGTTTAACGTCTCATCCGAAAGACGGCACCTCCGACAGTGCAGCACTCCCTCAGTACTGCACTGGGGTGTCAGCCTGGACTTTTGTGCTCAAATCCCTGGAGTGGGACATGAACCCACAACCTTCTGACTCAAGGCGAGAGTGCTACCCACTTTTTTTCTTGAACTAAAATTTCTGATGTCCAAAAATGAGCTTTAAATCAAAGTAAAAAGATGACGTATTTCACAAAATGTCATTAAATTTACCCATTGAATTTGGCTTTGTATCTAATATTAAGTTACCCTGGCCTGCCTCAGCAGCCTAGGCTTTGACTGGATATCCATCGCCCCCCAGAGCAATGCTGTGCGAATTTCGCGAGCTTGTGTTTCGAAGAAGCAAACTGGCGATTTTAAATTTTTGACGCTTTATTTCAGGTGAGTTTCACACTTGAAATGTTAATGGGCGCAGCCTGTGGTTATGAGCTGCTTAATGTTTAACCTCACAATCAGACAACCCTGTGATTAACAGCCCTATTGGATTCTTTCGTTGACATGCAGAACAAAGATTGCTGAGCGAGGATTATGTTTGTCCCTCAATGGGAAAAGCCAGAAGGTATTTCCCGAATGATTTAAGCCTGGATAAAATGATTTTTTAATTCTGATTGGTTGCTGGCTAAGCCCCTCCCTCAGCGGAAGTAGCGCACGTCAACCCAAGCACCCCACCCACCCGACCCTTCAACCACCGTCTGCCCCACCTGTGACATAACATAAGAAATAGGAGCAGGAGTAGGCCAATTGGCCCCTCGAGCCTGCTCCGCCATTCAATAAGATCATGGCTGATCTGATCCTAACCGCCAATCTACTATCACAGAACCATCTCCTGAACCTAACAGAATTGGACACACGGAATAGGAACAGGATCAGGCTACACGCAGTGACAGAGACACTGGGTCCCGCATTGGACTCATCAGTCACCTGAGAACTCATTTTTAATGTGGAAGCAAGTCACCCTCGGTTCCGAGGGACTGTCTAAGAGAGAGATTTTGGCTCCAAATTCAATTCTCTTAAACGCAATAAACCATTTCTAGGGGGGGCTTGTAAGTAATTTTTTTTCATATTTATAAACTTAGAAACTACTTTAATGAGCGTCTAATGCAATCATTTTGGTTTGTGGAAGTGTGTGTGTATTAAAGACTACATTAAACATGTGCATTTTAAGGCAGAAATGTCAAGGAAGGAACCAGCTGACGATGGGGAAAAGCGGTGGGTGGGTTGGTGGCACTAAAGGGGGAGGAGGCTGATGGGCAGGAACCTGTGGTGAGGTCACTTGATGGATTGAGGGGTGGGGGTAATGGCAGTTTTGACCCCATTCTATTGCCACACGCACGCAATCAACCCCCCCCCCAATGCTCCCAGACCACCTCCCTAGTGCCCTTGCACCCCAGGACTTCTTTCCCCAGCCCCCACCCCATGATCTCGGGAGCACCGACAACCCAGTGGTCACAAGTTCCTAGACCGCCCTCTCCTTGCTATGATCTGGAATGTGCTGCCTGAAAGGGTGCTGGAAGCGGGTTCAGTGGTAACTTTTTAAAAGGGAATTGGATAAATACTATGGAGAAAGAGCAGGGGGGTGGGGGAAGTGGGACTCATTGGACAGCTCTTTCAAAGAGCTGGCACAGGCACGATGGGCCGAACGGCCTCCCTTGTGTGCTGTGTCGTTCTATGCTCCCAGATTCCTTGACCCCTCTCTCAGTGATCCTAAGTTCTAGGGCCAGTACTAGACTGGGGGAACCCCTGCCAGTGCTCTGAGATCCAGAGAAGCTCCTCAAAATGCTGCTAGAACCTCAAGACCCCCATCCCAATACTGCCAGACCCAAGCCTTTTTCCCCAGTGCTCCAGGATCACTGATCCAGCCCCCCAATGCTGATAAATAATTATCCATGATAAAATCTCTGCTCTTAAAAAGCTTCCTGTTCCCTGTCAGCAAAGCCAATGGACATCAGCTGAAGGAGGTATCTAACTGCGCTAGGAAAAGAGACACACGACAACGCAAAATCGTCGAGCAGAAACTGATAGCCAAGTTCCGCACCCATGAGGATGGCCTCAACCGGGATCTTGGGTTCATGTCACGCTACATGTAACCCCACCTGACGTAGAGTCATCCAGACTCGAGTCGTCGTTGGCTTGTTCTCTCTACACAGATGCGGCCGGACCTGCTGTGATTTCCAGCAAAAACAGTTTTTTTTTTCCATGCAGACCCCAGCATCTGCCACATTTGACCCCTTGTGACCCCACCTCATTGTCTTCGATGTAATGTTTTCCTGACTGACCTGTTTGGACACCATCCACACCTTTGATTGCTGTGATTATCTCTCTGCCGAGGTGTGATAAAGTGCAGTTAGAAAGATTAACTGTAATCACCTGGCTGTGTTCTCTGACTATATATGCTGTGCCTACATACATCTCTTCACTTCACCTGATGAAGGAGCAGCGCTCCGAAAGCTTGTGATTTCAAATAAAACTGTTGGACTATAACCTGGTGTTGTGCGACTTCTCACATTTGTCCACCCCAGTCCAACACCGGCATCTCCACATCATAGGAAAAGTATGGCGCAGCATTAATCCCTACAGTCCAGGAGTCCCCAGGTTGGGTCTCTGATCTGTGCAGAGGTAGGGATGCTACCATATACTTCAGTTGCCCCTGGGTTAGAAGGGGAAAAAAATCAGCCAGGGTTTTTTTTGCTCTTGATCGCTATCCTAAAACTCCTACTGCAAAGTGTGTGTGTGGGGGGGGGGGGGGGGGGTTGGGGGGGGGGGGTCGGACTGTCCTGTGTTGATCAGCTCGCTGCCTATATTTGCGCAGGAAGAATATCTACTTGAGTGCAGTAGTAAGGGGGCTTCCAGTGTTTGTCGAACTGCATCCCGGCAAGAGTCAGCCTCCTTTCAGGAGACAGCTGAGGAAACTGTACAAAACACTGGTTAGGCCACAGCTCGAGTGCTGCGTACAGTTTTGGCAGCCACATTACAGGAAAGCTGTGATTGCACTAGAGAGGGTACAGAGGAGGTTTACGAGGATGCTGCCAGGACTGGAGAATTTTAGCTCGGAGGAAAGATTGGATAGGCTGGGGTTGTTTTCTTTGGAACAGAGCAGGCTGAGGGGAGACTTAATTGAGGTGTATAAAATTCTAAGGGGCCTAGATAGAGTGGATAGAAAGGACCTATTTCCCTTAGCAGCGAGGTCACTAACCAGGGGAAATAGATTTAAAATAATTGGGAGAAGGATTAGAGGGGAGTTGAGGAGAACTTTTTTCACCCAGAGGGTGGTGGGGGTCTGGAACTCACTGCCTGAAAGGGTGGTAGAGGCAGGAACCCTCAACGCATTTAAAATGTACTTGGATGTGCACTTGAAATGCCGTAACGTACAGGGCTAGGGACCAAGAGCTGGAAAGTGGGATTAGGCTGGATCGCTCTTTTCCGACTGTCACAGACACGATGGGCCGAATGGCCTCCTTCTGCGTGGTAAATTTCTATGAAAACGTTTCCCGCCCCCAAAGGTAAAAGCCTTTCAAAAGAAAACTAGTCTCTTTTGTTTTTATTCGTGTGTGGGTCCTGGTGCTTCGATTGGGCTTCAGTGATCCATGACTGATTCATCCAGCCGCCTTGCCTGAAGAAAGCCCAGGCCCCCCTGTGTTATTGTTAATTTGGGAGCCCGATTGTTGGGACTTGTTCCAGACAATATCCTCAGCCGTGGAATATGTGAGCAATGCCTGGGAACCCACGACATTCCTTCCATCTCAGTGTTTTACTTGAACGAAACCAAAACAGAGGCGCTGCCTAAAATAATAGAACAGGTACACTGCGTCCAGGCTAGAACACATCCGCACTGACAATGCCGGCAACAAATGGGAAGGGAGACTGTTTGTATTGGCCTGCAGCGTTTATAGACTTCAGAGTAAATACCAGGCTAAACTCATTCATCTCTCCTAATGTCAGAAGGATGTGACAAGCGCACTGTTTGTTATCAGTGAGGGCGTAAGGATTTTTGACAAGGTTGAGAGATTGGCTGGTGGGAGCTGGCAGCATCGGTGCTGGCTTGGTGGGTGGATGTTGAGCGTTTTTGGAGTTTGTCCACCTCGGCAGAGCAACGTCACATTTGCTGCCAGCTTTTATTTTCACCTTCTGAGCAAGGAGTGGCAAAACATCAGGCCACCCCCCGGGTGTGTACGCGTGAGTCAAGTGTGCCCTGAAGGATCAACATTTCATCAGAATCTTTTTAAAGTAACGATGGGCAGGTCAATGCTGTTAGTATGTGGGAGTTTTCCCCCACCCCTCTCTCTGCCTGTTATAGTCACTGCTTTGTGGCATAGTGTCTGGTTAGTTAGTCACTTGTTACACTGGTACAAGAGAGAGTTCTGTTTCAGTTCCAGAAAGATTCATCCTCCCTCATCCGTCTCCCGTGCCGTTTTCTACTGAGTGGAAAGAAACCAAGTACTTGCATTTCATAGAAACATAGAAACATAGAATCTAGGAGCAGGAGTAGGCCATTCGGCCCGTCGAGCCTGCTCCGCCATTCAATACGATCATGGCTGATCATCCAAATCCAGTACCCTGTCCCTGCTTTAATCCCCACAGTACACATATCCCACCCTACCCCCGTAACCCCACGTATTTAATTCCCCCTAACATATCCCATCCTATAACCCCACATATTTAATCCCCCCTAACACTAAGGGTCAATTTATCATAGCCAAATCAACCTAACCCACACATTTTTGGACTGTGGGAGGAAACCGGAGCACCCGGAGGAAACCCACGCAGACACGGGGAGAATGTGCAAACTCCACACAGACAGTCACCCGAGGTCAGATTCGAACCCGGGTCTCTGGCGCTGTGAGGCACCAGTGCTAACCACTATGCCACTTCGATAGCGCCTTTCACGACCTCCGGACATCCCAAAGCGCTTTACAGCCATGATGCGGAGATGCCAGTGTTGGACTGGGGTGGACAAAAATGAGAAGTCGCACAACACCAGGTTATAGTCCAACAGTTTTATTTGAAATTACGAGTGAGGTACAGTGAGGGAATACAAATCAGTTACAAAGTATATATAGACAGAGAACAATGGGCTGGATTTTGTCTTGGGGTCGGGTTGGGGTCGTGTCATCCGCATTTCGTGGTTCCCCCCTGACTCCAGATTAATGTGGATGAATGATGCAATTTTCACTTAATTGGGCAATTGAGTTGGAGCATGTGGGAACCCATGAACTAATTAGTGTTTTCAGTCTGAAAGTCGCCTCTGATGATGTCATCATTGCTGACTGCCTAGTCTCAGAGACTGTTGGTGAGAGAGGACCCGCGTGGCTTGCTTTTGATGTGAGTGGACCTGGATGCAAAAATGGGGGGGGGGGGGGGAGAGGGAGAGAGAGAGACAGAGAATTTTTTTGCATCCAAGTCCTCTCACAGCAAAGGCCAGGCAGTCTCTGAACACATTCAATGCAGCAGCATCAGAGGCGACTTTCAGACCTAATACTACTACTACCTTCATCACATCTCTGTTGTAATAGTGGACCTGCAGCTCATAGTCAGCTATCCACTTGTGCTCCCACCAGGTTTCACTGGAGTGTTTCACACCAGGCGTACTTCACGTCAGAAAAGGGTTAAACTAGCTAAAACGTTTCAAAATGGCATTACAGAGCCAATTTAGGGCTTGTTAAGGGCTTTAATGGCCTCTCCCGCCTCTTGGAGGCGGGACGGAGTCGGGAACCCCGCGACTGATTTTGTCAAAATTGCGTGGAGGTGGGATGGAGTCGGGATGGGGTCGGGACCCCCGACCCCGCAAATTTAACCCCCCACACGCCTCCAAACCCGACTCCATGGGTCATTCAAAATCCAGCCCAATGTGTCTGCAGAGATACAATCCGTCAGGGAGGCATTACATCAAAGACACAGCAGAGTACAGCTAAGACAATGAGGTGGGGTCACAGGGGGTCCAACGTGTCAAATGCTGCAGTCTGCAGTTAAGCTTTTTACTTTTTTTTAAAACTGGAAATCACATCTGTGAACCAGACAATGACGTCGAGTCACGTTCTGTAGCGTGACATGAAACCGAGATCCCGGTTGAGGCAGTCCTCATGGGTGCGGAACTTGGCTATCAGTTTCTGCTCGATGATTTTGCGTTGTCGTGTGTCTCGAAGGCTGCCTTGGAGAACGCTAACCCGCAGATCCGAGGCCAGTGAAGTACTTTTTTGAAGCGTCGTCACTGTTGTAATGTAGAGAAACGCGGCAGCCAATTTGTGCACAGCAAGGTCCCACAGACAGTAATTTAGTCCAATGGGTATGGTTACAGCAATACCTTGAGCACAGGAATGAAGGTTTACATAGAATTTACAGCTCAGAAACAGGCCATTGGGCCCCAACTGGTCCGTGCAGGTGTTTCTGCTCCACACGAGCCTCCTCTAGCTTTGGACTTTCCCCCCACAACCTTGTCTCTACGTCTACCCTAATGAACCCTTTCACTGTCTTGAAGACCTCTATTAAGACACCCCTCAGACTTCTCTTTTCTGGAGAAAAGAGCCCCAGCCGGTTCAGCTTTTCTTGATAAGTATAGCCTCTCAGTTCTGGTATCATCCTTGTGAATCTTTTTGCACCTTCTCCAATATGGAGGCCAGAACTGTGCACAGACAAATAACATGAATTAAATGTAATCTTTATTGGACTGTGAGGTCTATTTATGCTCGATGGGCGGTAACTGGCGTTGGTGTTCTGTGCGCTGAGGTAATGTCTCGCATAAGGAACAGTCCTGACTGATAAACTGGAAGTGGATAATACGATGATGCACATTACACTCTACATGCTATTTGGAGCCAACTTTATTCAACTGAATCGCTCCCTCCCTTTATTTTTTATTCTTCCTTTAAAGTCTCTGATTTACTATAGGATTCACCAGCCAGTATATTTTTCATTAATTAAACCTAGATATCTAATGAATGGATTAGTGCAACCAATTGCTAAGGCTTCAATCTACGGTTTTGTTGTGTCTCAGACTGTCCTGAGGGAGGTTCTGGTCTGCATTAAGAATTGTAAGTGGAATGTGCAAAATAGTGTCTGTAATCTTTTATCTATTCAGCTTAACTATTCGAGTGCAGAGCGCCTTCCAGGATGCTTTGTGAAGGGATACTCCCAACCAGAAGTGTGCATTTGGCTCAGTGACAATATTCCTGCCTCTGAGTCAGAAAGAAAGAACTTGCATTTCTACAGCGCCTTTCACAACCCCAAAGCCTTTCCACCATCTACAAGGCACAAGTCAGGAGTGTGATGGAATACTCTCCACTTGCCTGGATGAGTGCAGCTCCAACAACACTCAAGAAGCTCGACACCATCCAGGACAAAGAAGCCTGCTTGATCGGCACCCCATCCACCACCTTAAACATTCACTCCCTCCACCACCGGCGCACCGTGGCTGCAGTGTGTACCATCTACAAGATGCACTGCAGCAACTCACCAAGGCTTCTTCGGCAGCACCACCCCAAACCCGCGACCTCTTCCACCTAGAAGGACAAGGGCAGCAGGCGCATGGGAACACCACCACCTCCAAGTTCCCCTCCAAGTCACACATCATCCTGATTTAGAAGTATATCGCCGATCCTTCGTCGTCGCTGGGTCAAAATCCTGGAACTCCCTCCCTAACAGCACTGTGGGAGCACCTTCACCACACGGACTGCAGCGGTTCAAGAAGGCGGCTCACCACCACCTTCTCCAGGGCAATTAGGGATGGGCAATAAATGCTGGCCTTGCCAGCGATGCCCACATCCCATAAAAACGAATTTAAAAAAAACTTGGGAACGTCCCAAAGCGCTTTGCAGCCAATGAGAGCACGCTACCAACTGAGCCATGGCTGACTATGGAACTGACTAAGGAGTTAACACCTTCAGGAGAAAACTAATCACACGAACAGACAAAATTGACGGGCAGCATAGGACGAGCTGCTCCATCAAAGCCTGCCCCACACTCATGCCCGGAGCATTGTGACCAAACACTACTTCGTCCCCCCCTCCCCCCCCGCCCCCCCCCCCCCCCCCCCGGCCCCACAACAAGCTCATTGCAGCCACGTTATCTCCTGGGAGAGAAAAAAAACCAGGGCCAATAAGGGGGGGGGAAATGCACTGGAAAATTCCTCTCCGACTCCCCTCAGGCGATGAACACGTCTTGACTCAACTTACAGAACTGGAGTCATTTGCAATTGGACTGCTTTAGCCCTTCGCTCAGCCATAAAGGCACTGTCATTACGATGGAACTCTGAACACAAGGATCTTCAGTCAGACAGGTTTGGCAGTGTCTGAACTGTGTCCCCCCCCCCTTGACTGGGCTGCTTAGACTTGGACGGTCATCAAGTTCTCTGACTCAAGGCTGCAGCTGAGAGTAAACTTCCTATTTTGTACTTCAGGGGTAGAGCTCCATTTGGCTTTGCGGGGAATCCTGCAGTCAGACTGCAATGAAATTCCTGAAGCTGATGGGAAGAAATCTGGAAACTAACTTGAGCCCAAGAATTAACCATTGGGCTGCAGTAAACCCTTGGACTGGGAAGATCAGAAGATAAATATATAGGAAGAAAGGCTCACCTTGACTCGTCCATCAAGGAAGATCTTTGGAATTCTCTACCCCAGAGGGCTGTGGCGGCTCAGTCGTTGAGTCTATTCAAGACCGAAATCGATCGATTTTTGAATATTAAAGGAATTGGGGGATAGTGCAGGAAAGTGGAGATGAGGTAGAAGATCAGCCATGATCTTATTGAATGGCGGAGCAGGCTTGAGGGGCCAAATGGCCGACTCCTGCTCCTATTTCTTATGTTCTTCTGTAAGATCCAGTAGTCCTATAAAGGATATATTGGCCTTGGAAGGAGTGCAGCGCAGATTCACCAGAATGTTACCAGGGCTCCGAGGGTTAAATTATGAGGAGAGATTACATAAACTAGGCTTGTGTTCCCTGGAATATAGAATATTAAAGGGTGATTTGATTGAGGTTTTAGGATTTTGGAAGGAATTGATAGGGTAGATAGAGAGAAACTTTTTTCCGCTGGTGGGGGAAGTTTAGGACAAGGGGGCAATCTTTAGGAGAGAAGTTAGGAAACACTTCACGCAAAGGGCGATAGAAGTTTTGAACGCTCTCCTGCGAAAAGCAGTAGATGCTAGCTCAGTTCATTTTAAATCTGAGAGATAGATTTTTTTGCTAGCCCAAGGGTATTGAGGGATATGGAGCCAAGGCGGCTGGATGGAGGAGTTAGGATGCAGGTCAGCCATGATCTCATTGAATGGCAGAACAGGCTCAAGGGGCTGAATGGCCTCCTATTCATTGGAGTTCAGAAGAGTGAGAGGCGATCTTATTGAAACATATAAGATTGTGAAGGGGCTTGATCGGGTGGATGCGGTAAGGATGTTCCCAAGGATGGGTGAAACTAGAACTAGGGGGCATAATCTTAGAATAAGGGGCTGCTCTTTCAAAACTGAGGTGAGGAGAAACTTCTTCACTCAGAGGGTAGTAGGTCTGTGAATTTGCTGCCCCAGGAAGCTGTGGAAGCTACATCATTAAATAAATTTAAAACAGAAATAGACAGTTTCCTAGAAGTAAAGGGAATTAGGGGTTACGGGGAGCGGGCAGGAAATTGGACATGAGGCTGAGTTCGGATCGGTCGAGGCCCTGTGGGTGGTGGAGTGGGCCCAGGGGCTGAGTGGCCGGGTCCTGCTCCTACTTCTTGTGTTCTTTAGATTTGAGGTGAGGATCAGATCAGCCATGATCTTATTGAATGGCGGAGCAGGCTCGAAGGGCCGATTGGCCTACTCCTGCTCCTATTTCTTATGTTCTTATGTTCTTATTCCTATGTTCTCCAGTACAGCATCCAATTGTAATGTTTGACATATTGTCTTCTTTCCCAATGTCCGGCTCCTCATGTTCTTCCCCCCAGCCCTTGTGCTTTCCCCCATCGTCTAACTCTGTGTACTTATCCTTGTTGCCTAGCCTTTCCCTTTTTAGAATTCATATCTTTTTAATTAAAAGTTTCAAGTTTTGATTGAAAAACGTAATTCAGACCATTCAAGGAAAAGTCTTAATAATCCAGAACCATCTCCACAACTAGGATCGGACATCTGCCTTGTTTGTGGACAAATGGACAATCAACAGCTGCGAACTGCACTGAAAAGATCATTTTGATAGCGCTTCAACAATCACACTATTTGTAATGCTTCATTCGTTCCACTTCACATTCCCAGATTCTGATGGTAACGGGCAAGGATGAGTATGGTTCCCACAGGCTGGGAAACTGAACCATGGGTTGATAATAGATAATGTTCTGGATCCCAAGCTTCTCATCTGCTCCAGCAGCTTTTCTGAAAGTATGTACAGTGCAAAACGGTTAAATGAATAATGATTTTGCCAAGTAAAGGAAGAATGATCTTGCATTTATACAGCGCCTTGCACGACCTCAGGATGCGCTTTACAGCCAATGAAGTACTTTTTGAAGTGTAGTCGCTGTTGTAATGTAGGAAACTCGGCAGCCAATTTGCTCACAGCAAGCTCCCACAGACAGCAATGAGATAATGACCAGCTCATCTTTTTTTTTAGTGATGTTGATTGAGCGATAGATGTTGTGCAGACGGATGTCCCGTCTTTCGGATGAGACGTTAAACCGAGTCTCCGTCTGCCCTTTCGGGTGGATGTATAAAGATCCCGTGGCCACTATTTTGAAGAGGAACAGGGGAGTTCTCCCGGCATCCTGGCCAACATTCCTCCCTCAACCAACACCTAGAAACACAAGGACAAAATGCATGTAAAAAGAGCTTGGCACGTTGATTGGCAAAAAGGGTTCAACACATCGGCTTTAGCGAGCCAGTATAACACTTAAATAAATAAATCCAGACTTTTGCAATTCATTTAAACGTTTTGTTCATCTAACAGTTATTCATTTCACAGGGAGCATTGGAAAAGATGGAAAAGGGATTTGTACATTAAGATTTTATTCTCAAAACATTTGATTATTTTATCAGTTATTCATTTTGGTGGGCTCGACTGTAGTAAAGATTTAAAATGGAGGGCGGGGGAGGTTCAGTGGGTGAGACTGACCTTTCACCTCTGTTAAAAACCCAACCCTTAATGAGGGGCGAAGGTCTCCTCTCTTGGTTGTCGCAAAAGATCTTGTATAAAATGTAATGGGCGTCCTTAAGCCAGTTCCTTGGGGGGCATAGGACCCTCACTAATTAGTAGTAACTTGGCAGTCTTGCACATCGAGGTCCCAGAATGGCTGACTTAGGAAATTAAAAAATCACACCAATGCAGTAGGGCACACTCTTCTAAGATTGGTATATTTTTGCAGCAATATAGAGGGAGCTTTACTCTGTATCTAACCCCGTGCTGTACATGCCCTGGAGTATTTGATGGGACAGTGTAGAGGGAGCTTTACTCTGTACCTAACCCGTGCTGTACCTGCCCTGGGAGTGTTTGATGGGACAGTGTAGAGGGAGCTTTACTCTGTATCTAACCCGTGCTGTACCTGCCCTGGGAGTGTTTGATGGGACAGTGTAGAGGGAGCTTTACTCTGTATCTAACCCGTGCTGTACCTGCCCTGGGAGTGTTTGACGGGACAGTGTAAAGGGAGCTTTACTCTGTATCTAACCCATGCTGTACCTGCCCTGGGAGTGTTTGATGGGACAGTGTAGAGGGAGCTTTACTCTGTATCTAACCCCGTGCTGTACCTGCCCTGGGAGTGTTTGATGGGGGCAGTGTAGAGGGAGCTTTACTCTGTATCTAACCCGTGCTGTACCTGCCCTGGGAGTGTTTGATGGGACAGTGTAGAGGGAGCTTTACTCTGTATCTAACCCGTGCTGTACCTGCCGTGTTTGATGGGACAGTGTAGAGGGAGCTTTACTCTGTATCTAACCCCGTGTTGTACCTACCCTGGGAGTGTTTGATGGGACAGTGTAGAGGGAGCTTTACTCTGTATCTAACCCGTGCTGTACCTGCCCTGGGAGTGTTTGATGGGACAGTGTAGAGGGAGCTTTACTCTGTATCTAACCCGTGCTGTACCTGCCCTGGGAATGTTTGATGGTACAGTGTAGAGGGAGCTTTACTCTGTATCTAACCCTGTGCTGTACCTGCCCTGGGAGTGTTTGATGAGACAGTGTAGAGGGAGCTTTACTCTGTATCTAACCCGAGCTGTACCTGCCCTGGGACTGTTTGATTGGACAGTGTAGAGGGAGCTTTACTCTGTATCAAACCCGTGCTGTACCTGCCCTGGGAGTGTTTGATGGGGACAGTGTAGAGGGAGCTTTACTCTGTATCTAACCCGTGCTGTACCTGCCCTGGGAGTGTTTGATGGGACAGTGTAGAGGGAGCTTTACTCTGTATCTAACCCGTGCTGTACCTGCCCTGGGAGTGTTTGATGGGGACAGTGTAGAGGGAGCTTTACTCTGTATCTAACCCATGCTGTACCTGCCCTGGGAGTGTTTGATGGGACAGTGTAGAGGGAGCTTTACTCTGTATCTAACCCCGTGCTGTACCTGCCCTGGGAGTGTTTGATGGGGGCAGTGTAGAGGGAGCTTTACTCTGTATCTAACCCATGCTGTACCTGCCCTGGGAGTGTTTGATGGGGACAGTGTAGAGGGAGCTTTACTCTGTATCTCACCCGTGCTGTACCTGCCCTGGGAGTGTTTGATGGGACAGTGTAGAGGGAGCTTTACTCTGTATCTAACCCCGTGTTGTACCTACCCTGGGAGTGTTTGATGGGACAGTGTAGAGGGAGCTTTACTCTGTATCTAACCCCGTGCTGTACCTGCCCTGGGAGTGTTTGATGGGGGCAGTGTAGAGGGAGCTTTACTCTGTATCTAACCCGTGCTGTACCTGCCCTGGGAGTGTTTGATGGGACAGTGTAGAGGGAGCTTTACTCTGTATCTAACCCGTGCTGT
This sequence comes from Squalus acanthias, assembly GCA_030390025.1. Classification (NCBI taxonomy): domain Eukaryota; kingdom Metazoa; phylum Chordata; class Chondrichthyes; order Squaliformes; family Squalidae; genus Squalus; species Squalus acanthias. The sequence goes on along the minus strand of CM059450.1, from coordinate 27,942,908 downwards.
CCCTGCCCTGGGAGTGTTTGATGGGGACAGTGTAGAGGGAGCTTTACTCTGTATCTAACCCGTGCTGTACCTGCCCTGGGAGTGTTTGATGGGGACAGTGTAGAGGGAGCTTTACTCTGTATCTAACCCGTGCTGTACCTGTCCTGGGAGTGTTTGATGGGGAAAGTGTAGAGGGAGCTTTACTCTGTATCTAACCCCGTGCTGTACCTGCCCTGGGAGTGTTTGACGGGACAGTGTAGAGTGAGCTTTACTCTGTATCTAACCCGTGCTGTACCTGCCCTGGGAGTGTTTGACGGGACAGTGGAGAGGGAGCTTTACTCTGTATCTAACCCGTGCTGTACCTGCCCTGGGAGTGTTTGATGCTGACATTTGATGCCAAAAGCAGGGGTACCACTCCTCGCCTTCATTTTATTAAAATAAACTGTTAAAACATTCAGCCCCACATTCCTGAGGATTCCTGTTAGGGGAGGATGCAGTTGGAGAAAGTCATTGGATTGGGACTTAAAAACACTCATTGCCAATTTTTTTTTAAAAAAAGCTGTTGCATTCGCTTGCCAAATAGAACTGTCAGGTTAAGCATTGAAAGATGTGTTGTTGTGGTCTAGTTTCCTCCCCCGCACAGCTGCTAACACAAGTGACAGTGTCGGGGTTGGAGGCGCTTCCTCGGGAGATTTAAAAAAAAAACAGCCGTCGTAATTTCTTAAACTTGTGGGTTTGATGGAGAGTGGATCAAGGGTGCACAAGAACCTGTCAGCCGAGGTCACCCGGCTCGAGTTTGAGGACGTTTCAATCTGGGGAGGGCGGGAGTGGGGGGAGAATCTCAAGAGCCAGGTACTGGTGGAAAAAAAAACCTCGAGGTTTGAAGTGGGTAAGAATTTAAAACGGCAGAGAGTCTGGCCAGCACTCTCTATCTTTTGAGTGACGGGACGATGATTGCCCCTTTGGTTCTCTGCACTTTTCCATATTGCTCTCCATAGCAACGGTGAGCCTGAAAACAAACCGGAGAGGAACTCTCAACAATTACCTGCTGTCTCTGCCAAAGGACTGGTAGGAGATTGTCCTCCTGAGGTTTGAAGCAGCTCGCCAAGCAGCCAGCAGAAAGAGAGAAATGGAAACACACAATCAGCTACTTCTCTCTCAGTCGGCGAGTGTGTCTTAGCTCGGTTCTGGCATGAGGAGGGAAATCAGCCCAATCTTCCCGGGGGAGGGGGGATTGCACGCAGCCCGTGTTCTTCGGGAACTAGGGGGACATGTTCTTTTATCTGCCTCTATGTGTGCTGGCTGTGTAAGCGTTCTGTATGAAATCCTGGAAAGATACAGCACAGAAGGAGGCCATTCGGCCCGTCCTGCCCCTGGGCCTGGTCTTTGAAAGAGCTGTGCAATGAGTCGCAATCCCTCTTTTTGCTCCTTCCCCCACAGCCCTGCACATTTTTTTCAGTTTCACGTGATTTATCCATAGACATAGAAATAGAAGATAGGAGCAGGAGTAGGCCATTCGGCCCCTCGAGCCTTCAGGGATCTATGTACATGCACACCAAGGTCCCTCTGATCCTCTGTCCTTCCTCGGGTCCTACCATTCATTGTGTATTCCCTTAGTCCTCCCAATCAGCTTTGCAAACCTAGCTAACACACTGACCATTAAGTCCACTAACCCAGTAATCCGGTTTATCAAACCAAACCAACCAAACAAATGGTCTCACTAACTGGTCGTAGCACAAACCAAATGATTAGCGGTGGTTGATCTAACGCTAATGATGTCTTCACTGGCACAACTGCCTCTGGACATGTCATTACTTTGCTGAGTAACAGTATAACTTACTACAAAAATGGGATGACTCCTCTTCACGTTTCTCCCCCATGGCTTACTCTGTTGTGTCAGCCGTGGCTCAGTGGGTATCTCTCTCTCTCTCTCTCGCCTCTGAGTCAGAAGGTTGGGGGGTTCATAGAAACATAGAAGATAGGAGCAGGAGTAGGCCATTCGGCCCCTCAAGCCTGCTCCGCCATTCGATGAGATCATGGCTGATCTTCCAAACTCAGTACCCTGTACCTGCCTTCTCCCCATATCCCTTGATACCTTTAGCTTTAAGAAATATATCTAACTCATTCTTGAATATATTTAATGACTTGGCCTCAACTACCTTCTGTGGTAGAGAATTCCACAGGTTCACCACTCTCTGGGTGAAGAAATTCTTCCTCATTTCTGTCCTAAATGGCTTACCCCTTATCCTTAGATTATGACCCCTGGTTCTGGACTCTCCGACCATCGGGAACATTCTTCCTGCATCTAGTTTGTCCAGACCTGTCAGAATTTTATATGTTTCGACCTGTCCAAATCATCCTGGAGTTTCTCGGTATCCTCCTCGCAGCACACACTCCCACCCAGCTTTGTGTCATCTGCAAACTTGGAGATATTACATTTCGTTCCCTTATCTAGATCATTAATGTATATTGTGAATAGCTGGGGTCCAAGGGCCGATCCCTGCGGTACCCCACCAGTCACTGCTTGCCACTCGGAAAAAGACCCATTAATTCCTACTCTCTGCTTTCTGTCCGCCAATCAGTTCTCTATCCAATTCCCTTTTGAAAGTTACTCTTGAATCTGCTTCCCCCACCGTTCCAGATCACAGCAACTGGCCGTGGTAACAAAGCTTCTCCTCATCTCCCCTCTGGTTCTTTTGCCAATCACCTCAAATCTGATTCCTCTGGTCACGGACCCTTCTGCCACTGGAAACGGTTTCTCCTTTATTTACTCTATCGAAACCCTTCATGAGTTTCAACCACTCTATTAAATCTCTCCTTAACCTTCTCTGTAATGTAGGAAACGCGTAGCCAATTTGCGCACAGCAAGGTCCCACAAACACCACCGGCGCACCGAGAATAACCCCAGCTTCTCTGGAGCCAGCCGTGGCTCAGTAGGTAGCACTCTCACCTCTGAGTCGGAAGGTCGTGGGTTCAAGTCCCACTCCACAGACTTGAGCACATAATCCAGGCTGACACTCCCGGTGCAATACTGAGGGTGGGCTGCCGGCTTTTGGATGAGACGTTTAACCGAGGCCTCTATCTGCCCTCTCTGGTGGACGTAAAAGATCCCATGACCTGAAAAGGAGCAGGGGGAGTTCTCCCTGGTGTCCTGGGGCCTATATTTAGCCCTCAACCACCATCACTAAATAATTCCCCAAAGCCTTTCCACCATCTACAAGGCACAAGTCAGGAGTGTGATGGAATACTCTCCCCTTGCCTGGATGAGTGCAGCTCCAACAACACTCAAGAAGCTCAACACCATCCAAGACAAAGCAGCCCGCTTGATTGGCACCCCGTCCACCACCTTAAACATTCACTCCCTCCACCACCGGCGCACCGTGGCTGCAGTGTGTACCATCTACAAGATGCACTGCAGCAACTCGCCAAGGCTTCTTCGGCAGCACCTCCCAAACCCACGACCTCTTCCACCTAGAAGGACAAGGGCAGCAGGCGCATGGGAACACCACCACCTCCAAGTTCCCCTCCAAGTCACACACCATCCCGACTTAGAAGTATATCACCGATCCTTCATTGTCGCTGGGTCAAAATCCTGGAACTCCCTCCCTAACAGCACTGTGGGAGCACCTTCACCACACGGACTGCAGCGGTTCAAGAAGGCGGCTCACCACCACCTTCTCAAGGGCAATTAGGGACGGGCAATAAATGCGGGCCTTGCCAGTGACACCCACATCCCATAAATGAATAAAATAATAACAGATGACCTGGTCATTATTGCATCGCTGTTTGTGGGACCTTGCTGTGCGCAAATTGGCTGCGCGCTTCCTACATTACAACAGTGACTACACTTTAAAAAAAAAAGTACTTCATTGGCTGTAAAGCGCTTTGGGACGTACTAAGGTCATGAAAGGCGCTGTATAAATGCAAGTCTTTCTTTCTCAGTAACTGGGGACATGTTCTTTTAGCTGTCTTGGCAGCTGTTCTACTTCCTGGCTGTAAGAGTTCTATGTGAACTATGTGAATCTCAATCCAGTTCCTGCAAATCTGCCCGCAGTTCAGCAGCGGCAGCGCTAAGAGAAATTGCACCTTATCACATCACTCGCAACTTCCCAAAACACTTCACGTATAATGCGTTGCTTTGACGTGCCGTCGCCGCAGGGAAATGCAGCCGCCAAGGCTCTGATGGTGTTGGTTGAAGGAGGAATATTCCCACCTGAACCAGCGGCCTTCGAGACACACGACAACGCAAAATCATCGAGCAGAAACTGATAGCCAAGTTCCGCACTCATGAGGACGGCCTCAACCGGGATCTTGGTTTCATGTCACGCTACATGACGTAGAGTCATCCAGACTCGAGTCGTCGTTGGCTTGTTCACAGATGTGATTTCCAGTTTTTAAAAAAAAGTAAAAAGCTTAACCATACAGACTGCAGCATTTGACACGTTGGACCCCCTGTGACCCCACCTCATTGTCTTAGCTGTATTTTGCTGTGTATTTGATGTAATGCCTTCCTGACTGGCCTGATTGTATCTCTGCCGAGGTGCGATGGAGGGCAGTCAGAAAGATTTACTGTAGTCGTCTGACATTGTACGCTACACATTGTTCTCTGTCTATATATGCTTTGCTGATTTGTATTCCTTCACTTTACCTGACGAAGGAGCAACGCTCCGAAAGCTCGTGATTTCAAATAAAACTGTTGGACTATAACCTGGTGTTGTGCGACTTCTCATTTTTGTCCACCCCAGTCCAACACCGGCATCTCCGCATCAGAACCAGCGGGGTTTAACGTCTTCATCTGACTGTTGGCACTTCCGACAGTGTAGCACTCCCTCAGTACTGCACTGGAGTGTCAGCTTGGAATGTGTGCTGAATTTCTGGAGTCGGGACTCAAGCTGTCAATCTTGTGACTCAGTGGTGATGAGAGTGCTACAAACAGAGCCGAGCTGAATACAAGAAAGAGTTTGTGATTCGGAGCCAACAAAAGCCCATTAGATAGCACTTTTATTAACTCTGAACGCCAATCGACCGAAGCTGCTGTGTCCTGGCCAACTTAGAGTCTGGTGCAAAGGGCATTTCTCAGTCCTGCTCTATTTGTCGGAGATATCGGAACTGCATACAAAGTTATGCTCTTGAAAAATTGTTCGGTGGGGCCGAACATTTCTCTCCCTGTTGCCAGACAATTGTGCTCGAGGCAGTGTAATAAAGATAAGCTTTGTGTTATTTGATGTTGAAAAATATGTTGTGACCGGTGGGGTCTATTTTTCCACAATTGTACAACAAGTGCTGGGCTACTTAGCAGCCCAGTAATGATGTTTGGGTCTCTGGCAATGGTGCAATATCAGATAATCTGGCTGCTGTCGAGAGGATGCTTTATGGAACTGAGCTGTACAGTACCAGACGAGAGTGAATCGTTCCCTTTTACCCACTGTGCACTGTACAGGAGCTGACACTTGAGACACACACGGGCCGTACAGTACCAGACAGGAGTGAGTCGTTCCCTTTTGCCTGCTGTGTACTGTATGTCTTCTTCTTCTTGGGCAGTCCCTCGGAACCGAGGATGACTTGCTTCCACGCGAAAAATGAGTTCTCAGGTGACTGATGAGTCCAATGCGGGACCTACAGTCTCTGTCACAGGTGGGGCAGACGGTGGTTGAAGGGGCGGTTGGGTGGGGTGCTTGGGTTGACGTGCGCTTGGCTTCCGCTTGCTCCCGGCGAAGAGACTCGAGGTGTTCGGCACCTTCCCGGATGCTTCTCCTCCACTTTGTGCGGTCTTGGGCCAGGGATTCCCAGGTGTCGGTGGGGATGTTGCACTTTTTCATGGAGGCTTTGAGGGTGTCCTTGAAGTGTTTCCTCTGCCCACCTGGGGCTCTCTTGCCGTGTCGGTGCTCCGAGTAGAGCGCTAGTTTTGGGAGTCTCGTATCGGGCATGCGGACGATATGGCCCATCCATCGGAGCTGATCGAGCGTGGTCAAAGCTTCGATGCTGGGCTGAGCGAGAACACTGACGTCGGTGCGCCTATCCTGCCAATAGATTTGCAGGATCTTGCAGAGGCAGCGTCATTGGTACCTCTCCAGTGCTTTGAGGTGCCTGCTGTACATGGTCCATGTCTACAGGAGCTGACACTGAGACACACACGGCCCGTACAATACCAGATGGGAGTGAATCATTCCCTTTTACCTGATGTGTAATGTACATATACAGGAGATACCACGACACACACGGGCCATACAGTACCAGATGGGAGTGTTTTATTTCCTTTATCTCAAACCCTGTTGTCGGTGTGGTTTGATGGGAGACTGCAGAATAGTTTTGACTCTTTCTCAATCTGATCCTAACCTTGCAGGTCACCACCTCTGAACAAAGTTCTATCGAGTTGGGAAACATTTCAGTTATGTGCCTGTGACTGGGTTGACTGAGCAGAAGGAATGCGTAGCAGGGGACTTCTGCAAACCACTGGTCAAGGTGAATCATTGTAGGTGGATTAACTCAATTGGGGTTAAGTTTCGTGGGAGATAAGGAACAATTGCAGGGGGGGAGGGGGTTGGGAAACACAGGTGATTTAATGGAATATTTTGAGTCTTTGAAAACTCCCCCTGCTCCTCTTCGAAATGGTGCCATGGGATCTTTTTTTACATCCACCCGAGAGAGCAGACGGGACTTCGGTTTAATGTCTCATCCGAAAGACGGCACCTCCGACAGTGCAGCACTCCCTCAGTACCGCCCCTCCGACAGTGCGGCGCTCCCTCAGTACTGCCCCTCCGACAGTGCGGCGCTCCCTCAGTACCGCCCCTCCGACAGTGCGGCGCTCCCTCAGTACTGCCCCTCCGACAGTGCGGCGCTCCCTCAGTACTGCCCCTCCGACAGTGCGGCGCTCCCTCAGTACTGCCCCTCCGACAATGCGGCGCTCCCTCAGTACCGCCCCTCCGACAGTGCGGCACTCCCTCAGTACCGCCCCTCCGACAGTGCGGCGCTCCCTCAGTACCGCCCCTCCGACAGTGCGGCGCTCCCTCAGTACTGCACTGGGAGTGTCAGCCTAGATGTTTGTGCTCAAGTCTCTGGAGTGGGACTTGAACCCCCCCAACCTTCTGACTCAGAGGCGAGAGAGAGAGAGAGATACCCACTGAGCCACAGCTGACACAACAGAGTAAGCCATGGGGGAGAAACGTGAAGAGGAGTCATCCCATTTTTGTAGTAAGTTATACTGTTACTCAGCAAAGTAATGACATGTCCAGAGGCAGTTGTGCCAGTGAAGACATCATTAGCGTTAGATCAACCACCGCTAATCATTTGGTTTGTGCTACGACCAGTTAGTGAGACCATTTGTTTGGTTGGTTTGGTTTGATGAACCGGATTACTGGGTTAGTGGGACTTAATGGTCAGTGTGTTAGCTAGGTTTGCAAAGCTGATTGGGAGGACTAACAAGGCAAGGGAATACACAATGAATGGTAGGACCCTAGGAAGGACAGAGGATCAGAGGGACCTTGGTGTGAATGTACATAGATCCCTGAAGGCAGCAGGGCAGGTAGATAAGGTGGTTAAAAAGGCATATGGGATACTTGCCTTCATTAGCTGAGGCATAGAATATAAGAGCAGGGAGGTTATGATGGAGCTGTACAAAATGCTAGTTAGGCCACAGCTGGAATACTGTGTGCAGTTCTGGTCGCCACACTATAGGAAGGATGTGATTGCATTGGCGAGGGTGCAGAGGATATTCACCAGGATGTTACCTGGGCTGGAGCGCTTCAGCTATGAAGAGAGACTGGACAGGCTGGGGTTGTTCTCCTTAGAGCAGAGAAGGTTGAGGGGGGACCTGATTGAGGTATACAAAATTATGAGGGGCATAGATAGGGTAGATAGAAAGGAACTTTTCCCCTAAGTAGAGGGGTCAATAACCAGGGGGCATAGTTTCAAGGTAAGGGGTAGGAGGTTTAGAGGGGATTTGAGGAAAAACTTTTTCACCCAGAGGGTGGTTGGAATCTGGAACTCACTGCCTGAAAGGGTGGTAGAGGCAGGAACCCTCACAACATTCAAGAAGCATTTAGATGAGCACTTGAAATGCCATAGCATACAAGGCTATGGACCAAGTGCTGGAAAATGGGATTAGAATAGATAGGGCTTGATGGCCAGCGCAGACACGATGGGCCGAAGGGCCTCTTTCTGTGCTGTATGACTCTATGGGGTAGAAATTAGGTCGCGCCCCATTTGGGGCGCAAATATCGTCCGGACGCAAATATTAGCGCCTGGCGCTAATTATCGGCACTGACAGGAAACTTCACTTTTACCGCCCCGGGAGGTGAGTGGAGCGCTAAAGTAGGCGCTGCACACCTCTCTTAAGGCGCAAAGGCCAAGGAGTGAGGCGCTAACTCAGCACACGAGCGCAGCGCAGCTGCTGCCAGTTAGCGAGGGAACACAGACACACTGGCGCCGGACACTTCTTAAAGCGGGGGGGGCCACTTGCTCCCCAGCCACACCCTGCTCATTGCAGCCTTGAATCTCAGCCTGGAGAGACCTGTAATCCATTTTGCTGCCAAGCATGGAGAGGGTGAGAGAACGCGCTCATCGCTTCACTGAGCGGGCCTTGGATGCTCTGGTTGACGCAGTGGAGCGCAGACGATGCATGCTGTTCCCTGAGAGTTGCAGGAGGCCTTTGCCACGCGAGTTCAGAAGAGTGTGGAGGGAGGTGGCTCAGAGCGTCTCCTCCAGGAGCATGGTGCCCAGGACCCATGTTCAATGCCGCAAAAAGTTCAACGACCTCACTCGGGTCGTCAGGGTGAGTGGCTTTTTCTCAATACCTCTCCATCCCTCCATCTCAACCTCACTCTATGGCCAGAGGGTCTTAAAACCTCAATGCACAACACTCATCCAACACCTATGGCCTTTTCATCAAACACACACACACATTCCACACTTTGCATACAGTAAGGGCTATTCACCTATGGGAGGCACATCAGGCAAGACCATGGCTGTATATTGTAAGGGCTATTCACCTATGGGAGGCACATCAGGCAAGACCATGGCTGTATATTGTAAGGGCTATTCACCTATGGGAGGCACATCAGGCAAGACCATGGCTGTATATTGTAAGGGCTATTCACCTATGGGAGGCACATCAGGCAAGACCATGGCTGTATATTTACTCAGATGCTGTCCTTTTTCTTGCAGGCTAAGCTGGCTCATAATCGGAGACAGCAGCAACGGACGGGTGGAGGGCGGCTTCAGCTGCAACCCCTCAGCGATCTGGAGGAGCGCGTCCACAGGATTGTGGCAAGCCGGGTGATCGGTCCCGTCGCCACTGGAGACGCCGACCCTGTTGTGGACAGCAATGGTAAGGTCATCACCTTTTTGTCCTCTGTCCTTCCACTTGTCCCTCACAATACCAGCCTTTGACACTTTCAATCCAACTTGCTAACTCGCTGCACTTATTCCTCCCTTACTGCCACCCTGTCCTCACGCTAAAGCCACTCTTGTACCTCCCTGCTTTCAGATGGTGATTCACCAGCTGAGGAGACGGGCCCTGAAGCTGCCACTGGGAGTGATGCTGCAGCTGAGGAGGAAGAGGAAGCCGGAGCATCAGTGCCACCCTCTCCCGAGGAAGCCCATGCCCACACTGGGAACACGCCTTCCCCGGAGGGGAGCAGGGGGGAAGGGGCTGATGATGGTGAAGCTCCAGGACCCAGCGGGCTGCAGCAACGCCATGGGGGGGGTAGGGAAGAACGGGGGCCTTCTCCCCAGAGGGAGAGTATGCCAGACACTCCTACTGCAATGGACGCAGAGGAGGAGCGGCTGATTGCAGAAATGAACACCCAGGCGGTGGGCATGCACACTGAGCTCATGGGTGCAGTGGGAAGGGTGCCCGATTGCATTGAGTCACTGGCAAGGAGTGTGGAGCACTTCGCTGTAGCACAGGCGGATGCCACACTAACGCTTAGTGCTGCAATTCAGTCACTGGCTGCCGTGATCCCACCTCTGACTGCTCTCATACAGACTCAGATGGAGGCCACGCGAGCACAGACTGCTGCCAACCTCGATGGTTCGTGCACATGTCCCCGGGGCTGTCACCGCGCCGCAGCAGGCCAGCAATCTGTTCTCCGGCAAATTGCTCCGGATGCTGAAGTGCTGCCCCGTGGGAGTGCCAGTGTGTCGGGCGAGCAGGGAGTTGCTGGCCTCTCTCACGATGACAGCATTCCTGCTGCCAACACTGTCACTTCTCCACTGCACTTGCCACCGCCTGTAGGACAGACTGCTGCCGCTCATGCAGAGTTGGTGCAGTCTGCAGCCGGGCCCTCCAGGCCCAGAAGTGGTCGAGGCCGTCCTTCAGGGGCATCTGCAGTGTCAGGGTCTGACGAGCAGCAGCCTTCCACCAGCCTTGCTGCAGCCACTGAGGTCCCATTACGGAGGAGCAGTAGGGTTAGAAGGGGGGAAGTGCGCAAGGGAAGGAGATCACCCTCGAAGGGCAAAAAGTAGGAGGTGTGCCAAAATGCTGGTCATTTTTTTATTAAAGGCCGAGGTTCATGGTCCAACTTTTGTTTAGTGTTTTGGACATTATCTCCAGGTTGTGAGAACCAGTTATGTTATTGACTGTTTTTTTGTGTTTATTTCTATGAGTTTGTCATGAGGAATTGACACACACAGAGTTTGTAAAATAAATAAGTTTCTGTATTCAAAATATACATGGCTGGTGGTTGGAATTATTGGTGCCTTGGCCGGCTTAGGGGTTGCGTGCTGGGTTGATTAGTGTTTGTAGCAATGGCAGGGGCCCTAGAAGCGGCTTGCTATTAGTCGTTGACGGACGGCCCTTGCAGTTTGACCATTGTGGGCCGCCCTCCTGCCTTGGTGCTGCTGATGATCATCGTCCTCGTCCTCTTCCTCCTCTTCCTCCTCCTCCTCTGGTGGTGCTACAAGGCCTGGTGGCATTGGCTGGGTCCTGAGGATTGCCATGTTGTGCAACATGCAGCACACGACTACGAAGTTCGAAACTTGCTCAGGCGAGTACTGCAGGGCTCCTCCGGAATGGTCCAGACAGCGGAACCGTTGTTTCAGCACGCCGATTGTGCGCTCAATAATGTTCCTGGTTGCTTGATGGCTTTCATTGTACCGCAGCTCAGCACGGGTGTTTGGCGTACGGAGCGGTGTCATCAGCCAGGTGCTCAATGCGTACCCCATGTCCCCCAGAAGCCTGACTGGCTGATGCGGTGCCTCGAAAACCTCTGCCACAGTAGTCTGGCGCAGGATGAAAGCATCGTGGCAGCTGCCCGGATAGTGGGCATTGACAGCGAGTATCACCTGTCTGTGGTCACAGACCAACTGCACATTCAAGGAATGGAACCCCTTTCTGTTCCTGAATTCCTCTGCATTCTCTCGCGGAGCACGCAAAGCCACATGCGTGCAGTCAATGGCGCCCTGCACCATGGGGAAGCCTGCTACCCTCGCAAAGCCCAGAGCACGGTCACGCTGCTTGTCTGGGGTCATAGGGAAAGAGATGAAGTCTCGTCTCCTTCTGAAGAGGACATTGGTGACCTGCCGGATGCAGTGATGCACCGCAAACTGGGAGATATTGGTGAGGTCCCCAACAGCAGCTTGGAATGAGCCAGTGGCGTAGAAGTTCAAAGCCACTGTGACCTTCACTGCCACCGACAGAGACGTCCTGGACCTCAGCTGAGGCTGCAGATCTGGCTGCAGCAGGTGGCAGAGCTCAGTGACCACCTCCTTGCTGAATCGCAGCCTTCGCAAACACAGCTCCTCGGACATATGGATGTAGGAGAGCTGTTCACGATATACCCTGGGAGGGTAAGCTCTCCTGTACATGCGCCTGATGGCCCTCCTCCGTCTGGCCATCATTGCCACTCTCTGTCTGCGTCTCAGTATCCTCCGATTCAGCTGGAGCAGGACGACGCCCCCAATCATTGCAGCCCCCATATTCTCTTTGCCAGAAAAGTAATGAGGTACAGCAACTAAAGTAGCAACAAAGTTAGGATGAACTAGGCAAAACTACCACACAAAGCGTTGAGTCAATGTAGAAGTCTCTCTCTCTCTCTCTCCGAATCTCTCTCTCTCTCTCAGAACGAGTGGTGCATAAATGTCGACCACAGAAAAAGACAGGAAGAGGCCCCCTTTAAATAGCGCCCCCCCCAGCCCCACACCGATTGATAACGTTCCAGTCTTCCGGTCGTTGGAAGCGCCAGGCGGTAAGGCAGGGGGCGCCACTCAATTTCCGCTCCGGGGCGCCCCAAGGGCGTTGCACCATGGAATGACGTCACAATCTGCGCGCGCAGGTGGTCGCAGCGGTAAGTTTTAGCGCCGCCGCACAATCTCAAGTTAAGTTCTCGAGCGGCGCAAACAGCGCTGCGCCCGGGCGTTAGCGGCTTAACGCCCCATTAGCGCCCTCTTAAGGCGCTAACGGGAGGCGCAACCAAGTGAATTTTTACCCCTATGACTCTATGACAACTGGTGGTGCAGTGGGTCACCTCACTGCCCTTTCAGCTCTGTGCCCTGGCTTCCAATTCAGCCCAGACTGATGGGGATGAAAAGACCCCTCTGGCTGCTGGCTCCAAATGAGTCGCAACTCGGTTCTTATTTGGGCAAGACCCACAGCACAAAACTGTCCCGAATTGGCACAAAATCAGCGGCATTGGGGGGGGGGGGGGGGCGGGGGAAATGGAGAAACGTTGTACTAAGGGGGCATTCTTGGGAGGGAGCAAGGCACATTGACGGGTCAGGGTGCAGAGAGAGCTTCACTCAGCATCCCTCACCTCAGCGAGCATGCAGTTCACCAGTTAACAGGCAGACATTGTTATCGGGCGGCAGGATTATCCCAGATTCCAGACAGCGGAAATACCAACGGTGGAATTATTGGGCCTGTCGTCTTAATTTTTTCTCTTCCTGCGAAGGGGCAGGGTGGTGGGGAAGTGCTAATCCTCCACTTGGGAGCTGCCCGCAGTGACACGATTGAAATCAGGGAGCTCACAGGGTGTGGTGCACAGATTCCCCCCGCCCCTCACTCTGTGAGGCAACATCCCTGAGAGTTTAACGGTCGAGCAGGACATGGGTTGTGATCCTCAACAAAAAGTCAGCAATGCTGGTTAAGGATATACAACAAGCCAACTTTCCCAGCTTTGGAATTTCATCTTTATTGTTGGCTCTGCTGAGGTTTCAGCTCTTTCGAGACAAGCCAGACAGCCGATTAAGCATGAACTGAGCTCAAACAAGAGAAGAAAAATAATAATCTCTGTCCCAGAGCCTCTAACGTCAGCCATGGCTCAGTGGGCAGCACTCTCTCTCTCGCCTCCCAGCCAGAATGTTGTGCGTTCAATTCCCACTCCAGAGACTTGAGCACAAATCCAGGCTGACACTCCAGTGCAGTGCTGAGGGAATGCTGCAGTGTCAGAGGTGCCGTCTTCCGGGTGAGACGTTAAACCGAGGCCCCCCCCCCCCGTCTGCTCTCTCGGGTGGACGTAAAAGATCCCGCGACCACTATTTCGAAGAAGAGCAGGGGGGAGTTCTCCCCGGTGTCCTGGGGCCAATATTTATCCCTCAGGCAACAACACTAAAATAGATTATTTGGTCATGATCACATTGCTGTTTGTGGGAGCTTGCTGTGCGCAAATTGGCTGCCGCGTTTCCCACATTACAACAGTGACCACACTTCAAAAAGTGCTTCGTTGGCTGTGAAGCGTTTTGGGACGTCCGGTGGTCGTGAAAGGCGCTATATGAATGCAAGCCTTTTTTTCTTTTATCTGCATCCCCATTGAGACAATGAGAACTGCCTGAATGCAAACAATTAGTAGAATTCAACAGCGTTGGAGGATGTTAAAAGCTACCTCACCTGTCCTAATATCTCCTTATGTGGCTCAGTGTCAAATTTTGTTCGATAATACTGTGAAGTGCCTTGGGACCTTTTACTTGACATTCAACGGCATTACCATCGCCGAATCCCCCACCATCAACATCCTGGGGGTCACCATTGACCAGAAACTTAACTGGACCAGCCACATAAATACTGTGGCAACAAGAGCAGGTCAGAGGCTGGGTATTCTGCGGCGAGTGTCTCACCTCCTGACTCCCCAAAGCCTTTCCACCATCTACAAGGCAGAAGTAAGGAGTGTGATGGAATACTCTCCACTTGCCTGGATGAGTGCAGCTCCAACAACACTCAAGAAGCTCGACACCATCCAGGACAAAGCAGCCCGCTTGATTGGCACCCCATCCACCACCTTAAACATTCACTCCCTCCACCACCGGCGCACCGTGGCTGCAGTGTGCACCATCTACAAGATGCACTGCAGCAACTCGCCAAGGCTTCTTCAACAGCACCTCCCAAACCCGCGACCTCTTCCACCTAGAAGGGCAAGGGCAGCAGGCACATGGGAACACCACCACCTCCAAGTTCCCCTCCAAGTCACACACACCATCCTGACTTAGAAGTATATCGGCCGATCCTTCATCGTCACTGGGTCAAAATCCTGGAACTCCCTCCCTAACAGCACTGTGGGAGCACCTTCACCACACGGACTGCAGCGGTTCAAGAAGGCGGCTCAGCACCACCTTCTCGAGGGCAACTAGGGATGGGCAATAAATGCGGGCCTTGCCAGCGACGCCCACATCCCATAAAAATGAATAAAATTTTTTTTAAACGATGTTAAAGGTGCTATATAAATGCAAGTTGTTGTTGTTACGGTGACAATCCCGTTCAGTCTCAGCACAGGAATCAATGTACTGAAAGAAAGGCGAGCATTTCTATAGCGCCTTTCACGACCTCGGGACGTCCCAAAGCCCTTTTCAGCCAATGAAGCACTTTTTTTAAATTTCGAAGCGTGACCACTTGTTGTAATGTCGGAAAGGCGGCAGCCAATTTGCGCACAGCAAGCTCCCACAAACAGCGATGTGATGATGACTGGATAATCTGTTTTTCGTGATGTTGGTTGAGGGATAAATATTGGCCCCAGGACACCAGGGGGGAGAGCTCCCCCCCTGCTCTTCTTCCAACAGTGGCCGTGGGATCTTTTACGCCCACCTGAGAGAGCAGACGGGACCTCGGTTTAACGTCTCAACCCAAAACTGCCCGTTGTCTCAACTACTGCAGTACCAGACGCGAGTTATACAAATATGTAAAATTTATATCTGAACATCTTGGCCTTAAGTTACTCATAAATAATCTCCAAGTGGATTCTCTTTCAAAGAAACACTTGTATTTATATAGTGCCTTATCGCATTTCTCGGATAAATCTCAAAGCACTTCACGTACAAAGTTATTTTATTTTGAACTGCAGGGAAGGCAGTAGTCCGTTTGCACACAGCAAGATCCCGCAAACAGAAATTGAATAAATGACCAGTTCGCCTGGTTTTTTTTTTTGGCGGTGTTGGTTGAGGGAGTAATGTCGGCCCCGGGAGAACTCCTCTGCTCTTCTATAAGAATTACGAGCATGAGTAGGCCACACGGCCACTCGAGCCTGCTCCGCCATTCAATAAGATCAAGGCTGATCTTCCACTTCAACTCCACTTTCCCGCCCGATCCCCATATCCCTTGATTCCCCTAGAATCCAAAAATCTATCGATCTCAGCCTTGAATATACTCAACGACTGAGCCTTCACAGGGGTAGAAAATTCCAAAGATTCACAACCCTCCGAGTGAAGAAATTCCTCCTCATCTCAGTCTTAAATGGCCGACCCCTTATCCTGAGACTGTGCCCCCTGGTTCTAGACTCTCCAGCCAGGGGAAAACAATCTCTCAGTGTCTACCCTGTCAATCCCCACTTAGAATCTTGCATGTTTCAATGAGATCGCCCTTCGTTCTACTAAACTCCAGAGAGTATAGGCCCATTCTACACAATCTCTCCTCATAGGACAACCCTCTCATCCCAGGAATCAATCTAGTGAACCTAAATAGTGCCGTGGTATTTTTTATCATCCACCTGAGGGCAGACGGGGCCTCTGTTTAGCGTCTCACCCGAAAGAATGGCATTTCTGAAAATGCAGCACTCCCTCAATGCTGCCCTGAAATGTCAGGCTGCAGACGGACTTGAACCCACAACTTTCTGACTCCGAAGTGAGAATGCTACCAACTGAGCTCCCGGTCCAGCAACTTAAAAATGTTAAAATTCTTATCCTCGTGTTCAAATCCAGCCCCTCCCTATCTCTGTAACCTCCTCCAGCCTTACAGGAACTCTGCGCTCCTCCAATTCTGGCCTCTTGCGCATCCCCCACTTTCTTCGGCCCACCATTGGCGGCCGTGCCTTCAGCTGCCTGGGCCCTAAGCTCTGGAATCCCCTCCTTAAACCTCTTTGCCTCTCCCTCTCCTCCTTTAAGATGGTGCTTAAAACCGACCTCTTTGACCAAGCTTTTGGTCGCCTGTCCCAATATCTCCTCCTTTTGCTCAGTGTCAGTTTTTGCCTGATCACGCTGCCGTGACGCGCCTTGGGATGATTTACTACATTAAAGGCGCTGTATAAAATGCAAGTTGTTTTTTCAGGCTTGAGTCTCCTTCACAGACCCTTTTTTTTTTACGGTAATTCAGATGTTTTTCCCATCCCTTCTCAGTGTGGAAAGAGTACACATTTTGGGAATTTCTCTGCAAGCTGTGAGATATTTCTGGAGCCAAAAAAACAATGGGCCAAAAATTCGGCACTTGCAGGGTGAGTACGCACTGTGTACTCACCCGTAAGGTGTCCTGAAGTGCCGGTTTCCTGCATGCACTGCGCATGCGCGGGAAACCGGAACTTCCGGTCTGGTGAAGGGGGCGGTTCCTAGGTGAACCGCTGTGCGCGGTAGAGGCTGCGCGCACGCAGCAAACTTAGGGTTTTTTCAGGTTTCTCCGGGAGGGTAAGTATTGAAGAACTTGCGCTTTTAAAAAGGAGGCGCAGGACCCGCTTTCAACAAGGTAAGTGGTTAATTAATTATAATTTAAAAAATTTTCAACAGTTTTATCTTTTTAAGATACTTTAAAGAAAGGTAAGTTTATTTTTAGCACTGTTTAAATTTTTGTTTAAAGTAGTTAATTTATTTAACTTATAGTTATTTTATAAATGTGATGGGTTTTTAAAAAATTTATTTTAAATTTAGCTGTTCTTTTGGGGCCGATTTCAATTCATAGATTTGGCAGGTCTTCCTGTCAAATCTATGAATGAAAGATGGTCTGCTGCCATTGGCTCTCCATGGCCCACGTGATCCCAGGGGACGCATCGCACTAACTACGCCCCTGGGATACACAAGCACTGCGCGCCGGCAGCTGCAGGAGGCCCAGGAGCTGAAGTCCCCGTGGGCCCAGAGGTCAACGGCAGGCGCGGTAGGTAAGTGCGCGCGCGATCCTTACCCCCGCGGCAAGCCGGAGAGGCGAATTTCAGGGCCAATGATACTTCAGCGTGAGTTTATAGTACATCGAGCCCGCTAGAGCGCAGAGTGCAACACGCCGCCAGCAAAGCCCCCCATTAGACTGACTCGACTGTGTACAAACTGCCTGCTCCACTCCTGACTGGTAAGCATTGGAACTGCATCGGGAGCAAGTGGACAGCCCGTGCACTTGTAGCACACGGTTTCGCACAGCACTGGAGTTATACCACACATAGCGTGTCGTCCGAGAGGCCTCCCACAGGGGCCTCGCACTGCTGCATTCTCTGGAGTCAGATTATGACCCGACTCCGGAAGTTGAGCTGCCATTTTTGTGTCAAATAAAAATATTCCTGGGAGGAAAGCCTTTCCTCCAGGAACCAGAGGCAACATGAGGAAGCTTTTGTTTTTTTACGCAGCGAGTCGTCGTGATCTGGACTGCGCTGCCTGAAAGGGCGGTGGAAGCAGATTCAGTCGTGACTTTCAAAAGGAAATTGCGTAAATTCTTGAAGGGAAAAAATTCATAGGTCTATGGGGAAAGGGATTATTTGGATAACTCTTACCAAAGAGCTGGCACAGGCACGATGGGCCGAATGGCCTCCTTCTGTGCTTTTAAAAATTCATTCATGGATTGTGGACATCGCCAGCAAGGCCAGCATTTATTGCCCATCCCTAATTGCCCTTGAGAAGGTGGTGGTGACTTGCTCGGCCATTTCAAAGGGCAGTTAAGAGTCAGCCACATTGCTGTAGGTCTGGAGTCACATATCGGCCAGACCGGGTAAGGGCAGTAGATTTCCTTCCTCAAAGGATATTAGTGAACCAGATAGGTTTTTACAACAATCCGGTAGTTTCATGGTCACCGTCACTGACACTAGCTTTTTATTCCAGATTTATTTGAATTTAAATTCTCCAGCTGCTGTCGTGGGATTTGAACTCATAAGAACATACATAAGACCATAAGAAATAGGAGCAGGAGTAGGTCATTCGGCCCCTCGAGCCTGCTCCCCATTCAATAAGATCATGGCTGATCTGATCTTGGCCTCAACTCCACTTCCCTGCCCGCTCCCCATAACCCTCGACTCCCTTATCGTTCAAAAATTTGTCTATCTCCACCTTGAATATATTCAATGACTCAGCCTCCACAGCTCTCTGGGGAAGAGAATTCCAAAGATTCACGACCATCCGAGAGAAGAAATTCCTCCTCATTTCCGATTTAAAAGGGTTTCCCCTTATTCTGAAATTATGCCCCCCAAGTTCTAGATTCCCCCACGAGGGGAAACATCCTCCCTGCATCTACCCTGTCAAGCCCCTTCAGAATCTTATATGTTTCTATAAGGTCCCCTCTCATTCTTCTAAACTCCAATGAGTATAGGCCCAACCTGCTCAACCTTTCTTCATAAGACAACCTCATGCCTCAGGATCATTAGTCCAGGCTTCTGTATTAACTAGTCCAGTAACATAACCACTATACTACCGCACCCTTCATTCTATGATTCTAGGAGCTCTTGGTATTTTCAGCGGTCATGTTTACAAGACGAGTTGGGGTGTAAAAAGGCCTCCCTGCCCATTTGATCTAATCCTTCCAGCTTGCCTCAACCAGGCTTCCTGGCAGCCCATTCCAGCCAGTGATCGCCACCTGTGGGAAGGCACACCTCCTAGTGTCTGCAACCACCTTTCCCTCACACCGTGACCCTGTGCCCTCTTGTTCTGAAGTCCTGGAAAGTATAGTTCCGCATCACTCTCAGTATCCCGTGACGTATCTTGGAAGAAAGAACGAACTTGCATTTCTACAGCGCCTTTCGCCACCTCAGGACATCCCAAAGCGCTCCACAGCCAATAAAAGTACTTTTTGAAGTGTAGTCACTGTTGTAATGTGGGAAACGCGGCAGCCATTTTTGCGCACAGCAAGCTCCCACAAACAGCAATGAGATAAATGACCAGATGATTTCTTTTAGTGGTGTTGGTTGAGGGATAAATATTGGCCGGAACTCACCTGCTCTTCCAATAGTGGCCGTGGGATCTTTTACGTCCACCTGAGAGGGCAGACGGGGCCTCGGTTTAACGTCTCATCCGAATGACGGCACCTCCGACAGTGTGGCGCTCCCTCAGTACCGCCCCTCCGACAGTGCGGCGCTCCCTCAGTACTACAGCAGCTTACTAAATCCTCCCTGTCTTTAATGATTATCGCAATGCTGACCTGCCCGCTCTATCTATATATCTGTCTGTCTATCTCTGTCTCTATACATCTATATTTATATATCTCTATCTCTATCTCAATATCTCTATCAATCGATATATAGCTGCAGTGCAGATTCACCAGAATAACACCAGGGCTAAATGGGTTAAATTATGAGGACAGGTTGCATAGACTAGACTCATCTTCCTTCAAGTATAGAGATTAAGGGGTGATCTAATCGAGGTGTTTAAGATGATTACAGGAGTTGATAGGGGAGATAGAGAGAAACTAATTCCTCTGGTGGGGGGAGTCCAGAACAAGGGGGCAGAACCTTAAAATTAGAGCCAGGCCGTTCAGGGGTGATGTCAGGAAGCACTTCTTCACACAAAGGGTTAGTGGAAATCTGGAACTCTCTCCCCCAAAAAGCTGTCGAGGCTGGGGGGGTCAAATAAAGATATCAAAACTGAGATTGATAGATTTTTGTTGGGTGAGGGGTATTAACGGTTGCGGAACTAAGACAAGTCGATGGAGTTAAGATACAGGTCAGCCATGATCTAATTGAATGACGGAGCAGGCTCGAGGGGCTGAATGGCCTACGATTCCTGTGCATGTATTGTAATGAGAGCTTACGGGCAGCCCAGGGAGTCACGTTACTCAATTCTTCAACCCCTTACCAGCTGAAATGTCAAGCTTAGACAGACTGAGGTTGATACTCAACCTGTCATTTGTTGTTGCGATTTACCCTCTCATTCCAGGATGAATATGGATTCCTGTTCTCCAATGGTTTAAAGGGTAATGAATGACCTGCTGTTGTACTGAGCCGTGTAGACCAGGAAAGCCCCAGGGGTATCAGTACAATGGGCTTCAGGTCTTATCAATAGGGAGAGGGAGAATGAGTGAGCCAGAGAACATGCTCCCTGCTCGCTGTCCAGTGGTTCCTGCTCCCTGCTCTCTATCCAGTGATTCCTGCTCTCTATCCAGTGATTCCTGCTCTCTATCCAGTGATTCCTGCTCGCTGCTCATTGTCCAGTGACTCCTGGTCATTGTCCAGTGATTCCTGCTCCCAGGTCTCTATCCAGTGATTCCTGCTCGCTATCCAGTCACTGGAATATGTGCAGGTGAGGAGTCAGACTTGGCTGTGATGCCTGACGTGGTTGAAAAGCTCGCCGACACTCACTCTCCAAGATCACACAGGAAGCAAGGCCCCATGCGCGGTGTAGTGGAGGATGGTGGGTGCCCATGGATCCGTTCAGCACTCAAGACAGTGGCTCCATTGGTTTTTCATTCATACGCCCTCTGGGTCTCAGATACATCTTTTATTTCCCTCATCATTGTCTTCTTTCGTCACCATTAGCATTTCTGTACTTGAATTAGAGGGGCTGAGCAGTGGGAGGGGCCAATGAGCAGGGGGCGGGGCTGAGGAGCGCATGAGAGGGCGGGGCCAGGGAGTGGGCGGGGCCGAGGAAGGGTGGTGTGGAGGAATGGGCGGGGCCAATGAAGGGGTGGGGCCAAGGAGTGGGTGGGACCGAGGAAGGGGCGGGGCCTAGGGGGTAGGAGCCAAGGAGTGGGAGGGGCCGAGGAAGGGGAGCGGCCAAGGAGTGGGAGGGGCCGAGTGAGGGGAGGAGCTAAGGAGTGGGCGGGCCCGAGGAAGGGGAGGAGTGGAGGAATGGGAGGGGAGGAGACAAGTAGTGGGTGTGGCCTAGGAAGGGGAGGCGCCAAGGAGCTGGGGGGGGGGCCGAGAAGCGATGGGGCGGGGCCGAGGTAGGGGAGGGCCCGAGGAAGGGGAGGAGCCTAGGAGCGGGGGGAGGGGCCGAGGAACGCCGCGAGTGGGAGGGGCCTCGCCACCATTTAATCAGCTGTTGAAAGTGTCGGTGAGCCTCTCTCAGGGCTGAGGCCAGTGCCACTGGAAACTCGCCACTGGGAGCTAACGTGTGTAAACCATATATTATGTGTTATACATTTATTAATTTTACAGTCTTATTTACACCCTATATAAAAATCCAATATAAAACATCACAAATGCTGGAGCCCATATAACACATAAACCTTTGTAACACCATACACACACAAACAAATATGTAATAACCCTATTATAACCTTATATAATCTGTTTATATGCCTATACAATGCAATGTAAATCTCTTTATTGTCATCCTCTGCTGTGAAGACGGATACCCAGAGAGTGGTGAGAATGGGGAACTCGCTACCACAGGGAGTGGTTGAGGCGAATAGCAGAGAGGCATTTAAGGGGAAGCTGGATAAACACATGAGGGAGAAAGGAATAGAAGGTTATGTTGATGTGGTGAGATGAAGAGGGGTGGGAGGAGGCTCGGGTGGAGCAGAAACACCGGCACGGACCAGTTGGGCCGAATGGCCTGTTTCTGTGCTGTGAATTCGATGTAATTCATAACCTGCTAGAAACCCAGGCTAAGCTGTAAAGACTCTCTAGAAATCTTTATAGACAAGAAGTTTGGAATGAGAAAGGAAAGGTTTTTTTATATATTCGTTCATGAGATGTGGGCATCGCTGGCGAGGCCAGCATTTATTGCCCATCCCTAATTGCCCTTGAGAAGGTGGTGGTGAGCCGCCACCATGGGGAAACTTCACCCACAGGATAAGTTGAGTTGTAAATAATCAGCAAGTGACATTGAGAAGGGGGTGACAGTATACTAGTCAACCTCCTCTGGCAGTGTGCATGAAGAATCAAGGGCAAGTGTAGTCTTCAGTTGAAGGGTAATTGGACTCAGGCGCGCAGACATAATTCAGTCCCCATTTTAAAGACATACATTCCGTCCTAACTTTTATACTTCCATTATTTTTAAAAGTGGAGTTTGCAGAGAAGGATGAGCATCAGTTGCCTGTTTTAAATAAACCAATAGGGGTGACGCTGGGTTGCCCCAGTGTCACTCTTTTCTCTCTTAGGCAGTCCCTCGGAACCGAGGATGACTTGCTTCCACATTAAAAATGAGTTCTCAGGTGACTGATGAGTCCAATGCGGGACCTACAGTCTCTGTCACAGGTGGGGCAGACGCTGGTTGAAGGGGCGGGTGGGTGGGGTGCTTGGGTTGACGTGCGCTCTTGCGCTGCCTGCTCTTGGCTTCCGCTTGCTCCCGGCGAAGAGACTCGAGGTGCTCAGGCGCCTTCCCGGATGCTTCTCCTCCACTTTGTGCGGTCTTGGGCCAGGGATTCCCAGGCGTCACTACCAGAAAGGCAACTGCAGTCTGCGCCCTCTCAAACTAAGGCGGCACCGCTTATATTATAACATCCTATTTCCCCATCTGCAGAAAAGAATCTGTTGTTAATTCCTTTATCTACATTAATATATTGAAGATCTGAGCATACTTTCTGTAAACATTTCCCATGGTAAATTTCTTTATAATGGCAAATTGCCTATGTAAACTGTCACGCTGTAATTGCACACTCTTGACCACTGGTGGCGCTGCAGTGTCTTCCCCAGCAGGGGGTGCATTTACCGAGTGACAATTTACAGAGGCAGTTTTCCCCATTATAAAGTAATTTATAATGGGGGAAAAGTTCACAGAAAGATCTTTAAAACAGAGAAATGAAATTCAAAAATGATTTTTTTTTCTCTGCAGGAAAAATGCGAATCGCTGAAGAAACCAGCATGCTGCGATTGCCTCCTCTTTTAAGTTTAATGAGCAATTGAAGGGGCTGTTTCATTTGCTATGGGAATCCCCTCTCGGAGACATGTGTAAAGGATCTCTTAGCAGTCCAGGCGAAGGATGTCCAACTGTGGCAGTGAGCGGACCGCTCGCCCCCCTCCCCAAGGCTGTGTGTCTTTGCAGCTTGACTGGTAAAACTCACCGCTGTGGATGAAGCCTGGAGTGGGAAGCTCGGAGAGCTTGAGCTAGGGACTGACATGTACAGCTGACTTATGGGGTTTTGCAGCCTCCAGCTTCAGTAACACAGCAGACCACTTCAACTCTTCCGAGCCCTTTGGAATACAGCCAGCATTCCTGATCACGTCTCGGGATCGGCTACAAGGCTTTCTCTCTCTCTCTCTCTCTCTCAAAAACTATTTTTCTTTTTCTTGCCAAATTGAAAGAAGTTAAACCTCCTGCAAGGTCTGCGAATCTTCCCAGTTTCCCAAATCTAGCTAGCTGTGACTCAGGTTGTGATTCTCTCCCTCTCTCTCTCTCTCGCTCTTTTTTTTAAACAGTGTTTTGTTCTGACTCTCAGGGTCACACCCCCTTTTCCAATGTGGATTTGGAGCCTGTCCCACGGTTTAGTAAACCAAGCCATTCTGTTGGTGCTGGGGCAGTGTCGCTGGGAGTTGTGTTAAAGACCGCAGCGAGAAAGGAGGGAGAAGGGGTGTGGGTGGACAAGGCCTCTTCAGCTGGGATGCTAATATGTGTTCCGTGGATTGCAAGCCTCTGTGGTTCTGCATGTCGCTGGGTTTTGCCTGGCTAGCCGCGGTGCCGGTGCACGGGAACGAGCCGTCGCAGGGACGCTTCAAAGTGGTCTTCACGCCGACCATCTGCAAGCGGACTTGCGTGAAGGGTCAGTGCCAGGACAGCTGTCAGCGAGGCAACACCACCACCCTGATCAGCGAGAACGGCCACGCCGCAGACACCCTCACTGGCTCCGGCTTCCGAGTGGGTAAGTCCACCCGTCTGTTACTATTTAACCCCTTCAGCGGCGCACAACGCCTCCCCCGGTCGAATAGCCTCTCCATAACATACACATTCAGAAACAAGTATTTGCGACCCTATCTAAGAGGGGGTGCAGAGGAGATTTACGAGGCTGGGGAATGTTAGCTACCAGGACAGGCTGGGGTTGTTTTCTTTGGAACAGAAGAGGCTGAGGGGAGACCAAATTGAGGTGTATAAAATTATGAGGGGCCGAGATAGAGTGGATAGGAAGGACCTATTTCCCTTAGCAGAGTGGGTCAATAACCAGGGGGCATAGATTTAAAGTAATTGTTCGGAGGTTTAGAGGGGAGTTGAGGAGAATTCTTTTCACCCAGAGGGTGGTGGGGGTCTGGAACTCACTGCCTGAAAGGGTGGTAGAGGCAGAAACCCTCATCACATTTAACAAGTACTTGGATGTGCACTTGAAGTGCTGTAACCTACAGGGCTACGGACCAAGAGCTGGAAAGTGGGATTAGGCTGGAGAGCTCTTTGTCGACCGGCGCGGACACAATGGGCCGAATGGCCTCCTCCTGTGTGCTGTAAATTTCTATGATTCTTGCATTTTGTGTGTGTGTGTGACATCTCTCAGTCTAATTAAAAATAAGCTCTAATTTTCATTTTTTTTTTAAAATGTGTTTGGGTTTTTCCTGTGTGAGATTGAATTAAAAGCTGGGACAGGTTAAAGACACGGAAATTATACGGACAACGTAATTCAATTCTGAATTGAAAATGATTGTGAGGTGTTTTATTAATAGGCGGTAGAAGTTTGGAACTCTCTTCTGCAACAGGCAATCGATGCTAGATCAATTGTTAATTTTAAATCGGAGATTGATAGATTTCTGTTAACCAAAGGTATTAAGGGATGTGGGGCAAAGGCGGGTAGATGGAGTTAGGTGGCAGATCAGCCATGATCTCATTGAATGGCCTCCTGCTGCTCCTATGGCAAAAGGGACCAGTTTAATGGCTCAATTTGCACCCCTTCCCATCGCTGGCTTTTACAATCTACTCTGGCCCTTTTCACAGAAGTTTACAGCACAGAAGGAGGCCATTCGGCCCGTGGTGCCTGTGCCAACTCTTTGAAAGAGCTCTCCCATTTAGTCCCAATTTGTCCCTCTTTGTTTAGCTTTTGTACATAAAGGCTGAATGTGCCCTGGCTGCTTTAGCAACTTTCAAACCAGGCTTCGAGTGAGTCAGACTTGTAATTGCGGCTCCGCTTGCTGTGGTCACAAGCCGTGTAGGTCTCCCAGGTCTGAGCTAATCGCAGTTGGGGGAGGGGAGGGGAGGGGAGGGGGGGTAGGAGGGTGCTGCAGTGGGCCCCAGTGCCCCCCCAAGTCGGTTCCCACTCCTTATCGCTATCCAATGAGAAAGCTGTACGCATGAGGACAAGATTCAGCTTGACTGTGATGCACCCCATGGTGGAATAGCCGGATCATCTTGGGCTCCGAAGTGAAGGATGGCCACTCTGTCCGCCAGTCAAGAGTTAACACTCCCCGGAGAGGAGGGGAAAAGGGTTTGCGGGGTGGGAACCTCTCAGCCTTGTCTATTTGTCCTGGTGGAAGGTGAGCATTTTCTGTTACTGTTCACACAGTGTAAGAAAGGTAATCATTCATGTCGCTGCTCAGTCGGTCTTTCTCCGTGCATCAAGTGTCCTTTATAGTGAGGCCCTGTCTGTCCTGTCGCTGTGTCAAATTTAAACTTCATTTCTTGCTTCTGTTGATTTTTTTTGGGGGGGGGGGGGATTTGGGGAACTTTAAAACGTTGCCAAGTCTCGATGCAAATCAGCTTGCTACCCGCACCAATCAGAATAAACTCGTGGAGACAAAGTGGCTGGTGACACCAATTTGCTCAGCAGCAGAGAGTTATCCCCAAGCTAATTGACGATCTGTGGGCAGGTCGTCCGTCTTCAATGTCATCTGGATTCATGCCCAACAGGCCACGGGAAAGGGTGTAGGTTTTTTTTTGTGTGGCTCACCAACCTTTCCCTTCCTCCCTGTGTCATTTTGACTCAATTAGTTACACACCTTGCCTCCGGCTCAGAAAGTTGTGGGTTTGAAACTCTCGCCAGCTGACACTCCCAGTGCCTCGCTAGAGGTGTCGTCCCCGCCAAATGAGATGTTAAACCGAGCCCACCGTCTGCCTGTTGTAGATCCCACGGCCACTATTGGAAGACAAGCAAGGGCGTTCTCCCTGGGGCCAACATTCCTCCCTCAACCAACATCGCCAAGAAAGCACATTAACTGGTACTTCATCTCACTTCTGATTGTGGGGTGTTCCTTGCGTGGAATGCTTGCTTTATTCGTCTGAACGTCAGCAGTGACTGAGCTATTCTGTGAGGTGTTTTGATGTGATAAGTGCAACTTAAGTAGATGACAGAAGAAAGAAAGACCTGCATTTCTGCAGCGCCTGTCACGACCTCAGGACGTCCCAGCCACTGAAGTACTATTTGAAGTGTAGTCACTGTTGTAATGCAGGGAACGCAGCAGCCAATTTGCGCACAGCAAGCTCCCACAAACAGCTGATTCGTTATTTAGTGATGTTGGTTGAGGGATTAAATATTGCCCAGGACACCGGGGAGAACTCCACTTCTCTTCTTCGAAATAGTGCCCTGGGATCTTTTGCGTCCACCCGAGAGGGCAGACGGTGCCACATTCCCTCAGTACTGCCCCTCCGACAGTGCGGCGCTCCCTCAGTACCGTCCCTCCGACAGTGCGGCGCTCCCTCAGTACTGCCCCTCCGACAGTGCGGCGCTCCCTCAGTACTGACTCTCTGACAGTGCGGCGCTCCCTCAGTACTGCCCCTCCGACAGTGCGGCGCTCCCTCAGTACTGCCCCTCCGACAGTGCGGCGCTCCCTCAGTACTGCCCCTCCGACAGTGCGGCGCTCCCTCAGTACCTGCCCCTCCGACAGTGCGGCGCTCCCTCAGTACCGCCCCTCCGACAGTGCGGCGCTCCCTCAGTACTGCCCCTCCGACAGTGCGGCGCTCCCTCAGTACTGCCCCTCCGACAGTGTGGCGCTCCCTCAGTACTGCCCCTCCGACAGTGCGGCGCTCCCTCAGTACTGCCCCTCCGACAGTGCGGCGCTCCCTCAGTACCACCCCTCCGACAGTGCGGCGCTCCCTCAGTACTGCCCCTCCGACAGTGTGGCGCTCCCTCAGTACCGTCCCTCCGACAGTGCGGCGCTCCCTCAGTACTGGTGTGTCGAGGTGCTCAAGTCTCTGGAATGGGACTTGACCCTGCAACCTCCTGACTGGGGAAATTCCAGCCTCAGGCTCTGTGGCTCCATCTGTCCAGTGTTGATCCGGAGGCTGCGGATTTACACTGGGCTGTACGGAGATTTCTAAAATATTATCCAAACACCAAAAAGTATGTTTATTAAAATTGAACTCAAATGTTACCACAGTTGTATTGCGTGGCAGTGTTTCATATCAGAGAATGGTAGAATTTTGGGGCACAGTAGACCTATCCGTTCATTTTTGCTGCAGCTGCTCCTAGAAAGAGCTATCCACATGGTCCCATCCCCTTTTTTATTATTCGTTTATGGGATCTGGGCGTCGCTGGCAAGGCCCAGCATTTATTGCCCATCCCTAATTGCCCTTGAGAAGGTGGTGGTGAGCCGCCTTCTTGAACCGCTGCAGTCCGTGTGGTGAAGGTGCTCCCACAGTGCTGTTAGGGAGGGAGTTCCAGGATTTTGACCCAGTGACGATGAAGGATCAGCCGATATATTTCCAAGTCAGGATGGTGTGTGACTTGGAGGGGAACTTGGAGGTGGTGGTGTTCCCATGCGCCTGCTGCCCTTGTCCTTCTAGGTGGAAGGTGCTGCCGAAGAAGCCTTGGCGAGTTGCCCCCTACAAGTGTTGGGGCACTCAGGAATGCCCTGAAAATCCTGGGGGCCACCTGCACGTGTAGGGAAGGATGCTTCCACTTTACTCTGTATCTAACCCGTGCTGTACCTGCCCTGGGAGTGTTTGACGGGACAGTGTAGAGGGAGCTTTACTCTGTATCTAACCCGTGCTGTACCTGCCCTGGGAGTGTTTGATGGGACAGTGTAGAGGGAGCTTTACTCTGTATCTAACCCATGCTGTACCTGCCCTGGGAGTTTTTGATGAGACAGTGTAGAGGGAGCTTTACTCTGTATCTAACCCGTGCTGTACCTGCCCTGGGAGTGTTTGATGGGACAGTGTAGAGGGAGCTTTACTCTGTATCTAACCCATGCTGTACCTGCCCTGGGAGTTTTTGATGGGACAGTGTAGAGGGAGCTTTACTCTGTATCTAACCCGTGCTGTACCTGCCCTGGGAGTGTTTGATGGGACAGTGTAGAGGGAGCTTTACTCTGTATCTAACCCATGCTGTACCTGCCCTGGGAGTGTTTGATGGGACAGTGTAGAGGGAGCTTTACTCTGTATCTAACCCATGCTGTACCTGCCCTGGGAGTGTTTGATGGGACAGTGTAGAGGGAGCTTTACTCTGTATCTAACCCGTGCTGTACCTGCCCTGGGAGTGTTTGATGGGACAGTGTAGAGGGAGCTTTACTCTGTATCTAACCCATGCTGTACCTGCCCTGGGAGTGTTTGATGGGACAGTGTAGAGGGAGCTTTACTCTGTATCTAACCCATGCTGTACCTGCCCTGGGAGTGTTTGATGGGACAGTGTAGAGGGAGCTTTACTCTGTATCTAACCCGTGCTGTACCTGCCCTGGGAGTGTTTGATGGGACATGTAGAGGGAGCTTTACTCTGTATCTAACCCGTGCTGTACCTGCCCTGGGAGTGTTTGATGGGACAGTGTAGAGGGAGCTTTACTCTGTATCTAACCCGTGCTGTACCTGCCCTGGGAGTGTTTGATGGGACAGTGTAGAGGGAGCTTTACTCTGTATCTAACCCGTGCTGTACCTGCCCTGGGAGTGTTTGATGGGACAGTGTAGAGGGAGCTTTACTCTGTATCTAACCCGTGCTGTACCTGCCCTGGGAGTGTTTGATGCGACAGTGTAGAGGGAGCTTTACTCTGTATCTAACCCGTGCTGTACCTGCCCTGGGAGTGTTTGATGGGACAGTGTAGAGGGAGCTTTACTCTGTATCTAACCCGTGCTGTACCTGCCCTGGGAGTGTTTGATGGGACAGTGTAGAGGGAGCTTTACTCTGTATCTAACCCGTGCTGTACCTGCCCTGGGAGTGTTTGATGGGACAGTGTAGAGGGAGCTTTACTCTGTATCTAACCCATGCTGTACCTGCCCTGGGAGAGTTTGATGGGGCAGTGTAGAGGGAGCTTTATTCTGTATCTAACCCGTGCTGTACCTGCCCTGGGAGTGTTTGCTGACTCTTGGTGCCTGAAATGAAAAGTGTTCCATTTTCTGATGTCCTTCACCTTGATGAACACACAACTACTCAATAGAGTTGTTGTAAGACTTAAAAATTACATGCTGTTAATTTTTAATTTTTTATTTTAAGTCATTACTCTGTGGGTAATTTTTATTTAAATATAATTTTACAAGTCAGTGAGTGGATTCTGAATCCGCCTGGGACCCACTCAGCTCCTGGCCATTGGAGTTGTAGATTCAAAAAATCGTGGCACAGGACACTTCACAGTAATTGTGTCAGGATTCGCACGGACGGTGGAGAGGAGGGAGAGTAATCTGCTGAATTCCACTGTTAACTTGCCAGCTGTATTTCTAAAAGAGAAAGGGAAAGAAAGGACTTGTGTAAATAAATCTCTCCAAGCACTTGGCAGAATGAATCACTATTTTGAGGGGTTGTGACTGTAATTATGTGGATAATTGAGGCAGCCATTCTGTACTGGCAGTGTCCAGAGACAGAAAAATGACCAGTTAATCTATTTCTGGGGCCAGTGCTTGAGTGGGCAATGTTGTCCAGGACTCTGCCCTCTTTCCATAGTGCTGTGGGATCTTTAACATCCTCAGCTCACATGTCCCATCTGAAAGACGGCACCCCTGACAACACAGCACTCCCTCAGCACTGCAGCCTGTTTAGATTCGGGGTCCTGATGTGGGACTTGAACCTTCTGACTCAGAGGAAAGATTGAGACCGAGCCCAGTCTTGAAATTAACTTATAAAAGGATTTTTTTTTTAAATGCACACTCGTGCGTGGTCAGTTGACGAATTGAAGTATTTTTCTTGTATACAAGATGGCCAAGCTAGTTGAGAGCGTAGAAGCTCCCTCCACAGTTCCACCTACTGGCCAGAGACTGCAACTACATTGTTACAGGCAGCTGTTTACATGTGAGAAATCCATTCTCAATGTTGACACAAAGTGCGACCAAAAATCACGACAACAGGAACGGTGTGTGTGTACACAAGATTTTTAATAACTTATATAAGTACGTTCGTGCAAATCTGCCCTCATCAATAGCACCCAAGGTCCGCCTCATTTAATGCAAAATATCGCTGTCTGGGATACACCTTTTACAGTGCAATTTACACATCATTGCCTTCCTTACAATGCGTTTTGTTTTCTCCTGATGTTTTCTTCTCCTCCACCCGAGTTTCTAACCTCCCTCTCTCCCCCCCCCCCCCCCCGCTTCCCCCTGCCCCCCCCACTCCCAGCACCCCCCCTCTCTCACCCCCACCTGAAAGAGCCGACTTTTTTCTGGGATATGGTTTCTCTATCCTCCCAGTGCCTCACTCAATTCGGAATTATCCCACATGAATGCCTGGGCAGTGAGTGTTGACGGGCTTGTCAACCGTGGAGGGCAGCACAGCTGAAACTGAGCCGCACACTTGGTTTCCCAACAGGAGTCACTGTGTAACGATCAGGAGCTGAACCTCCACTGACTTTCTTTCTCTCTCTCCCTAGTTTAGAAGGTCGTGGGTTCGAGTCCCACTCCAGAGACTTGAGCCCATAATCCAAGCTGACACTCCCAGTGCAGTGCTGAGGGGGCACTGCACTGCCGGAGGGGCAGTATTGAGGGAGCGCTGCACTGTCGGAGGGGCAGTGCTGAGGGGGCACTGCACTGCCGGAGGGGCAGTATTGAGGGAGCGCTGCACTGTCGGAGGGGCAGTACTGAGGGAGCGCCGCACTGTCGGAGGGGCGGTACTGAGGGAGCGCCGCACTGTCGGAGGGGCAGTACTGAGGGAGCGCCGCACTGTTGGAGGGGCAGTACTGAGGGAGCGCTGCACTGTTGGAGGGGCAGTACTGAGGGAGTGCCGCACTGTCGGAGGGGCGGTACTGAGGGAGCGCCGCACTGTCGGAGGGGCGGTACTGAGGGAGCGCCACACTGTCGGAGGGGCAGTACTGAGGAAGCGCTTCATTGTCGGAGGGGCAGTACTGAGGGAACGCCGCACTGTCGGAGGGGCAGTACTGAGGAAGCGCTTCATTGTCGGAGGGGCAGTACTGAGGGAACGCCGCACTGTCGGAGGTGCCGTCTTTCGGGATGAGACGTTAAACCGAGGCCCCCGTCTGCCCTCTCAGGTGGATGTAAAAGATCCCACAGCCACTATTTCGAAGAAGAGCAGGGGGAGTTCTCCCCTGTGTCCTGGGGCCGATATTTATCCCTCAACAAAACATCACTAAGACAGATTATCAGATCATTATCACATTGCTGTTTGTGGGAGCTTGCTGTGCGCAAATTGGCTGCCGCGTTTCCTACATTCCAACCGTGACCACACTTCAAAAAGTACTTCATTGGCTGTGAAGCGCTTTGGGACGTCCTGAGGTCGTGAAAGGCGCGGGAGAAATGGGAGTCTTTCTTTTCTTTTCTGAGGCCAGTTGAAGTCTCCCCACTGAAATCTGCTAACTCAGCACTGACCAGGGCTTGAACTCGAGGCCTTCTGGTGTGTATGGCTCAGGAACATACCGAGGGGTTTCGCTTAAACCCAATGAGCCATCGGTAGCACGAAACTCCTGGTTTTTTTTTTATTCGTTGATGATATGTGGGCGTCGTGGCAAGGCCAACGTTTATCGCCCATCCCTAATTGCCCCTTGAGAAGGTGGTGGTGAGCCGCCTTCTTGAACTGCTGCAGTCAGTGTGGTGAAGGTGCTCCCATAGTGCTGTTAGGGAGGGAGTTCCAGGATTCTGACCCGGCGACGATGAATCAACGGCCGATATATTTCCCAGTCAGGATGGTGTGTGACTTGGAGGGGAACTTGGAGGTGGTGGTGTTCCCATGCGCCTGCTGCCCTCGTCCTTCTAGGTGGCGGATTTGTTCACCAAAGCCAAACCATTAACACGTCAGAAAAGCTTCTGCTATTCAAAATGACGATGCAGTAGAAAGCACTGATGAAGATAGCTCTCTAAATGTTCCCAATTAATTGGCTGCGATTTCCTAACACAAGGTACAGTGCGCTCCCGGTACAGTTTACCCCCGGTGCATTATACCCCCCGGTGCAGTAGGAGCAGGAATGTTCCATGTCCAAGCCCTGGTCTGCGTTGAGTTAGCTAATCCTATCTGGGGTGCCACGATTACCCTTCGGTTAGGCAGGGGGAAAATCAGCCACGGGTCCTGCTCCTGAAAGCTAGCCGATGAACCCTGCTAGAAAGTGTGTGTGTGTGTGTTTATGTCAGATGAGAGTGGGATCAGACTGTGCAGTGAGGTCCTCCACAGACCAGTCTCCTATCAACATTTTATTACAGAAAGAAAATAAGAAAGAAAAACCTTGCATTTTTACAGCGCCTTTCACAACCTCCGGATGTCCCAAAGCGCTTTACAACCAATAAAGTACTTTTTGAAGTGTAGTCACGGTTGGAATGTAGGAAACGCGGCAGCCAATTTGCGCACAGCAAGCTCCCACAAACAGCAACAAAATAAAGACCAGATAATCTGTTTTTTAATGATGTTGGTTGAGGGATAAATATTGGCCCCAGGTCAGCTGGGAGAACCCTCCCTGCTCTTCTTCGAAATCGTGCCAGGGGATCTTTTACATCCACCTGAGAGGGCAGACGGGGCCTCGGTTTAACGTCTCATCCGAAAGACGGCACCTCCGACAGTGCGGCGCTCCCTCAGTACTGCCCCTCCGACAGTGCGGCGCTCCCTCAGTACTGACCCTCCGACAGTACGGCGCTCCCTCAGTACTGACCCTCCGACAGTGCGGCGCTCCCTCAGTACCGCCCCTCCAACAGTGCGGCACTCCCTCAGTACTGACCCTCCGACAGTGCGGCGCTCCCTCAGTACCGCCCCTCCGACAGTGCGGCGCTCCCTCAGTACTGACCCTCCGACAGTGCGGCGCTCCCTCAGTACCGCACTGGGCGCGGCGGCCTGGATTATGATGCTCAGTTGAGCATCTGTTTGGAAATATATGTCATCTAGCGTGTAGAAAGGCCACTTGAGTGATATACCAGAGGGCGGGTGTCACCTGTGGGACCCGTATCCCAGTGAGAACTGGGGGGCTTCAGGAGAAAAAACTGGCAAGTCTTTGGAGTAGTCTATTCATACTCTGCAAAAAGGAGCCTCGGAATTTGATGAAGCCAAGGTTTAATAATTGCCATTAGCCTAGTAATGAAATGCGACTGAATAATCTGGCTCTCAACCAGACTATTCGGTTGTGGGAAAGCTGCCCTAAGGCTTGGGGACTTTCTCAAGGCCTCAAAATATAAAATTTCAGTCTCATTGTCCTAAGCAGGATAAATGCTATAATTATCCATTTTTTTTTTGTCCCATTTCTTGTTCTACTTTCCCACCCTGTGTCATGTACCATTCCACAGCCTGATCCCACGCTACAACCAGGGAGTAGGCAGGTTTCTAACCCGATAATCTGGTTTTGTTCTGAGTGATGTGTCTGAAAATTTCTAAAATAAGTACCAAATGTCTGGGTTTATTTTTTTTTAAAAACAAAACTTTTCTCCACGTTTCAGTTGTAGAGGTTTTCCGTGAACTTTCATCATTAATTAAAACATCAGACCTCCAGCAATAATCCCACCCCCTACCGAATCTCTTAATATAAGAACATAAGAAATAGGAGCAGGAGTCGGCCATTTGGTCCCTCGAGCCTGCTCCGCCATTCAATAAGATCATGGCTGATCTTCGACCTCAACTCCACCATCCCCCAATATCCCCATATCCCTTGATTCCCTTAGTGTCCAAAAATCTATCGATCTCTGTCTTGAATATACTCAACGACTGAGCCTCCACAGCCCTCTGGGGTAGAGAATTCCAAAGATTCACCACCCTTTGAGTGAAGAAATCTCAGTCCTAAATGGCCAACCCCTTAATCTGAGACTATGCCCCCTAGACTCCCAGCCAGGGGAAACATCCTCCCAGCATCTACCCTGTCAAGCCCTGTAAGAATTTTATATGTTTCAATGAGAGCACCTCTCATTCTTCTAAATTCTAGAGAATATAGAAACATAGAAACATAGAATCTAGGAGCAGGAGTAGGCCATTCGGCCCGTCGAGCCTGCTCCGCCATTCAATACGATCATGGCTGATCATCCAAATCCAGTACCCTGTCCCTGCTTTAATCCCCACAGTACACATATCCCACCCTACCCCCGTAACCCCACGTATTTAATTCCCCCTAACATATCCCATCCTATCCCCATAACCCCACATATTTAATCCCCCCTAACACTAAGGGTCAATTTATCATAGCCAAGTCTCCTCAATCTCTCCTCATAGGTCAATCCTCCCATCCCAGGAATCAGTCTGGTGAACCTTTGTTGCACTCCCTCCAAGACAAGTATATCCTTCCTTGGTTAAGGAGACCGAAACTGTGCACAGTACTCCAGGTGTGGTCTCACCAAGGCCCTATATAATTGTAGTAAGACGTCTTTACTCTTATACTCCAGTCCTTTTGTAATAACGGTTAACAAACCATTGGCTTTCCTGATTGCTTGCTGTACCTGCATGTTAACTTTCTGAATTTCGTGCATAGTTTTGGACTTTGGCAGGAGTAGGGGTGGCGGGGTGGGGGGTGTAAAACATGACAGTCCTACATTGGGAAGGTGGGTGACGGGAGTGGTGGAGGCCTCAGCGACCTCTGACCTTCAGCTTCTGCTTGTCAACCATCACGGATGGTGTAAATGTATCAAACCTTTGTATTGATTGAGAAGGACACCTAGGGTGAAGGGTCAAGGCTCTTGATGGTGTAAGACACCATCGAGTTTGAAGAGATGAGGTGGTGAATCGGAAAGTAGGATAAGGTTCAATCCAGTACGGGAATTAGGAAATCAGCGATCAACGTGTGGAATAGACTCCTGACTCAAAGACGAGGATGCTACCCACTGAGCCACAGCTGACACACAATTGATGAGTAATTAGTTTAAGAACTTAAGGTGCACAAACTGCTGCGGGGGGGAGACTTCACTGTAAACCTGGACGTGGTGGGCAGGAGGAAGAGGTGCAGCGTAAGCTCGAGGAACAGCACCTCATCTTTCGTTTAGGCAACCTACAGCCCTCTGGACTCAACATCGAGTTCAACAATTTTAGATCATAACCTCGGCCCCTATCACATTTATATTTTATTTTTTCATCCACCCTTTTGTTTGGCCCCCCCCTTTTTTTTCCTCCCAGAAGCTGGCAGCTGTCCTTCATTCTGCCAGTGCATTTCACACTTCATTTAGCCTCAACCTGTCACATTAACACCTCCTCTTGCCTTGATTATCTCTTAATGTCTCTCAATGTCTCTTAATCTCTCCTTTTGTTCTTTCATCCCCTCCCCCTTTTCCCAGCTTTATCCTTGCTTTAAATCTATTTCATTTCCTGCTTTTTTCCAGTTCTGACGAAAGGGTCTTCGACCTGAAACGTTAACTCTGTTTCTCTCTCCACGGATGCTGCCTGGCCTGCTGAGTTTTTCCAGCATTTTCTGTTGTTATTTAGGAAGAGGTGCTGCTTCAGTTTGGGCCTCGCTCTCCTTGCAAGACTCCCGATCGCCAGTGCTGGCTTCAGACTTCTCTAATGTTGTAGGCACGTCCGCTGGCCGTAGCGTTTTAATAGCTTCAGCAGGATTGCTATGATTTAACGTCAGTGCATTTTCCTTGCTGTGAGAGAGAAAGAAATTGCATTTCTACAGTGCCTTTCATGTCATCGGGACATCCCAAAACCCTCAATTTTAAAATTCTCATCCTTGTTTTCAAATCCCCTCCATGGCCTTGCACCCCTTCCTATCTCTGTAACCTCCTCCAGCCCTACAACCTTCCTATCTCTGTAACCTCCTCCAGCCCCTACAACCCTCCCTATCTCTGTAACCTCCTCCAGCCCCTACAACCCTCCCTATCTCTGTAACCTCCTCCAGCCCTACAACCCTCCCTACCTCTGTAACCTCCTCCAGTCCTACAACCCTTCCTATCTCTGTAACCTCCTCCAGCCCTACAACCCTTCCTATCTCTGTAACCTCCTCCAGCCCTACAACCTTCCCTATCTCTGTAACCTCCTCCAGCCCTACAACTCTCCCTATCTCTGTAACCTCCTCCCCCCCTACAACCCTCCCTATCTCTGTAACCTCCTCCAGCCCTACAACCCTTCCTATCTCTGTAACCTCCTCCAGCCCCACAACCCTCCCTATCTCTGTAACCTCCTCCAGCCCTACAACCTTCCCTATCTCTGTAACCTCCTCCAGCCCCACAACCCTCCCAGATCTCTGCGCTCCTCCAATTCTGGCCTCTTGCGCATCCCCCGATTTCCATCGCTCCACCATTGGCGGCCGTGCCTTCAGCCGCCTGGGCCCCGAGCTCTGGAATTCCCTCCCTAAACCTCTCCGCCTCTCTCCTCCTTTAAGACGCTCCTTAAAACCGACCTCTTTAACCGAGCTTTTGGTCGCCTGTCCCTAATATCTCCTTACGGGGCTCAGTGTCAAATTTTTGTCTGATAATCACTCCTGTGAAGCTACGTTAAGGGCGCTATATAAATGCAAGTTGTTGTTGCACGACAGCCAGTGAACTACTTTTGAAGTGTAGTCTCTGTTATTATTAGGCAAATACAGCAAGGTACCACAAACCGGCAATGCGAAGAATGGGACTTTCCTAGTCTGCACGGCGCGCGGTACCAGAGCAGATGTTGTGTTTGTTTAATAGGCAGGGAGCTTTTCAATGGGCCTGGCTGGAAAGCATGAGGCACTTCAGGACTCGTTCCTCGGACAAGGCACCACTGACGAAGGGTCCCAGACCTGAAACGTTGCCTCTGTTTCTCTCTCCACGGATGCCACCTGGCCTGCTGAGTGTTTCCAGCATTTGCTGTTGTTATTTCAGACTTCCAGCATCCACTGTATTTTGCTGTTGCAATGAGAGGAACGAGCTGTTGGTCTGCCTTGGCGATGCTGGGTATAATAACAGAGGGGGCTGTGGGATCCCACAGCTGGCCGTGATCAGCAAAACATGTGCCCTCAGTTGAAGGCATCTTGCCAGTTCTCTTACCATCCTATGGGTGGCCCACTGATCAGGGAGATCGCCAGTGGTGCCTTGTCCAAGGAACGAGTCTTGGTGAGACCACACCTTGAGTACTGTGTGCAGTTTTGGTCGCCTTATCTGAGGAAGGATGTTCTTGCCATGGAAGGAGTTCAGTGAAGATTCACAAGGCTGATACCTGGGATGGCAGGAATGACATATGAGGAGAGATTGGGTCGATTGGGCTTATACTCGCTGGAGTATAGAAGAATGAGAGGGGATCTCATCGAAACATATAAAATTCTGACAAACTAGATGCAGGAAGAATGTTTCCGATGGTCGGAGAGTCCAGAACCAGGCGTCATAATCTAAGGATAAGGGGTAAGCCATTTAGGACAGAAATGAGGAAGAATTTCCTCACCCAGAGAGTGGTGAACCTGTGGAATTCTCTACCACAGAAGGTAGTTGAGGCCAAGTCATTAAATATATTCAAGGATGAGTTAGATATATTTCTTAAAGCTAAAGGGATCAAGGGATATGGGGAGAAGGCAGGGACAGGGTACTGAGTTTGGATGATCAGCCATGATCTCATCGAATGGCGGAGCAGGCTCGAGGGGCCGACTGGCCTACTCCTGCTCCTATCTTCTATGTTTCTATGAAGTGCTTCACGCTTTCCGCCCAGGCCCATTGGAAAAGCTCCCTGCCTATTAGGCAAACACAACATCTGTTGTGGTACCGCGCGCCGTGGCAGACTAGGAAAGTCTCAGGTTCAATCCCAGCTCTGTGCTGACTTAGCTGAGAGGTCGCACAACACCAGGTTATAGTCCAACAGTTTTATTTGAAATCACAAGCTTTCGGAGCTATCGATCGCCCCTTCCTCAGGTGAAGTAGCTGAACACAGTTGGAGTCACAGTTGAGCTCGGTGTCTCTGGGACAGGGATAGGAAGAAAAATCAACCACGGTTCCCGCTCCTGCTCAATCTCCAATGGCCCCCTGTGTGTGTGCGTGCGGAGGGGAGGGGGGCATCAAGACCTGGCTCGGCTGCAGTGCTCCCTATGATCAAACAGCCCGCTGACGCTCGCTGTCTAGTCTCCCGCCTGACGAATGTCTCCTCGGACACACCACCAGAGAGTCCCCAGCAGAGTCCCAGCCGGGGGTTCGGTGCCTCCAGGAGAGGATGGGGAGAGCGAAACAGAAAGGCGCCAAACGAACAAAGCTGCGTTGTCTGTTAATCTCTCGGTGTAAGCTGCTCTGTTGAATCAGGATCAGAAGGCATAGGACAGACACTCGAAACTGCTGAAGAATTCGACAAATAAATAAGCGTCACATGACACAGGAGACCGCAGCCAAAAGCAACACCTCCTGGGCATTGAGTGAAAGTGTTAGTCACAGCCTCACATCTTCATAAACATTTTATGTGGCTGATAATCCCTTAAGTGAGGCTGGGCTTGGATTTTTAAATTGCTGATTTATTTTTTTTAGAATTAAATGCTATTTAAAGAGGCACGCTCATCTCATTGCAAGGCTTTTGGTTACAGTCTCGTTTTGGAGATAGATGAGCTCTCTCTTTAACACTGTCTTAGTTCCGTTGTGCACGAGTGACCCAACAATGTGCTTTGATGTGGTGTTTATATTGTTTTGTAGTCTGCTTCTTTATAAGCAACTGAGAAAAGGCCCTTTTCTTATTTCCTTTGCTGGTTATAAGGGTTCCACATTATTTTTTTTTAATTCGTTTATGAGATGTGGGCGTCGCTGGCAAGGCCCAGCATTTATTGGCCATCCCTAATCGCCCTTGAGAAGGTGGTGGTGAGCCGCCTTCTTGAACCGCTGCAGTCCGTGTGGTGAAGGTGCTCCCACAGTGCTGTCAGGGAGGGAGTTCCGGGATTTTGACCCAGCGACGATGAAGGAACGGCCGATATATTTCCAAGTCAGGATGGTGTGCGACTCGGAGGGGAACTTGGAGGTGGTGGTGTTCCCCATGCGCCTGCTGCCCTTGTCCTTCTAGGTGGTAGAGGTCGCGGGTTTGGGGAGGTGCTGCCGAAGAAGCCTTGGCGAGTTGCTGCAGTGCATCTTGTAGATGGTCCACACTGCAGCCACAGCACGCCGGTGGTGGAGGGAGCGAATGTTTAAGGTGGTGGATGGGGTGCCAATCAAGCGGGGCTGCTTTGTCCTGGATGGTGTCGAGCTTCTTGAGTGTTGTTGGAGCTGCACTCATCCAGGCAAATGGAGAGTATTCCATCACACTCCTGACTTGTGCCTTGTAGATGGTGGAAAGGCTTTGGGGAGTCAGGAGGTGAGACACTCACCGCAGAATACCCAGCCTCTGACCTGCTCTTGTTGCCACAGTATTTATGTGGCTGGTCCAGTTAAGTTTAGGATGGTGTAGAGCAGGGTGGGCAATTGTTTGGGCTGGGCGGCCACTTATCAGGTTTTGGTGAGCCGTTGATGGCCGCACGCCAATGTTCCCCCTAACGCGAGGTCCTGGGCAGGCTGCTCACCAGCTGCTGCTGCTGGAAGACATACTGCGCAAGCGACAGTGGCCGTGCGGCAAATTTAAAGGGACTGCGCACGAAAAAATATTAGAGGGAACCTTGCTTAAACATAAATTCAGACAGTCGTCAGATACTATCTTAAATGCACAAAATGCAGTGTAAAATATAAATCTTCCGTTACCGAATGAATGAAATGATTGATCGATCGATTACATGTTGCACTGAAAGTCTGCGTGGCTCGAGTCTGCGGGGCTTCCGACGCGAGAGGCGTTCTCTTTTTCAGTGTGCGGAGTACAGGGGCCCGAGGCTTCGCAAGGCCTGAACTGCAGCCGTGTTACCTGGAGCCCTTGTGCTCCGGGATCCACTCCTGTCGCTAAGACGGCGATGAGCGCTCCCCTGCTTCCGCACTCTGGATACCGGGGGGAGGAAAGACGCAGCGCCGGTCTCTTTCTTCGGTAAAAGAGTCGTGGGGAGGAGCAGCCATGACTCGACTCTAAAACGGACAGGGCACGTTTGCGTACGCAGTGCATTCTGGGTACGGGCGTCCGCCATTGGGGGCCCAGAATCCTATAGGATAGGGCCGGAGAGAATCGCTTTTGGGAACTGATAAATTGAATTCAGTCTTACTGTGTGTTCCCTGGCTGCGGTTTGACTCCGTCTCGAACCCACATTGTATAGAAAATGGATAGACTAATGTGCAGCTTGAGCGCCAGCTCGTGTTCCGTTTCTGTTCCCTCCCGTGGGCCGTATAGAATGTCTTGGCGGGCCGTATTTTGCCCACCACTGGTGTAGAGGGAGCTTTACTCTGAATCTAACCCGTGCTGTTTGTTAATATGAATTGTGAATAACAGTGGTCCCAGCACTGATCCTTGTGGAACACCACTTCCCACCTTCTGCCACTCTGAACAGCTACCCGTTACCCTTACTCTCTGCTTTCTGTCTTGCAGCCAGCTAGCTATCCATTCTGCTACTTGTCCCCTGACTCTGCATGCTCTGACCTTATTCATCAGTCTATTACGCGGTACCTTAATGAAGGCCTTTTGGAAATCTAGATATATTACATCTGCTACATTACCCTTGTCTACTCTCTCTGTTACCTCTTCAAAAAATTCAATGAGGTTGGTCAAGCAAGACTTTCCCTTTTGAAATCATTGCTGACTATTCATTATTTATTTTTGGTTTCTAGATGTTTTTCTGTTTTCTCCTTTAGTAGGTGACGTAAGAAAACTACTAGGCACTTGGTCTAAGTATTAAACAAAGCTTTAATCAACTGTTTTACAACATGGAGGTCTAGTTGTGTCCTTCATTAGTTCCTGTTAAAGAATGTCCTGAGCAAGCTGGGCCCATGCCCGAGTATGTATACTCTCCCTGGACAGCGCCACCAGCAGGCCGCCCAGTATTATGTCATAAATCATTTCTCATGAATGACAAGATTCATGTCAGTAGGGATTCCATTATCTTTCCTACCACCGACATTAAGCTGAGTGGTCTATAGTTCCTGGACATGTTCTATCTCCCTACTTCAATATAGGTATAACAGGATTTTGTGCATGGTGGGTTGGATTTTGTGCTGGGTGAGTTGTGTGGTGGGTTGGATGCTGAGTTGTGAGTTGGCTGGTGGCCTGTTGGGGTTAGATGCTGAGTTGGGTGGGTAGGTTGGTGCTGGGCAGGCGGTGCAAAACTGACTCCCTTTATAACACAGTTGAATGCTGAAGTAATTTTTCCAAGGTTTGTTCTGTTTGTCTTGGATTTCTATAACCTGTAGATGCGAGCTGCCAATTTGCAGATCTCTCTTCTACAGTCCAACGAATTATTAATTGAGTGACTCACTGCAAACAGAAACAGATCTTACACAAATGCCTTGAGTGAAAACTGGCAATGCATTGACAGTTTTAGTGGCACAGCACCAGATATGTGGAGAATATTTTCAACTTGGATCAGGAATCGTAAAGAATGGAGTTGAACCAGAGATGAATTTGTTTATTTGGATTCTATACAGTAGAAATGACTAGGAAGGGGTTTGGTCCATTGGGATTGTGTACAATGGGAGTGAATGTGAAGGAGTTTGGTCCATTGGGATTGTGTACAATGGGAGTGAATGGGAAGGGGTTTGGTCCATTGGGATTGTGTACAATGGGAGTGAATGTGAAGGAGTTTGGTCCATTGGGATTGTGTACAATGGGAGTGAATGGGAAGGGGTTTGGGTCCATTGGGATTGTGTACAATGGGAGTGAATGGGAAGGGGGTTGGTCCATTGGGATTGTGTACAATGGGAGTGAATGGGAAGGGGTTTGGTCCATTGGGATTGTGTACAATGGAGTGAATGGGAAGGGGTTTGGGTCCATTGGGATTGCGTACAGTGGGAGGGAATGGGAAGGGGTTTGGTCCATTGGGATTGTGTACAATGTAATGGGAAGGGGGTTGGTCCATTGGGATTGTGTACAATGGGAGTGAATGGGAAGGGGTTTGGTCCATTGGGATTGTGTACAATGGGAGTGAATGGGAAGGGGTTTGGGTCCATTGGGATTGCGTACAGTGGGAGGGAATGGGAAGGGGTTTGGTCCATTGGGATTGTGTACAATGGGAGTGAATGGGAAGGGGTTGGGACCATTGGGATTGTGTACAGTGGGAGTAAATTGGAAGAGGTTTGATCCATTGGGATTGTGTACAATGGGAGTGAATGGGAAGGGGTTGGGTCCATTGGGATTGTGTACAATGGGAGTGAATGGGAAGGGGTTGGGTCCATTGGGATTGTGTACAATGGGAGTGAATGGGAAGGGGTTGGGTCCATTGGGATTGTGTACAATGGGAGTGAATGGGAAGAGGTTGGGTCCATTGGGATTGTGTACAGTGGGAGGTCAGTTGGAGGCTAATGGTTGTTGCTGATGGAAATGTGTCTGTAAATTGGCAGAGGTCTGTAAATCTTTGGCTCCTCCACTTGGTGGGAGAGGCCACATGTTGAGGTCAGAAAAAGCAGCGGGAGCTTTCTTTCCCTTTATTTAAAGATTGTACTCGTTCCTTGGCGGACTCCCTAGCTGTTCAGTTGTAATTTGCCGCTGTTTCATGAATATGGTATTTGAGACAACCAATTACAAGTGCGACACAGACTTTGCATGCGTGACACTTTTAAGCGTTTGAGTCAGATCTATTAAATCACATGTAAGCCATGTCATCTATTCAATTTTTCCTATGCTCGTCTGCCCCACTGTATCTCACCCTAAGAGATGGCTGCCAGTGAGGGCCGGACAAGAGCTTGCTTTTCGAAAGTCGCGGTGAAGTTAAGTGTTAAAATTCTCATCCTTGTTTTCAAATCCCTCCACGGCCTCACCCCCTCCCCTATCTCTGTAATCTCCTCCAGCCCCACAACCCTCCCGAGATCTCTGCGCTCCTCTAATTCTGGCTTCTTGAGCATCCCCCGATTTTAATCGCTCCACCATTGGCGGCCGTGCCTTCAGCTGCCTGGGCCCCGCGCTCTGGAATTCCCTCCCTAAACCTCACCGCCTCTCTCTCCTCCTTTAAGACGCTCCTTAAAACCGACCTCTTTGATCAAGTTGTCCTAATATCTCCTTATGTGGCTCGGTGTCAAATTATGTTTCATAATCACTCCTGTGAAGCACCTCGGGACGTTTAACTACATTAAAGGAGGTATATAAATGCAAATTATTCTTGTTGTTAAGAATGTAGATCCAGGCTTCACGCAACAACACTGGGCTTTGCTCTAGTCTGGGCGCTGTCAGAGAGTTGAGCGCATAAGAACATAAGTTCAAGGCCTTTCAATGACAATTTTCAGAAACTCAAGTGCAGAGCCAAGGAAGATAATGCAGGACCTCTCCAGAGCAGAGCAGAGTAGGAGAGAATACGAGCTATATTTCAAAAGGAGGGGATGGTGTATGTGGAGGGCAAGGGTTGGTAAAAGAGAGGGAAATTCACAATTACAGTTCATTCATTTGGGAAGTGCGTCACCTGTACGATTCTAGCCTGAAGTTGAAAAGACAGTTTGCAGCAGTTTATCGGAAAAGGCTCCCTTCTAAGGACACATTTTTTTACCGCCTGTGAATTTTATGTTCATCAAGATGATGCATATTAGCCACAGGAAACGGTACAGCGCGGGTAAGATACAAAGTAAAGCACCCTCTACACTGTCCCATCAAACACTCCCAGGGCAGGTACAGCGCGGGTTAGATACAGAGTAAAGCTCCCTCTACACTGTCCCGTCAAACACTCCCAGGGCAGGGACAGCACGGGGTTAGATACAGAGTAAAGCTCCCTCTACACTGTCCCCATCAAACACT
Organism: Squalus acanthias; assembly: GCA_030390025.1. NCBI lineage: Eukaryota > Metazoa > Chordata > Chondrichthyes > Squaliformes > Squalidae > Squalus > Squalus acanthias. The sequence continues at coordinate 27,898,735 of CM059450.1, read as the reverse complement.
CCCAGGGCAGGGACAGCACGGGTTAGATACAGAGTAAAGCTTCCTCTACACTGTCCCCATCAAACACTCCCAGGGCAGGTACAGCATGGGTTAGATACAGAGTAAAGCTCCCTCTACACTGTCCCCATCAAACACTCCCAGGGCAGGTACAGCATGGGTTAGATACAGAGTAAAGTTCCCTCTACACTGTCCCATCAAACACTCCCAGGGCAGGTACAGCGCGGGTTATATACAGAGTAAAGCTCCTTCTACACTGTCCCATCAAACACTCCCAGGGCAGGTACAGCACGGGTTAGATACAGAGTAAAGCTCCCTCTACACTGTCCCATCAAACATTGAGAGGTCGCACAACACCAGGTTATAGTCCAACAGTTAACTGTTGGACTATAACCTGGTGTTGTGCGACCTCTCAATTTTGTCCACCCCAGTCCAACACCGGCATCTCCGCATCATGACCATCAAACAGTCCCAGGGCAGGGACAGCACGGGTTAGATACAGAGTAAAGCTCCCTCTACACTGTCCCGTCAAACACTCCCAGGGCAGGTACAGCACGGGGTTAGATACAGAGTAAAGCTCCCTCCACACTGTCCCATCAAACACTCCCAGGGCAGGTACAACACGGGTTAGATACAGAGTAAAGCTCCCTCTACACTGTCCCATCAAACACTCCCAGGGCAGGTACAGAGAACTTGTCAGATGTAGGGAAAACCTATCTCTATCTGATTCCAAGAATTTGTTTTCACCCAACATGAGAAGGGGACTCCCTCTTGCACCAGAGTGACATTTATGCGTTTTCCACACCAGGCATCCTATGGTATCTTTTAAGATTGCCAATTAATGCAGAATTAGGGGGCAAGTTTGCACTGTGGGCCAAAGCCCACTAGGAAGTTATGTGCAGCTGTGTGAACTCCTTTCTTACAGGATACTCGCTTCCAATGGGTAGATAGAATTGACCCCAATTCATTTCTTCTTCTTCTTAGGCAGTCCCTCGGAACCGAGGGTGACTTGCTTCCACATTAAAAATGAGTTCTCAGGTGACTGATGAGTCCAATGCGGGACCTACAGTCTCTGTCACAGGTGGGGCAGACGGTGGTTGAAGGGGCTGGTGGGTGGGGTGCTTGGGTTGACGTGCGCTCCTTGCGCTGTTTGCGCTTGGCTTCCGCTTGCTCCCGGCGAAGAGACTCGAGGTGTTCGGAGCCTTCCCGGATGCTTCTCCTCCACTTTGTGCAGTCTTGAGCCAGGGATTCCCAGGTGTCGGTGGGGATGTTGCACTTTTTCAAGGAGGCTTTGAGGGTGTCCTTGAAGCGTTTCCTCTGCCCACCTGGGGCTCTCTTGCCGTGTCGGAGCTCCGAGTAGAGCGCTTGCTTTGGGAGTCTCGTATCGGGCATGCGGACGATGTGACCCGTCCATCGGAGCTGATCGAGCGTGGTTAAAGCTTCGATGTTGGGGATGTTGGCCTGAGCGAGAACACTGACGTTGGTGCGCCTATCCTGCCAATGGATTTGCAGGATCTTGCGGAGGCAACATTGGTGGTACCTCTCCAGTGCTTTGAGGTGCCTGCTGTACATGGTCCATATCTCTGAGGCATACAGGAGGGTGGGTATCACTACTGCTCTGTAGACCATGAGCTTGGTGCTGGGTTTGAGGTCCTGGTCTTCAAACACTCTCTTCCTCAGGCGACCGAAGGCTGCACTGGCACACTGAAGGCGGTGTTGGACTTCATCATCGACGTCTGCCCTTGTTGACAGTAGGCTCCCGAGGTATGGAAAGTGGTCCACGTTGTCTAAGGCCTCATCGTGGATTTCGATAATCGGGGGGGGGCAGTACTGTGTGGCGGGGGCAGGTTGGTAGAGGACTTTTGTCTTACGGATGTTTAGTGTAAGGCCCGTGCTCTCGTACGCTTCGGTGAAGGTGTTGACGATGGTTTGGAGTTCGACCTCTGAGTGTGCGCAGACGCAAGCGTCGTCTGCATACTGTAATTCGATGACAGAGGATGGGACGACCTTGGATCTGGACTGGAGGCAATGGAGGTTGAACAGTTTCCCGTTTGTCCTGTAGATTAGCTCCACTCCAGCGTGAGATGGAGCATTGCAGCCAGGAAGATCGAGAAGAGCGTTGGTGCGATGACACAGCCTTGCTTGACCCCGGTCCAACGCACACATTCTTCCTTTGAAACGCTACTCACTTGGTCCGGGACATCAAACCTGCTCTCCTGTCATAATCTTTCAAAAGATCTTCGCGCCAGCTTATCTGTGTGTCATCACTAGATTGCAATCGTAATGTTTGATGTGTTGGCGTCTGGATCAGTGGAAGTTGCTGCCTCGAGTGATGTGCCATTCGTTCTCTATACCTTTGCTGACTGAATCTAAGCCAGTTTGTTCCTGTTTATCTCCAGGTTCAGGATGACGGTTTTGCTTGTGATAAATGTAGTCAAGTATAAGGTTACAGAATTCACCACCTGCTGTGCCCGGGAGAGTCTGTTGGGGTAGATTTTGACTTCCTGTGACAGTCTAGGTTGGATTGGCTGGGGTTGTTTTCATTGGAACAGAGGAGGCTGAGGGGAGATTTGATTGAGGTGTATAAAATTCTGAGGGCCCGCGTTTCCTACATCACAACAGTGACCACACTTCAAAAAAGTACTTGTGCCTTTTCCCTTTTTTCTCTCTCTCTCCCCCCCTACGGCAGCTGTCTCTCATTCTGCCAGCATTTCACACTTCACACTTCTGAGCCACCTTTTGTTTCTTAACCTGTCCTATTACCATCCCGTCTTGCCTTGAGCATCTCTTAATGTCTCTACTTACCATAGACCACCCCTTTTATTCCTGCCCCCAGCCTCCCCCTTGCTTTTTTATCTGTTTCATTTCCTGCTTTTTTCTCAGTTCTGACGAAGGGTCTTCGACCTGAAACGTTAACTCTGTTTCTCTCTCCACGGATGTTGCCTGGCCTGCTGAGTTTTTCCAGCGTTTTCTGTTGTTGTTTCAAAAAAGTACTTCATTGGCTGAAAAGCGCTTTGGGACGTCCTGAGGTTGTGAAAGGCGCTATAGAAACGCAAGTCTTTCTCTTCTTTTTCTTTATAGCCAATCAGCAGCCTGTTTTACATCTCTCCTGATGTTACCAAGTGACGTTTAAGAGGGGATTGGATAAGTATTTGAAAGGGAAGGAGGCAGGGAAAGGGGGTTAAAATAGAGAGCGCCCAGTTGAAGGGTTAGCACCAGCATAGGCGCGATGGGCTGAATGGCCTCCTTCCTTCTGTGCTGTTATCTCAATCAATCTCAGACCTTCCTGATTATAGTGGTGCCTTTGCCCAGCGAGGCAAGCTTTCGTGCTCTCACTGGGTGCTCCAAGCGCCACAATGTTCAGTGGTCCCAACTTTCCGCCCCACTCGTTCCTCTGCCCCACTTTCAAACCCTTTCTTTCTGTGGACGAGGCGAAATTCCAGCGGACGGCAGCCGAGAGATCTCGTGGAAAATCCCTGGGCAACTTAAAAAAAAACACGCCGATGTTTATCTGTTTTTCAAGGAACTGTTTGCGTGGGTGAGCCATAAAACCCGCGGAGGACAGGAAGCCTTTAGTGTGTGGAAATGTGTGCCGTTTACCCGACCAAAATACATACAAGCAGTGAGGGAGAGTACACAGCAGGAGCAAACAGATCGTTTATATATCCATGTAAAAGAAAACAGGAAACAGAATCCTGAAGAGTGCACTTCTCACAGGCTCAAAAATAGCTCCAGTCCGTGTAGGAACAGTGTTTAACTTGCGAAGTGTAACTAGGGATCCCGAGAGACAGCAAGAATATTTAAAGTGGCTGCCTTCGAGCTAGGTTGCAAGGCACTGGGCAGTGGAGTGTGTCCTTTCAGTTATGGGAGCGTTGGAACGCAAGCAGGGATAGAAAGCCACGTATCCAAGTTTGCCGATGACACAAAGATGGTCAGCATTGTAAGCAGTGTAGAGGGAAGCATGAAATGACAAAGAGATATGAATAGATTATGTGAATAGGCAAAACTGTCCAAATGGATTTCAATGTAGGCAAATGTGAGGTCGTCCACTTCGGATCCCCAGCATCGAAGCTTTGACCACGCTCGATCAGCTCCGATGGACGGGCCACATCGTCCGCATGCCCGATACGAGACTCCCAAAGCAAGCGCTCTACTTGGAGCTCCGACACGGCAAGAGAGCCCCAGGTGGGCAGAGGAAATGCTTCAAGGACACCCTCAAAGCCTCCTTGAAAAAATGCAACATCCCCACCGACACCTGGGAATCCCTGGCCCAAGACCGCACAAAGTGGAGGAGAAGCATCTGGGAAGGCGCCGAACACCTCGAGTCTCTTCGCCGGGAGCAAGCGGAAGCCAAGCGCAAACAGCGGAAGGAGCGCACGTCAACCCAAGCACCCCACCCACCCGCCCCTTCAACCACCATCTGTCCCACCTGTGACAGAGACTGCAGGTCCCGCATTGGACTCATCAGTCACCTGAGAACTCATTTTTAGTGTGGAAGCAAGTCATCCTCGGTTCCGAGGGACTGCCTAAGAAGAAGAAAAAGGATAGAACAGAGTACTTTCTAAATGGTGAAAGGCTAAAAACAGTGGAGGTCCAAAGAGACTTGGGGGGTCCAGGTACATCGATCATTAAAATGTCATGAACAGGTACAGAAAATAATCAAAGGCTAATGGGATGCTGGCCTTTATATCGAGAGGACTAGAATACAAGGGGGTAGAAGTTATGCTGCAGCTGTACAAAGCCCTGGTTAGACCACACCTGGAGCACTGTGAGCAGTTCTGGGCACCACACCTTAGGAAGGATATACTGGCCTTGGAGGGAGTGCAGCGTAGGTTTACCAGAATGATGCCCGGACTCCAAGGGTTAAATTACAAGGAGAGATTCCACAAACTAGGGTTGTATTCCCCAGAATTTAGAAGGTTAAGGGGTGATCTGATCGAAGTTTTCAGGATATTAAGGGGAACTGATAGGGTAGAGAGAGAGAAACTATTTCCGCTGGTTGGGGATTCTAGGACTGGGGGCAGAGTCTAAAAATTAGAGCCAGACCTTTCAGGAGTGAAATTAGGAAACACTTCTACACACAAAGGGTGGGAGACATTTGGAACTCTCTTCCACAAACGGCAATTGATGCTGGGGGTCAATTGCTCATTTTAAATCTGCGATTGATAGATGTTTGTTACCAAAGGTATTAAGGGATATGGAACAAAGACAGTTAAATGGAGTCAGGTCACAGATCAGCCATGATCTCATTGAATGGCGGAACAGGCTCAAGGGGCTGAATGGCCTCCTCCTGTTCCTGTGTCCCTAACCGGACGGATGGGAGGAAAGATTTCGCTCTCACTGCTTTGCTGTAAGGGTCCTTCGTGAAGTCTGGTTCCGACACACGTGTATAAAACTGCACTTGATTTGGAAATATTGCCCAGACAGATCACGAGGGCGGCTAGTGTGAGAATTGGAAATGTCAGAGCGGTGTACCGCGGGGGGAAGGGGGGAGAGTTGTAGCTTTGAGGTTGGAGTTAAGTCAGGCTATTGGAGGAGGGAATGGCGAAGGAAGAACTCGCATTTATCAAGCGACTTCTCCTGTCCTCGGGGCGTCCCAAAGCAATTCTCGTTCACGGATTACTTTTGAATTGGAGTCCCTGTTATGCAAGGCAAGATGTGGCAGCCCATGTACTGGAATGTGCTGCCTGAAAGGGCGGTGGAAACCATTTCAATAGTAACTTTTCAAAAGGGAGTCGGATATATACTTGAAAAGGTGACATTTGCAGGACTAGGGGGAAAGAGCAGGGGGGGAGTGGGACTAATTGGAGAGCTCTTTCAAAGAGCCGGCACAGGCACGATGGGCCGAATGGCCTCCTTCTGTGCTGTGTGATTCTATCATTTCCGCAGTAAGGTCCCGCAAACAGTACAAGAGGTAAATAACCCATCAGTCTGTTTTATTTTGTGGTTTTGGTTGAGGGAGGAATATTGACCAGTACGTTCGGAGATCTCCCTGCTCCACTTCAACATCACGAAAACAGGTGATCCGGTCATGCTCACATTGGCTGTTTGTGGGAGCTTGCTGTGCGCAAATCGGCTGCCGCGTTTCCTACATCACAACAGTGACCACACTTCAAAAAGCACCTCATTGGCTGTGAAGCGCTTTGGGACGTCCGGTGGTCGTGAAAGGCGCTGGAGAAATGCGAGTCTTTCTCTTTCGAACAGTGCCCCGGAATCTTTTACAGATGGGGCCTCAGTTTAACATCTCATCCGAAAGATGGAGGGGCAGATTTTCGACTTCATGACCAGGGCTGTAATCTGGTGGACCTGGTGTAGAACCTGCCCGATTTTCATTCCATCGAACGGGCTCCAGAATGTTTCTGCCATCCCCTCCGCCAGATGACAGCCTGGTCGCTGAGGATGAAAATCTACCCTGGTACCTCCCAACAATACGGCACTTCCTCAGCACTGCGCTAGGTCACTAAAATGTCATGAACAGGTACAGAAAATGATCAGAAAGGCTAATGGAATGCTGGCCTTTATATCTAGAGGACTGGAATACAAGGGGGTAGAAGTTATGCGGCAGCTGTACAAAGCCCTGGTTAGACCACACCTGGAGCACTGGGAGCAGTTCTGGGCCCCACACCTTAGGAAGGATATATTGACCTTGGAGGGAGAGCAGCGTAGGTTTACCAGAATGATACCCGGACTCCAAGGGTTAAATTACGAGGAGTTATTACACAAACTAGGGTTGTGTTCCCTGGAATTTAGAAGGTTAAGGGGTGATCTGATCGAAGTTTTCAGGATATTAAGGGGAATAGATAGGGTAGAGAGAGAGAAACTATTTCCGCTGGTTGGGGAGTCTCGGACTAGGGGACAGAGTCTAAAAATTAGAGCCAGACCTTTCAGGAGTGAAATTAGGAAACACTTCTACACACAAAGGGTGGTAGAAGTTTGGAACTCTCTATCGCAAACGGCAATTGATGCTAGATCAATTGTTAATTTTAAATCTGCGATTGATAGATTTTTGTTAACCAAAGGTATTAAGAGATATGGAACAAAGACAGTTAAATGGAGTCGGGTCACAGATCAGCCATGATCTCATTGAATGGCGGAACAGGCTCGAGGGGCTAAATGGCCTCCTCCTGTTCCTCAGCACTGCACTAGGAGTGCTCGTCCTAGATCATACACTCAAATCCTGAATTAGGAGTCATAGAGTCATCGAGTTATACAGCACAGAAAGAGGCCCTTCGGCCCATCGTGTCTGCGCCGGCCATCAAGCCCTAACTATTCTAATCCCATTTTCCAGCACTTGGTCCGTAGCCTTGTATGCTATGGCGTTTCAAGTGCTCATCTAAAATGCTTCTTGAATGTTGAGGGTTCCTGGCTCGAGGGCTGACTTTCAATAGATCGCACCGAGAGAGCTGCTCTGCGACGTACGAAACCCTGAGCCAGAATTAGGTCGTCTACGGATAATTTAGCACCAGGTCCCCCCACGAACACGCTGTGCATAAACAGGAGAGAGGCGGCACCCATCTGTCTGCACTCCAGCCCCGAAACGAGCGGCGCTACACACCGACCGAAGTCGGCTATCCCAGGCCAACCAGTGATGGCAGGAATGACGTATGAAGAGAGATTGAGTTGATTGGGCTTATATTCGCTAGAGTTTAGAAGAATGAGAGGGGATCTCATTGAAGTTTATAAAATTCTAACAGGACTAGACAGACTAGATGCAGGAAGGATGTTCCCGATGGCGGGGGAGTCCAGAACCAGGGGTCACAGTCTAAGGATAAGGGGTAAGCCATTTCAGACTGAGATGAGGAGGAATTTCTTCACCCAGAGAGTGGTGAACCTGTGGAATTCTCTACCACAGAAGGCAGTTGAGGCCAATTCATTAAATATATTCAAGAAGGAGTTGGATATATTTCTTAAGGCTAAAGGGATCAAGGGATATGGGGAGAAAGCAGGGACAGGGTACTGAGTTTGGATGATCAGCCATGATCTCATTAAATGGCGGAGCAGGCTCGAGGGGCCGAATGGCCTACTCCTGCTCCTATCTTCTATGTTTCTATGTCTCTATGATCCGGCGCTAGGTATCGTTCCATTTAGGGGGGATTCCGACTTGGAGGGCATTCAGTCATAACCCCACAGATGGTAGCTTCGCACCATTGGCTCCTCAGCCAAGCACATACACCAAGGGCTGGATTTTCATTGACCCGTGGAGGTGGGTTTGGAGGCGTGTGGGGGGTTAAAATTGCGAAAACTGGCGGGTGGGCACAAGTCCGCCTCCACGCAATTTTCATTAAATCGTGTCTGCTGGTCCCGACTCCGTCCCGCCTTTAAGAGGCGGGATAGGCTGTTAAGGCCCTTAACAAGCACTAAATTGGCTCTATAATGCCATTTTGAAAGGCCTTTGTGATTTTAACCCTTGTTGTACGTGAAGCACGCCTGTTCTGAACCACGATTGTGAAACTTGGCGGGAGCACATTTGGATATGGATAGCTGGCTGGCTATGGGGATGGATGGATGGATGGATGGAGAGGAGACATATCTGGGAGTGGTGGTGTAAAAATATCTGGGCGCAGACTTAGGGCTGCTGCTGCTCATTTTGCAGGTCCTCTCACAGCAAAGGCCAGGCAGTGTTTGAAGACCTACAATGCAGCAGCAATGATGACATCATCAGAGGCGACTTTCAGACTGAAACCACTAATTGGTTCATGGGTTCCCACATGCTGGAACTCAATTGCCCAATAGGGTGAAAATTGCATCAATCTCCCACATCCAATTGCAGTCGGGTGGATAACACGAAAAGCGGATGACACGACCCCAACCCGCCCCAGTATCAAAATCCAGCCCCAAATGTCTGAACCTGCGGTTCCTTCCGTACTGAGCAGGATTACTATTGCAGCAACACATCATCAGTAGGGTAAAACTAACCTGTCTCACGATGGTCTAGCCTACACAACTGTAGGAGCTCGAACCTGTTGCCATTGGACTCAGGATCAATAGTCCTACCAACAGAGCCAAGCTGACACGAGCAGGAGCTTTGCTCCGTATCAAAGCTGTGCGACACTTTTGGGAGTTTTTTGATGAGGCATTGCAGCAGGAGCTTCAGTCTACGTCTAACCCGCATTATATCTTGGTGTGTCTGAGACTTGGGATAATGCGCCACTCTCCAGCACCAACATCCCTCACTGCTGGGATCTATTATAAAGGATGCAATAACTGGGCACTTAGAAACTAATAGTAAGATTGGGCAGAGTCAACATGGATTTATGAAAGGGAAGTCCTGTTTGACAAACCTATTGGAGTTCTTTGAGGATATAACTGGTGGAGTAGACAAAGGGGAACCGGTAGATGTGGTGTATCTGGATTTTCAGAAGGCCTTTGATAAGGTCCCACACAAGAGGTTGGTGAACAAAGTTAGGGCACATGGAATTGGGGGTAATATACTAGCATGGATTGAGAATTGGTTAACGGACAGAAAACAAAGAGTAGGGATAAACGGGTCCTATTCAGGATGGCAGGCTGTGACTAGTGGGGTACCGCAAGGATCGGTGCTTGGGCCCCAGCTATTCACAATCCATATCAATGATTTGGATGAGGGGGACTAAATGTAACATTTCCAAATTTGCTGATGATACAAAGCTAGGTGGCAGTGTCAGTTGTGAAGAGGATGTGAAGAGGCTTCAAGGGGATCTCGAAAGGCTCAGTGAGTGGGCGAGAACATGGCAGATGGAATATAATGTGGATAAATGTGAAGTTATCCACTTTGGTAGAAAAAACAGAAAGGCAGAGTATTTCCTAAATGGTGAAAGATTGGGGAATGCAGATGCTCAAAGGGACCTGGGTGTCCTTGTACAGGAGTCACTGAAAGTGAATGTGCAGGTGCAGCAAGCCATTAGGAAGGCAAATGGTATGCTGGCCTTCATTACAAGAGGATTTGAGTACAGGAGTAAAGAAGTCTTACTCCAATTATATAGGGCCTTGGTGAGACCACACCTGGAGTACGGTGTACAATTTTGGTCTCCTTACCTAAGGAAGGATATACTTGCCATAGAGGGAGTGCAACGAAGGTTCACCAGACTGATTCCTGGGATGGCGGGACTGTCGTATGAGAAGAGATTGAGTAAACTAGGCCTGTATTCTCTTGAATTCAGAAGAATGAGAGGGGATCTCATTGAAGCATACAAAATTATTATAGGGCTTGATAGGGTGGATACTGGGAGAATGTTTCCCTTGGCTGGGGAGTCTAGAACCAGGGGCCACAGCCTCAGGATAAAGGGTAGGCCATTCAGGACTGAGATGAGAAGAAATTTCTTCACACAGAGGGTGGTGAATCTCGGTCATTGGGTACATTCAAAACAGAAGTCGATAGATTTCTGACTAGTAAGGGCATCAAGGGATATGGCGATAGGGCCGGTGAATGGAGTTGAGGCAGAAGATCAGCCATGATCTTATTGAATGGCAGAGGAGGCTCAAGGGGCCGAATGGCCTACTCCTGCTCCTATTTCTTATGTTCTTATGTTCTCACTTTTGACGAGCAGAACCTCACCATCTGAAACAAAAGGGAGAACAATACTGACTCATCCAGAGACTTGAGCACCAAAATCTAGGCTGACCCTCCAGTACTGAGGGAGTGCTGCACCGTCAGAGGTGCCGTCTTTCGAATATGACGTTAAACTGAGGTCTGCTCTCTCAGGGTGGACGTAAAAGATCCCATGACATTATTTCAAAGAAGAGCAGGGGGAGTTATCCATGGTGTCCTAGGCCAATATTCATCCCTCAATCAACATCACTAAAAACAGATTTTCTGGCCATTATCACAGTGCTGTTTGTGGGAGCTTGCTGTGCGCAAATAGGCTGCCACGTTTCCTGCATTACAACAGTGACCCCACTTCAAAAAGTACTTCATTGGCTGTAAAACACGCTGTGGGACGTCTGGTGGTCGTGAAAGGCGCTGGAGAAATGCAAGTCTTTCTTCTTGCACCCAGCCCAACGCACATCTCTAATAATAACCCACCCTCATGAACACACATCCCAGTAATAAACCCCCCCACACTAACACAGGTCTCCCATGGCTTGTTCTCTCTACACAGATGCGGCCGGACCTGCTGTGATTTCCAGCAAAAAAAGTTTGTTGTTTTCCATACAGACCCCAGCATCTGCCACATTTGACCCCTTGTGACCCCACCTCATTGTCTTTGATGTAATGTTTTCCTGACTGACCTGTTTGGACACCATCCACACCTTTGATTGCCGTGATTATCTCTCTGCCGAGGTGTGATAAAGGGCAGTTGGAAAGATTAACTGTAGTCACCTGGCTGTGTTCTCTGTCTATATATGCTGTGCCTATATGCATCTCTTCACTTCACCTGACGAAGGAGCAGCGCTCCGAAAGCTTGTGATTTCAAATAAAGCTGTTGGACTATAACCTGGTGTTGTGCGACTTCTCACATTTGTCCACCCCAGTCCAACACCGGCATCTCCGCGTCATGATAACCTACCCACACTACCCCTAACCCCAGTAATAACCCATCAAAACTAACATATGTCCCCCAATAATGATAAAGGGTAGGAAGTTGGGAGATCATTTAGCAGATACAGCCAGAAGACAGAGGAGATTTTCATCCCACCAGTCTGGGGCTGGATTTAACCCTGGGCCCCAGAGTTGAAAGGAAACGTGCCACGCACTCCCAACACGCTACTGCAGAGAGAGCAAACCTCTGTGTCCTCTCTGCAGTTTACATTTAAACTCGGCACCGAGGTGAATGCTTGTTTATTTACCAACATTTATTTTGGGGAATGCACACCGTGTCCTCGCTAGCACAGAGATCCTGTCCCGGCCGGGGTCAGGACTGGGGTCAAGCACAATGCTGAGTCTGTCGTGGTTTTTTGGCAGTGTAAACCTGTATGGGTGTGGGTGGATGTGGGCAGGACCCGGTGCCAAATGGAAATCCTGCCCACCAGCTCAATTCCAAATGGGCATAGCGAGCCCCGGGATCACGGCGGTGACCAACCTGCCGCATTTCATACGGAGGCTCCCGAATATTTCGTTCCAATCCGGGTGTCCTTGCCATCTCACAGTTTTGATGGAGCCTCTCTAAACCACTGGCTGAGCATCCACTCCTTTAGCACGGCTAAACCTGACTGTGTGTGTGTGTGTGTGTGTGTGTGTGGGAGGCGGTTTGAAGCTCAGACTTTGAATGGCTCTTTCAGTACCAGAGCACAGCCTCACAATCCACAAGGCAAATAACTTTCATTGAATTAGTTAGTGCCCCCCTTTCCTCTCCAGAAGCGCTGGCTTCTTGTTTCAACCACGGAAGGTCATTCTGTCTTCAGATCGATTTCTGTCAGAAAACAACATTTTGGGCTGCACGACATGAGTACTTTTGAGACATGACGTGTGGGAGTGTAGCATGCTCGGCAGGAACAGGTGCATTTCAAAGAATGAGAGGTGATCTCATTGAAATATACAAAATTCTTACAGGGCTTGACAGGGTAGATGCAGGGAGGATGTTTCCCCCTGGCTGGGGGGGTCTAGAACCAGGGGTCACAGTCTCCGAATAAGGGGTCGGCCATTTAGGACTGAGATGAGGAGGAATTTCTTCACTCAGAGGGTGGTGAATCTTTGGAATTCTCTACCCCAGAGGGCTGTGGAGGCTCAGTCGTTGAGTATATTCAAGACAGAGATTGATAGATTTTTGGACTCTAGGGGAATCAAGGGATATGGGGACCGGGCAGGAAAGTGGAGTTGAGGTAGAAGATCAGCCATGATCTTATTGAATGGCGGAGCAGGCTCGAGGGGCCGAATGGCCGACTCCTGCTCCTAATTCTTATGTTCTTTAGACCTATGGTTCCCAAAGCTCTCCACCACTCGGGGTTTTCCTCGCCTCATGTCTGGGTCTGTTGTAGACTCATTGATAGAGATTGATTGCTCCATTTGAGAACTCCATTATCATTGTATCACGGGACTACCAGGATGGTAGAAGGTCTGTTTTCGTCTAGCAATTCCTATGTTCTTATACAGTTATTTTCCAGTGGTTCGGCCTCAACTGGAGTATTGTGTCCAATTCTGAGCACCGCACTTTAGGAAGGATGTGAAGGCCTTAGAGAGGGAGCAGGAAAGATTTACGAGAATGATTCCAGGGATGAGGGACTTCAGTTACGTGGATAGACTGGAGAAGCTGGGGTTGTTCTCCTTAGAGCAGAGAAAGTTGAGTGGAGATTTGATAGAGGTGTTCAAAATCATGAGGGGTCTAGATAGAGAGAAACTGTTCCCATTGGCGGAAGGGTCGAGAAGCAGAGGACACAGATTTCAGGTGATTGGCAAAAGAACCAAAGGCGACATGAGGAAAAACTTTTTTACTCAGCGAGTGGTTAGGATCTGGAATGCGCTGCCTGCGAGGTTGGTGGAGGCAGACTCAATCGTGGCTTTCAAAAGGGAATTGGATAAGTACCTGAAGGAAAAAAATTTTGCAGGGCTACGGGGAAAGGCCGGGGGAGTGATTCTATGGGCCCAATTTTCATCGGCCCTTGGAGGCGGGTTTGGAGGCGGGAGTGGTGTGAAAATAGCAGATTCGGGGGTCCCAAACCCATCCCGCCCCCAGCCCGCCTCCATGCCAGTTTCACACACCAGAGGAAATAGTTTCTCTCCATCTGTCAAATACTTTAATCAACTTAAACACCTCAATTAGATCATCCCTTAATCTCCTGTACTCTAGGGAATACAAGCCCAGTCTGTGCAACCTGTCCTTGTGATTTAACCCTTTTGGCCCCGGTATCATTCCGGTGAAGCCATTGACTCCTTGGATCCTCAGAGACTGGTCCACTCGTGGTTCCTTATCCAAGGAGACGCACGGACACACGCTTCCAGCAAGAGGCGCTGGACATCGAATCAGCGGGGGAAACCCTGTACTGGTTTCACCTCCTCCCCGGCCCAAAGGCAGAAGCAAATCTAAAAGGTCCATATCACCGCCTCCAAGCTAGAATCAGCGGATCCCAGCACACGCCAGGGATTGAACCTGGGGCCCATCCATCCCGGTATCTGTGGCTGAAAGACCGGCTGGGCCATCGCGGGAGGCCTTGGGGGAGCCATTTTCATGCAAAGGGGCTTTCAAGAAATTTGGGAGAATCGCGCGTCAGTCTCACCAGAAGTTGAGCAAGCGTTCCACGAGACCTGCGTGTTGTTTTTAAAAAAAAATTCATTCTCGGGATGCGGGTGTCGCTAGCAAGGCCAGCTCGTCTCTAGTTACCCTGAAACAGCACGGCTTTCTAGGGCAGTTAAGAAGCAACTATGCTGGTGCGTGACTGGAGTTACATATAGGCCCAGACCAGGTAAGGACGTCAGGTTTCTTGTTAAAGCACTTGAGGAGTCAGTTGGGTTTTTACAACAATCTGATAGCTTCGCGGTCACTTTTTTTTAAGTTCCAAATTTGTTTTTACAAACTGAATTCAGCTTCTCAATTTGCCATGGTGGGATTTAGGACTCATAGTCTCTGGATCAATTAATCAAGGCCTCTGGATTACCAGCCCAGTAACAAGTCAGGGATTGCGATGGAATACTCTCCACTTGCCTGGATGAGTGCAGCTCCAACAACACTCAAGAAGCTCGACACCATCCAGGACAAAGCAGCCCGCTTGATTGGTACCCCGTCCACCACCTTAAACATTCACTCCCTCCACCACCGGCGCACCGTGGCTGCAGTGTGTACCATCTACAAGATGCACTGCAGCAACTCGCCAAGGCTTCTTCAGCAGCACCTCCCAAACCCCCGACCTCTTCCACCTGGAAGGACAAGGGCAGCAGGCGCATGGGAACACCACCACCTCCAAGTTCCCCTCCAAGTCACACACCATCCTGACTTGGAAATATATCGGCCGATCCTTCATCGTCGCTGGGTCAAAATCCTGGAACTCCCTCCCTAACAGCACTGTGGGAGCACCTTCACCACACGGACTGCAGTGGTTCAAGGTGAAGGCGCTCACCACCACCTTCTCGAGGGCAACTAGGGATGGGCTAATCCCACTTTCCAGCTTTAGGTCTGTAGCCCTGTAGGTTACGGCACTTCAAGTGCATGTCCAAGTACTTTTTAAATGCGATGAGGGTTTCTGCCTCTACCGCCCTTTCAGGATACGGATATAGAAACATAGGGCTGGATTTTGTCAATGGGGACGTGATGGAGGCGGGATGGAAAACAGATCCAGCCTATCCAGTCTTTCCTCCATAGCTAAGATTCTCTACTCCCGGCAACATCCTTGTAAATCTCCTCTGCACCCTCTCGAGTGCAATCACATCTTTCCTGTAATGTGGTGACCAGAACTGCACGCAGTACTCTAGCTGAGGCCTAACCAGTGTTTTATACAGTTCAAGCATAACCCCCCGTGCTCTTGTATTCTATGCCAGGATGTCAGGAAGCACTTCTTCACACAAAGGGGAGTGGAAATCTGGAACACTCTCCCTCAAAAAGCTGTTGAGGCTGGGGCAGGGGGGTCAATTGAAAATTTCAAAACTGAGATCGATAGATTTTTGTTGGGCCAGGGTATTAAGGGTTACGGATCAAGGCGGGTAAATTGAGTTAAGATACAGATCTGATTGAATGGCGGAACAGGCTCGAGGGGCTGAATGGCCTCCTCCTGTTCCTATGTTCCATGGGGTGGGGGGGGGAGGAGAGAAAAATTGCCAATAATGGTGAAAAAAAAAGAATAGTGTCCCTTCATTTAAAATCTTTTCGCAATGCTGCCTGATATTTTAAATGGGAATGCACGGTGGGTTTGGTTGGCAATGGGTTAATGGATTTCACTGAATCCTGACTCAGTAATGTCACTGATTACCGTGCATCCCACTCCCATTCGGCACAGCTGCAATAAAGATCCCATCTGGCATCCTCCGGAGGCTCGGAAGTGTATTGGGAAGCGTGCCAGAGGTGCGCTGGGGAGTGAATGAGCTCAGACAAGTCCAAGGCCTGGCCGACTGCAGCACGCTCAGGGTAAACGCTGACAGTCCAATCCCGTCCCGGTCCTGCACGGCGTGGTGACAGTACTCCGGCCTGCTGCATCGGGTCAGTGTGGGCCCATCGACCAGAGCTCTCCCCCCACCCCCCCCCCCCCGCCACCCCGCCTGTCTGCACTGCCATTTCCCAGCTGCCACTGTTGGTTCCTGTTCGTTTCCTTGTCTCTGCGCCCACATGTCTACGGCTCCGGGTACGTGGGGGGCGACAGACGGCGTGCGCCTGTGTAGGATTGTGTGTGTGCGGGCGTGCGTTCATGTGAGTCTGGGTGTGCGTTTGTGCGTGTCTGTTTGTGCGTTTACGTGTCTGTGTGCGAGCGGGTGTGTGTGTGTGTGTGTGCATATACATGTGTCTGTGTGCGTTTGCGTGTGTCTGTGAGCATGAGGATGCGTGCCGGTGTGTGGCTGTGTCTGTGAGCGTGCGGGCGTGAGTGCCTGTCTGTGTATTTGCCTGTGTGTGTGCAGGGGTGTGGGTGCGTCTGTGTATTTACCTGTGTGTGTGTGTGTGTGTCTGTGTGCGTGCTGGGTGTGTTTGTGTGGGGTGTGGGTGTGTGCGTGCTGGGTGTGTTTGTGTGGGGTGTGGGTGTGTCTGTGTGCGTGCTGGGTGTGTGTGTGGGTGTGGTGTGTGCGTGCTGGGTGTGTTTGTGTGGGGTGTGGGTGTGTGCGTGCGGGGTGTGTCTGTGTGTGTGTGGGGTGTGGGTGTGTCTGTGTGTGTGCGGGGGGGTGTCTGGGTTTGTTGGGTGTGTCTGTGTGTGCAGGGTGTGTCTGTGTGTGTGCGGGGTGTGTGTGTGTGTGTGGGGTGTGGGTTGTGTCGGTGTGGGTGTGTCTGTGTGTGCGGGGTGTCTGTGTGTGTGTGGGGTGTGTCTGTGTGCGTCTGGGGTGTGGGTGTGTCTGTGTGCGTCTGGGGTGTGGGTGTGTCTGTGTGGGTGTGTCTGTGTGCGTGTGGGGTGCGGGTGTGTCTGTGTGGGTGTGTCTGTGGGTGTGTCTGTGTGGGTGTGTCTGTGGGTGTGTCTGGGGTGTGGGTGTGTCTGTGTGCGTCTGGGGTGTGGGTGTGGGGTGTGGGTGTGTCTGTGTGTGGGGTGTGTCTGTGTGCGTGTGGGTGTGTCTGTGTGTGTACGGGGTGTGGGTGTGGGGTGTGTCTGTGGGTGTGTCTGTGTGTGTGCGGGGTGTGTCTGCGTGCGTGTGGGGTGTGGGTGTGGGGTGTGTCTGTGGGTGTGGGTGTGTCTGTGTGCGTGTGGGATGTGGGTGTGTCTGTGTGGGTGTGGGGTGTGTCTGTGGGTGTGGGTGTGTCTGTGTGTGCGGGGTGTGTCTGTGTGCGTGTGGGGTGTGGGTGTGTGCGTGTGGGATGTGGGTGTGTCTGTGTGTGTGCGGGGTGTGTGTGGGTGTGGGGTGTGTCTGTGTGCGTGTGGGGTGTGGGTGTGTCTGTGTGCGTGTGGGGTGTGGGTGTGGGGTGTGGGTGTGGGGTGTGGGTGTGTCTGTGGGGTGTGGGTGTGGGGTGTGGGTGTGTCTGTGGGTGTGGGGTGTGGGTGTGTCTGTGTGCGTGTGGGGTGTGGGTGTGTCTGTGTCAGTGTGGGGTGTGGGTGTGTCTGTGTGTGTGGGGTGTGTCTGTGTGCGTGTGGGGTGTGTGCGTGTGGGGTGTGGGTGTGTCTGTGTGGGGTGTGGGTGTGTCGGTGTGGGTGTGTCTGTGTGCGTGTGGGGGTGTCTGTGTGCGTGTGGGGTGTGGGTGTGTCTGTGTGGGGTGTGGGTGTGTCTGTGTGCGTGTGGGTGTGTCTGTGTGCGTGTGGGTGTGTCTGTGTGCGTGTGGGGTGTGGATGTGTCTGGGTGTGTGCGGTGTCTGGGTTTGTTGGGTGTGTGCGGTGTCTGGGTTTGCTGGGTGTGTGCGGTGTCTGGGTTTGCTCGGTGTGTGCGGTGTCTGGGTTTGCTGGGTGTGTGCGGTGTCTGGGTTTGCTCGGTGTGTGCGGTGTCTGGGTTTGTTGGGTGTGTGCGGTGTCTGGGTTTGTTGGGTGTGTGCGATGTCTGGGTTTGCTGGGTGTGTGCGGTGTCTGGGTTTGCTGGGTGTGTGCGGTGTCTGGGTTTGCTGTGTGCGTGCGGTGTCTGGGTTTGTTGGGTGTGTGCGGTGTCTGGGTTTGCTGGGTGTGTGCGGTGTCTGGGTTTGCTGGGTGTGTGCGGTGTCTGGGTTTGCTGGGTGTGTGCGGTGTCTGGGTTTGCTGGGTGTGTGCGGTGTCTGGGTTTGCTGGGTGTGTGCGGTGTCTGGGTTTGTTGGGTGTGTGCGGTGTCTGGGTTTGCTGGGTGTGTGCGGTGTCTGGGTTTGCTGTGTGTGTGCGGTGTCTGGGTTTGCTGGGTGTGTGCGGTGTCTGGGTTTGCTGGGTGTGTGCGGTGTCTGGGTTTGCTGGGTGTGTGCGGTGTCTGGGTTTGCTGGGTGTGTGCGGTGTCTGGGTTTGCTCGGTGTGTGCGGTGTCTGGGTTTGCTGGGTGTGTGCCTAAGCAAACACTAACGTATTTGTTGGGGAATTTACTGACACATGGGGCTCAGTGGGTAAAGGCACTGCCTGTTGTGGAACTGAGCCACAAATTACTTCATTAGTAGTCAATAGAAAGGAGACTTTTCATCCTGGTGTTTGGAGCTGAATTTAAAAGAAGTTAAATATGAGAAAAGGCCATTCAGCCCATCTTGGCTCACCCTCAAGCAATGCTAGCCCTCTCATTGCGAAAGGGGCTGAGAAACCGAGTGAGTGCGGCGGGGATAGAGAAACAGAAAGAGAGAGAGAATGTGGAAGGGGACAGAAAGGGAGAGAGGTAGTGTGGAACGTGGCAGAGAATGAGAGGAAGCATGAAAGGGCAGAAGAAGAGGGTGCGAAAGGGGGAAAGAGAAAGAGTGAGAGCGAAAGACGCAAAGAAAAGGTGAGAGATTGCAAAAGAGGCTCGAGCACAAAAATCTAGGCTGACACTCCCGGTGCCAGTACTGAGGGAGCGCCGCACTGTCGGAGGGGCGGTACTGAGTGAGCTCCGCACTGTCGGAGGGACTGGTACTGAGGAGAGCCGTCACCTGTTGGGAGGGGCAGTACTGAGGGAGCGCCGCACTGTCGGGAGGGGCGTTACTGAGGGGAGCGCCGCACCTGTCGGAGGGGCAGTACTGTAGGGAGCGCCGCACTGTCGAGGGGCGGTACTGAGGGGGCGTCGCACTGTCGTAGAGATGGGCAGTACTGAGGGAGCGCCGCACTGTCGGAGGGGCAGTACTGAGGGAGCTCCGCACTGTCGGAGGGAAGGTACTGAGGGAGAGCCGCGCGGTTCGGAGGGGCATTACTGAGTGGAGCGCCGCACTGGTCGGAGGGGCGGTACTGAGGGAGCGCCGGCTCTGTCGGGGGGGCAGTACTGAGGGAGCGCCGCACTGTCGAGGGGCAGTACTGAGGGAGCGCCGCACTGTCGGAGGGGTAGCAGTAATGAGAGAGTGCCGCACTGTCGGAGGGGCAGTACTGAGGGAGCGCCGCACTGTTGGAGGGGCCGTCTTTCGGATGAGACATTAAACCGAGGCCCCGTCTGCTCTCTCCGGTGGACGTAAAAGATCCCACGGCCACTATTGGAAGAAGAGCAGGGGGGAGTTCTCCCCGGTGTCCTGGGGCCAATATTTATCCCTCAACCAACATCACGAAAACAGATGATCTGGTCATTATCACGTTGCTGTTTGTGGGAGCTTGCTGTGCGCAAATTGGCTGCCGCGTTTCCCTCATTACAGCGGTGACTACACTCCAAAAAGGAAAGTGCTTCATTAGCTGTAAAGCACTTCAGGACGTCCGATGGTCGTGAGAGGCGCTATATAAATGCAAGTCTTCTTTCTCTTTATTGAAAGTCTTGCAGATAGCGTGCACATCCTGTCGGCGTCCCCCTTCCTTCCTGGAACGCTCTGCCTGTCACACTCTTTGTTGATTGCGCCCCTAATTGTTATAAAATAACAGTCGCCCTGTGCAACGCCCAGCCGAGGCACTGAGGGGATGGGGCGGGAGCCTGATTAAATTCTTGTCCTTTTTTTTTTATTTCTCGAAAGAACTTCCTTTTGTGATCCGCTGTTGGGTGCAGCCTGCCGAGCACAGCGTATCCCTCGCTGGCCCCCTGCCCACTGACCCCCCAATCCTGGCCCCCGGCCACAGGCTCCGGCATTCTGTCGTCTTGCATACTTTCTGCAGTGCACAGCGAGAGCGCTGCAAGCGTGGGCATGCTGGCATTGACAGGCTGCCAGCCTCAATGGGCATTTCAACCTCAACTATTCGAGCTATTTGTGGTTGCTGCTACCTAGCGAAAGTACTCACGCGAATGAAATATCCAGTGTCCTCTGTGGTACAGTGGGGGATCTGTGTCAGGGACATCGGAACAGGAGGAGGCCATTCAGCCCCTCGAGCCTCTTCTGCCATTCAATCAGATAAAAGAAAGACTCGCATTTCTCCAGCGCCTTTCACGACCACCGGACGTCCCAAAGCGCTTCACAGCCAATGAAGTACTTTTTGAAGTGCGGTCACTGTTGTAATGTGGGAAACGCGGCAGCGAATTTGCGCACAGCAAGCTCCCACAAACAGCAACGTGATAATGAGCAGATGGTCTGTTTTTTTTTGTTATGTGGATTGAGGGATAAATATTGGCCCCAGCACACCGGGGATCAGTCCCCTGCTCTTCTTTGAAATAGTGGCCGTGGGATCTTTTACGTCCACCTGAGAGAGCAGACGGGGGCCTCGGTTTAACGTCTCATCCGAAAGACGGCACCTCCGACAGTGCAGCACTCCCTCAGCACTGCACTGGAATGTCAGCCTAGCTTTATGCGCTCAACATAGAAACATAGAAGATAGGAGCAGGAGTAGGCCATTCGGCCCCTCTAGCCTGCTCCGCCATTCGATGCGATCATGGCTGATCATCCAAATTCAGTACCCTGTCCCTGCTTTCTCCCCATATCCCTTGATCCCTTTAGCCTTAAGAAATATATCCAACTCCTTCTTGAATATATTTAATGAATTGGTCTCTACTGCCTTCTGTATATATATATATATATATATATATATATATATATATATATATATATATATATATATATATATATATATATATATATATATATATAGAAAGGATTGAGTAGAATGGGTCTGTATTCTCTGGAGTTTAGAAGAATGAGAGGTGATCTCACTGAAACTTATAAAATCCTTAGAGGGCTTGACTGGGTAGATACTGGAGAGTCTAGAGCTAGGGGGTCACAGTCTCAGGATAAGGGGTCAACCATTTAGGACTGAGATGAGGAGAAATTTCTTCACTCAGAGGGTGGTGAATCTTTGGAATTCTCTACCCCAGAGGGCTGTGGAGGCTCAGTCGCTGAATATATTCAAGACTGAGATCGATAGATGTTTGGGCTCAAAGGGAACCAAGGGATATGAGATAAAAACAGAAAATGCTGGAAACACTCAGCAGGTCAGGCAGCATCTGTGGAGAGAGAAACAGAGTTAACGTTTCAGGTCGATGACCCTTCGTTAGAACTGGAACAACTTGGAGATGGAACAGGTTTTTAAGCAAGTGTAGGGGGCAGGGAAAGGGGGTGGGGGGAGAGGAGGAAAGAACAAAAGGGAAGGTCTGTGATAGGGTGGAAGGCAGGAGAGATTAAAAGACAAAAGTGATGCTGGTGCAAGGCAAAAGGAGATGGTCATGGGACAAGTTAAGAAACAAAAGATGGGTCTAGAGGAGGTGTAAATGGGAATACCAGAATCATCAACAGCTGACATCCAAAAAAATAGGGGCAGAGGTTATGATCTGAAATTGTCGAATTCGATGTTGAGTCCAGAAGGCTGTAAAGTGCCGAATCGAAAGATGAGGTGCTGTTCCTCGAGCTTACGTTGAGCTTCATTGGAACAGTGTAAGAGGCCGAGGACAGAGTGGGAGTGGAGCGGAGAATTAAAGTCAAGGGATATGGGGGTCGGGTGGGAAAGTGGAGTTGATGTAAAAGATCAGCCGTGATCTTATTGACTGGCGGAGCTGGCTCAAGGGGCCGTATGGCCGACTCCTGCTCCTATTTCTTATCTGTACTTGCACTTGTATTTGTGCTTGTCTAAGCTACCTTGCCATGCTGTGCGCAAATTGACTGCCGCGTTTCCCTACATTACAACAGTGTCTACACATCAGAAATACTTCATCGGCTGTAAAGCGCTTTGGGACGTACTGAGGTCGTGAAAGGCGCTGTAGAAATACAAGTCTTTCTTTTTGAGAAACAGAATTGCAGTTGAATGAGATTTCAATAGCCACTGCTTGATGTTGTTCTCAGCGGTGCGTAAAGGAGGGAACTCGATTTGTGATTCTGCACTCCCTTTAAATTTGAGGCTCTGAGTCACTGGGAACAGGGAATTAGTCACCAGCGTTCCTTAAAATAGAGGATAAATGAGCTCCCTCTACACTGTCCCGTCAAACACTCCCAGGGCAGGTACAGCACGGGGTTAGATACAGAGTAAAGCTCCCTCTACACTGTCCCATCAAACACTCCCAGGGCAGGTACAGCACGGGGTTAGATACAGAGTAAAGCTCCCTCTACACTGTCCCATCAAACACTCCCAGGGCAGGTACAGCACAGGGTTAGATACAGAGTAAAGCTCCCTCTACACTGTCCCATCAAACACTCCCAGGGCAGGTACAGCACGGGTTAGATACAGAGTAAAGCTCCCTCTACACTGTCCCCATCAAACACTCCCAGGGCAGGTACAGCACGGGTTAGATACAGAGTAAAGCTCCCTCTACACTGTCCCATCAAACACTCCCAGGGCAGGTACAGCACGGGTTAGATACAGAGTAAAGCTCCCTCTACACTGCCCCCATCAAACACTCCCAGGGCAGGTACAGCACGGGGTTAGATACAGAGTAAAGCTCCCTCTACACTGTCCCCATCAAACACTCCCAGGGCAGGTACAGCACGGGTTAGATACAGAGTAAAGCTCCCTCTACACTGTCCCATCAAACACTCCCAGGGCAGGTACAGCACGGGTTAGATACAGAGTAAAGCTCCCTCTACACTGTCCCGTCAAATACTCCCAGGGCAGCTACAGCACGGGTTAGATACAGAGTAAAGCTCCCTCTACACTGTCCCCATCAAACACTCCCAGGGCAGGTACAGCACGGGTTAGATACAGAGTAAAGCTCCCTCTACACTGTCCAGTCAAACACTCCCAGGGCAGGTACAGCACGGGTTAGATACAGAGTAAAGCTCCCTCTACACTGTCCCATCAAACACTCCCAGGGCAGGTACAGCACGGGGTTAGATACAGAGTAAAGCTCCATCTTATGCACCAGTGCGACGTTTTAATTTCTCGGGTCAAGTGACTTTTTAGCGTGAGATTGCCAGCTTTGGGGCTTAACTTCAGGTTGTGCGTGGGTTTTTGCAAAGTTACTTTGTGCAGTATTTTAACCAGTCGTTAACTTATTTATTAATGCATTTGACAGAGGAAGTGATCGCCCTTAGTGTGGACTAGTGCTAGTTTGCTGTCATCGATCCCGACTGCTATTAATTGAATTGAGTCTGGCAGACCCATCTCATGTTGGTGTCCCCGGCAGTCAGTAGACAGAGGAGTCCCGTCTCTCCTCGGTCTGGGCTGAACTTGAACCCAGATTCCAGAGGTCATTGTCTAAACCGCTGCACCACCCAGTTCCCCGTTTAATTTTAAACACTTGCATTTTCTATTCTTATCATATTGATGGTACTTGCATGTCTGAGTGTGCCTGCCAATCTTCAGGACTGCCTCCCTTTAACACAATAGCACATTGTGGAATGGAACCCTCAGGAATCCTCACACTATGCCAGGCAGTGGAGACTTTCATTACAAAAAAGAAATAAAGACTTGCATTTCTCCAGCGCCTTTCACCACCTCAGGACGTCCCAAAGCGCTTTCCAGCCAATGAAATACTTCTTTTGAAGGGCGGTCACTGTTGTAATGTAGGAAAAGTGGCGGCCAATTTGCGCACAGCAAGCTCCCACAAACAGCAATGTGATAATCACCAGATAATCTGTTAATTATTGGCCAGGACACCAGGGATAACTCCCCTGCTCTTCTTCGAAATAGTGCCATAGGATTTTTTACGTCTATTTGAGAGAGCAGATGGCGGGGGGGCCTCGGTTTAACGTCTCATCCGAAAGACGGCACCTCCGACAGTGCGGCACTGGGAGTGTAAGCCTAGATTTTTCTGCTCAAGTCTCTCGAGCGGGACTCGAACCCACCACCTTCGTGACTCCGAGGCCAGAGCGAGTGCTACCCACTGAGCCACTGGCTGACACGATGCGATGGAGCGAACCCCAGCCCAAGAGGTGAAAACTCAGCACGCCAGCCCACCCCCCCACCCCCTCACTGCTCTATGAGCACTGTCTCCCATGGTGATACCTGAGTCCCTCAACAGTGCAGCAAGTTTCAAACCTCGCACTAAGCCTGCACTGTTCATCGCATAACTTGAGTAAGGTGTGTTATTACATCCCACTGTCACAATAAATCCCCCGCCACTGAGGAATGTGCTTTTTATGTATCGAATTCTCTTAATGCCAATGACTTTCTATGAGGTATTTTGACAAGACTATACACAGACTGGTTAATTACTGCCCAATCCTGTGGGCACTCTATATCCTGCACTGCTTCCAAACTAGGTAGATACAAGGATCCCATTATGTTAACATTTGCCATTTTCTGTTACCAAATATCATTAATCCAGTCGCACAGTTTGTGCTGAGAGCGATTCGTCTGAGACTTGGAGGCCAGAGGCTCCCAGGTTGCTTCCCCAGTCTGTGCGTTTTTTTTATTCATTCATGGGATGTGGGCGTCGCTGGCAAGGCCCAGCATTTATTGCCCATCCCTAGTTGCCCCTTGAGCAGGTGGTGGTGAGCCGCCTTCATGAACCGCTGCAGTCCGTGTGGTGAAGGTGCTCCCACAGCGCTGTTAGGGAGGGAGTTCCAGGATTTTGACCCAGTGACGATGAAGGATCGGCCGATATATTTTCAAGTCAGGATGGTGTGTGACTTGGAGGGGAACTTGGAGGTGGTGGTGTTCCCATGCGCCTGCGGCCCTTGTCCTTCTGGGTGGAAGAGGTCGCGGGTTTGGGAGGTGCTGCCGAAGAAGCCTTGGCGAGTTGCTGCAGTGCATCTTGTAGATGGTACACACTGCAGCCACGGTACGCCGGTGGTGGAGGGAGTGAATGTTTAAGGTGGTGGATGGGGTGCCGATCAAGCGGGCTGCTTTGTCCTGGATGGTGTCGAGCTTCTTGAGTGTTGTCGGAGCTGCACTCATCCAGGCAAGTGGAGAGTATTCCATCACACTCCTGACTTGTGCCTTGTAGATGGTGGAAAGGCTTTGGGGAGTCAGGAGGTGAGACACTCGTCACAGAATACCCAGCCTCTGACCTGCTCTTGTAGTCACAGTATTTATGTGGCTGGTCCAGTTAAGTTTCTGGTCAATGGTGACCCTCCAGGATGTTGATGGTGAGTTGGCAGATTTCAGTTGCGTAGCAGTTGAAGTGCTACAGCTGGCCTCAGTACCACTGCGGGGAGGTGGCGGAGCAGTAATCACAGCCGGTTCCCATTCCTGAACGTTGGTCCAGTGATTCCTCTTGGCAGGACTCACCTGTGGTGCCTTCGGTCGCTGGCCAACCCTCACTGTCTGGGCTGAAGAATGGCCAAATCGGATGAGGTACCAAAGAACCATAGAATGATACAAGCACAGGAGGAGGCCATTCGGCCCATCGTGCCTGTGCCGGCTCTTTGAAAGAGCTCTCTAATTAGTCCCTGCTCTTTCCCCATAGCCCTGCAAATTTTTCCTTTTCAAGTATTTATCCAATTCCCTTTTGAAAGTTACTATTGAATCTGCTTCCACCGCCCTTTCAGGCAGCGCATTCCAGATCACAACAGCTCGCTGCGTAAAAAAATGTTTTCGCATCTCCCCCTCTGGTTCTTTTGCCAATCACCTTAAATCTGTGTCCTCTGGTTACCGACCCTCCTGCCACTGGAAACAGTTTCTCCTTATTTACTCGATCAAAACCCTTCAAGATTTTGAACGCCTCTATCAAATCTCCCCTTAACCTTCTCTGCTCAAAGGGGAACAACCCCAGTTTCTCCAGTCTCTCCACGTTACTGAAGTCTTTCATCCCCTGGCACCATTCTAGTAAATCTCCTCCGCACCCTCTCCAAGGCCTTGACATCCTTCCTAAAGTGCGGTGCCCAGGATTGGTCACAATACTCCAGCTGGGGCCTAACCAGTGTTTTATAAAGGTTTAGCACAATTTCCTTGCTTTTGTACTCTATTAATAAAGCCAAGGATCCCGTACGCCTGTTTAACAGCCTTCTCAACATGTCCTGCCACCTTCAAAGATCTCTGTTCGTATAAGGATGGACATCATCCGTCGAACCCCAGCGAGAGTCGGAGCCTTCAAGAAAGGAGGGGAAAAATCTGTGGGTGAGGTGAGGAATGAAGTCATTTCGACTGGAATATGGAATCGTTTTAATGTAATAGTATCTGCTCTTCTACAATATCAGTGGACAGTATCTAGTATCTTAGGGATCAGCAGAAATTTGCATCTGTCCACCTAAAGTCCAAACATTTCAACCTTTCAGACAGCCTGTCGTTAGTGTTAACATATTTGATGGTGGTGTGTCTGAGGGGAGTTGGGTTTCACAACTCCTGTCCCCCCCCCCCCCCCCCCCGCACCCCGTCCCAGAGGCAGTGTGTGCATTGGCTGTTGGGAATGTTTCCGAACTAGCATATTAAGAGCTTGGCATAGAGGGGTGTGTCGGTGGTGGAGAGAGACAGAGAGTGGGGCGAGGTGTGTGGGTGGG